>OY720443.1:39619075-39942786 GCA_963082915.1 Dolichopus griseipennis | reverse complement strand
GGAGCACGCCTTACTAATTATTTTTCAGTAATTTTCCAATTTTCATTAATAATTTTTTCAATTTTTAGACATATAATAATATATGTTATTCATTATTAAGCACTCAGTAATAGTTAAATAAATAGTTAAAGTGATTTCGATCTTGAGAAATGAGATTATATGTTATTATAAGTAGTATATCTATAATATAAGAACCTAGAACTTAAATAACCCTTTTATTGCACTTTTGACATAATTTCCAAGAGTTCTATTTCATAAACAATTCTCGGAAATAATAACATTTTATATTTATATCTAAATGATTTCCACTATAAATTACAGTTACATTACATCCATAAAGACATTAACATATTATTAAGTAAATTATTAATATACATTAAGTCGGCGACATTTTCAAGGTAAAACATGATTTAACAAGCCTATATTAAAACCAGTAATATTATGTAATCAATTATTAAGAATAATTATAATTATTAAGAATTCATGTTAATTATTAAGAATCATATTACTTAAAGATAACTTATACAAAATTAGTTGATGAAATCTTAGTATAAATATAAGCTAAGAATCATTGTAAAGTTTAGTTCCAGTCTGGCTATCAAAGCCCTAACATAATAGATTGAGTGGAATTTCAAAATAAAATAACTGTAAAAATAAATAGTGTTTTTTTTTATTAAATACAAAATTCAGTTATAAAATTATTATACTTCATAGTTTCATTAGATTTTATGAATCACCAAATCTATTTTTAGAGTTGGTATAATTTTTTTATTTTTATAGAAATATCAAGTGAATCACGTGTTACAATGTAAAAACATTATATTTAAGAACATATAAAAAATGTGCTAATTAAATTTTATATAATATTTAATAAAAATTTTATAATTTTAATAAATGTACACAGAAATATAAAATGCCTAAGAAGATTAAGAAATAATATGGGTCTCTGAAACCCCTTAAGATTCCACAAATATTTAAAGTTGTTAAAAGAGTAATATAATCCCCCGGAAACTACTTGAGATTTCCCGAATCTTTTTAGTTGTTGTAGGAAAGAGAGCAATAAATCAGAACTTTAAATGCACTCCTGAGCTCGCCTTTTTTAAAAAAAAAATCAAACAATTTAAAGATAATTAAAAATTAATAAATAAATCATAAACTTTATTATAACGAAATATATATATAGAATAATGATCTTAACCAATTTTACTGAAGTGTAAGACTATGTACCAAATTTAAATTTAATGAAAAAAAAAATTTATAGTGAATAAAACAAAAATACCGGTATTATTTTTCTTATTATTATTTCAAAGCAATTTTTTGTTTTTTTTTTACCTGATGTTCCACTACTCAAGTTTTCTCTGTGTTATTGAAAGAACAGGTAAATCTCAACTCAATTCTCATAAAAAAAAAACCACAATAAATTACAACAAAATGTAAGAGAATTAAAGAGAGTAAATTACAAAGTAGACCATTTTAATAAAAAAAAATATACATTCTTTTCTTAACTTGTAAAGTTGTAAAATACCAGTTATAAATAAAGTTAACTTATGACAACAAATATATATATACACTGAGTTGAATAAGGTGCGCTGTGTTACACGTTAGTTTCAAAAAGGAAAGTTCTCTAATTTGATTTCACTATAATTCTTTTAATTTTTTATTGTTTGCTATTTTTTCTGTTTTTTTTTTTTCTAGGCGTGTAAAATGCAGAGTTCAAAAAAAAAATTTAGAAAATGATGAGAGGATATTGTAGATACTTGTTGTTGTTGTTTTTTTTGGCATTTTTGCTTTAGATAATAAGACGTGTCTATAGAACAAAGTTGCAAAAGGAGTTTGCAATATAATTTTTATGTGATTTTAAGTTTTACGCTTTTTTTTTTTACCTATTTTTTTTTTTCCTTTTTTTATTTAAAAAAAAATGCAGTTATGGGAAAAATTCATGATATTTTAGTTTACTATAAGGAAACCTATTTTTAAGGGGATATCAGCTCTTCACTGATTTTGGTGATATGTTTTAATGCTTTGAATTAGCAGACAAATCTCAATCCAATGTAAATAAAAATTTTAATAATTGAGAATTAAGACAAGGAAAATCCAATTCCAAATGATAACATGCAATTTGAATAATAAAAATATTTAAGCTATTCAAGATTCAATCAAGCTTTTTATATAATATTTATAGTGCTATTTAAAAACAATTGGGATTTTACTAAGTATTTGTCTTGTTAATTATTTTCTTAACATATAAATTACGTATAAATTATAAAAGAATGCACAACAAACAGGAATAAACTGGACCACAAGCGGAGGAGCTGAAGAAGACATTAACAACCACATTAAACTAGCACAAACGGCGTTCGCGAGACTTTGAGCAATCTGGAGATCAACACAAACAACTAAAGGCACAAAACCACGAATATATGAAGCCTGTGTGAAATCGATTCTTTAATACGGCAAAAAAAAGGCTACTCAAAAACTTCTCAACAACATAGGCTCAAAACTTCTCAACAACTAGACTGGAATCAACAGGGGAAAAGGAGTGTGGGTAAACCTAGGATAACTTGGAGAAGGTCAGTTGATAAGGAAATTGAGTAATAGCGACAGAACGTGTGCAGAAGTAACACAACTAGCTCACAATAAAGTGCGGTACAGAAGCTTTGTGGTAAATAATGAAATATAACGGTAAATATAAAAAAAACAAGGATGTTTTCATTAAGCACATATATATTTGGAAAGATGGCAACACCAAGTATCAGCGGGTAAAAAATTTGCTACAAAAGAACCACTTTTTCATTTTAAAAAACATGACATTTTTTATTGACTTAGTACCTATACTAAAATTATGTTAATTAAAATACTGAAACTTTTTTACAGTTTTTTTTTCCACACTTAAAAAATACTAAAAAAAATTACATTGAATATATTTTTAAATAAAATTAATTATAGAAAGAATTTGCAAAAAAACAAACAAAAAAAACAAATATTATTTACTTTTTAAGCTTCAATTCTCTTGTTCTCTTAATCTCTTTTTTATAAAAAATTTTCTATTAATAAAACTCTAAAATTTCTCTCTTCTGAACTTCTGTTACTCTTTTAAGACAAAAATAAACAAATCTAATTTTATTTAAGTATTAGTTGGGTCAACTTAAACTGTCTGGAGTGTTTTGTTTTGTTTGGTATACTGTATATAGTATATTTTTGTTATTGTATGCAGTATGTACAAAATGTTAAATTCCGCAAGTTTCTAACTTAAATGTAGAACGTGCACTCAAGTCTTTCGTTTTGATTTTATTTTGCTTGTATATTTATATACTTTTTTTATTTATATTTTGGTATTTTTATTCGCACATAAAATTGAAATTTATTTTATTTTCATTTTAGAAATATATAATAGTAATAAATATGTACATGTGTAATTCGGAACCATAAAATGTATCTTTTATTGAATATCTATAAATTGTAAGAAAAACAAAGTATATTACAGAAAATAAAATAAAAAAAAAATTGGGATAAATTAGGGTAACGTAAAGTTAATTGTAAATTAAAAAAAAAAATAATTTTTTTTAATTAAAAATTAACTCTTAATTAATTTATAATAAAAATTTTACTGCGATAAGTGATAATGATTAAAAGTTTTTAATCGTATGCTAAATTTATCTGTAAATATATAAACATATTTGATGAACCTTGATTTTCATTTGTTAACTTTCACTGATGAAAATCAAAATTACTCATGTTTTTTTTCAATTTATATGGTAAAAAATTTTATACTTTTTTTTTTAAATTGATATCAAATTATTTCAGGTTTTCTTTATAGACTGAAGCAAGCTCTTTAAAATGTCTTTTCTGAAACACAACAAGTGTTTTAATTCCGTAATTTAACAAATTGTAACCAACTTGTAAATGGTTTCAATTTTGTTTACCACAAATATTTTGACCATTTTAGTTCAGAAAAAATAACACTTTTTTTTATTTAATGTAAATTTAGTAAAATATTTAAAAATTTATTTGTAAAAGTAATTTAGTTAATTAGCTAAAGTTTTAAATTGTAATTTGATACTTTAGTACTATGCAATTTTGAATTTAAATAATTTAAACTTTAAAAACCGTTGGAATATTTAAATTTGAATATAACGAAAATGTTGGTTTACAAATACAAATTTTTCTACAATTTGTATTACACTAGAAGGTTTTGCAAGCGCAACACTGTCCGATATTATATATAATATTATTCCTTAGCCACCTAAATCTACAACTATTGAGTTAAAGAGTTAGGCTTCGAATACCTTAAATTTATAGACTGAAGAAGCGAGGTTTCCTAAAAATACATCATCCTGTATGAAGAAAAAAAAATTTGCTTTTAAAATAAAACATTATACTTATGAATTAAATTCATATAAAATAGTATAAGTAATTTGCAACATTACTATTTACAGAATTAATTTTTTAATTAGCCACAATATTAATTCTTAAAATACGTGGATTTTCAGTAATTAAAAAAACATTACAAAATTTATTTTTGAATGATTCAATCAATAAAATAATGACTATAATAATTAATTTAGTATAATTTTGTAAAACAAAATAAAATAAATTTCAAATCTCCATTAAATTAAAAATAAAAATATTTTAAAATTTTGTTCTTATTCTATGCTCATATCTATGAAATAAATTATGAAACAAATTAAGATTATTTAGAAAGTTAACAGTAAAATTATTAACTTAAAAGAAAAATTAAATTTTAATCTGATGATGAATATAAGAGACTTCAAAACTGGTGTTCAATTCAATCAACAGGAAAATATCTAAAAAAAAAAATTATTTCCTCAAAAATTCAATTTTTAATTTTACAAATCAAGGTTTTCACTGTAATTGAAGAGAATAAATACTTAATAATACTAAAAATACTGATAATCAAAAAATAAAATTTCATCAAAAAATTGTATTTTTTTCCAATGCCAATTTTTAAAATAATTTTTTCTTTAATTTTCAGTTAAAACCTTCTTTTAGCAGATTTTTTATTTACGATTAAAGACTAAATGGAAATATTTACTTTAAAATTAACTGACAAAATGTTTACAATGAAATAAATAAATTTTTTTTTTGTATATTTTAATCTTTTCTTTTTTTTTTTTTTTAATAATGTTCTACATCATATAATTTCCATTATCAACAGTACATTCATCATTTGTTTCAACCTTTTTAGTCTTTATAAATCATCTTATATTTTTGGCTAAGAAATAAATAAAGTTTCAAAAAAATAAAAGAAACTGAATAACGTTTTTTTTTATCTATAACATTGAACCATTTTTTGGTTTGTTGTTTTGTTTTTTGGAAGGAGAAAATGATTTAAGACGGATTAATAATTGATGGTAATTTTAAAAAGATGGTATAGTTTATTAAAAACATGTTTATAAGTACATTATATATTTCGTATTTACCTTAGGTTTCAGCTTTACGATGTATATTATTTCAATTATTTTTTTTTATGGGAAGCATTCAAAGTCCTAACTCTTAAAATTTCGACATTTATTATACCTGAAAATTTTCCAATCCTGATATTTAAAATTCCGTAATTCAATAATTCTATATCGAAATTTTAAAATGGCATGCATTTTTGACAAATGCTTGTAAAATATATTTAAAATGCTTTTTTAATAAAATACTATAATTAAAAGAGTTTTGAAGTTTGGTCATGAAATCAGAGAAGGGACTTTACAGTTAAACTCTAAAAATGCTTCAATAACTCGTTTATAGCTATTTTGGAGGTAACTCTATTTTTTAAAAGCTTTTCTTGATTGCAAAAAGTAGAAGAGGTTTAGCTTAGCGGTTAGACTTCAATGTTTAGTACATGTTTCTTCATACCCTTTGCAAAACTTAAATCATGTAATAGGTTAGAATCGAACGAAATTTCTAAAACTTAAAAAATTGAAAGGTTTTCAATTTTTTAAGTTCAGTTCTGTCATCTCAAACATGTTACTGTCAAAATCTCAAAACATTTTATTGTCAAATCTTAAATTTCCCAATTTCATTAAATTAAATTGGGAATAGTTTGTATTTTGATCTGACGTTTATGTTTTTTTTTCTTTTGGCGCATTCAATTATTTTGAATTAATTTATGTTTAGTTAATATTTTGTCTTTTTATTTTGTTTTTATTATATTTGTAAAAAGTTAATTGAATTGAATTTCATAAAGCTGGAAAAGTATTTTTTAAATATGTAAAAACATTTAATATTGTTGAAAATGTTGGATTACCAAGAGATCACCACGAAAGTTATCTCTATTTTATGTGGAAAAATTATTTAAACATGTTCATATTGTATGAAGATGCTACTATGGAGTTACGCGAAGACTGTGAAATATTAATAATCTTTTAAAATAGAAGTTCAACAATCTATTGTCTTTACAAATGACAAATTTTTAACCGCCAAATTGTATTACTACTTTAGTTCAAATAGCCTACTTACAATTTTATAAACTATTTTATTATTTTAATTTAATTTTCAAACGCTTCAACTTTTTATAATTTATTTATGAACGGATCTATATAAAATTTGACAGATGCATCAACTTTTTAAGTTTTCATATTTTTCTGTCTAACCACTCAAACATAATAAAAACTTTTGCCAAACTTAAATTATGTATTTCAAAAGTTTTTGTGATACATAAAACATTGAAGTCTAACAGCGGCCTTAGAGTTGTTTTAAGCTATCTGATACAGTTCCTATTTTATAGACTTATTTTTTTATTGAATTGAAGAATTAAGAAATTTCACCAACTCAATCTGATGGGATTTAATAGATTTTGAAAGTCTACCTCCGATTTATTTCAATAAGTCATTTTGATAACTTTCCTAATGGATCTATGTATGTCATATAATTATCAAAAAGTATCTTATTATCACGCATTACAACTAGATTTATTTCATCGCCAATGCTCCAAAACGGTAATTTTGAAAAAAATTTGTTAATGAATACAATTAGCGTTGATAATTTTTTTTTTCTTTTTATTTTCTTTTAGTATATTAAGAATTATTCAGGCTTTTAACTCTAGTTAACTATAGTAAAGTTAATATTTAAAAATTATGGGTTTTAATAAGAATTAAACGGTAAAGTAAGAAAGTTCAAAAATTAAGTAACTGGTTCATTTTTATGCTATTTATGAATTGTTTAAATAATATAAATTATTATACATACATGTATACATACGTACACACATTTATTGACATTTTATTCACACATGCAGAACAGTTCAGTGACCCTAATTGATGTTTGTGCGTCTTAATTCATAAATTTTTGTTTTTAAATTGTTATTTTTTTCAAATTTTAAATTAGAGTGTGATAAATTTATTAAACTAATTTCAATATTTTAAAAAAGTAATATATATTATTTGAAAGCTTTAGACACAGGATCAATAGATCATATTCTTTATGATATAATAAAAACTTATTAAGACTATAAAAATATAATATTGTAAAAACTTTTTATTTATATTAAAATTTAAAAGCGTTTTTCATCCAAATTTACTTTCACTCGATTTTTAAAATAACCTAAGGTAATTTTAAAATAAATGTTAAAAATATTTCATCCCGAAATAAACGGTAATTATTAGATTGCATATAAGAATAAAACGAATTGTATTAAACACTTCTAAGGCTCAAAGCTGCCGTGCCTCTTGCAAAAAAGAACAAATCACCTTTATTCTAGAAATCCATGAGTGTGAAATAATACCCCTGTCTAAACATCTTAGACATACAACTTAATCAAAAAATGTTATAGAATGAGTAATAATACTTCTTCTCTTCTATCCTATTTTTCTTCCAATTCCTTAGCCTCATAACCAAGCCTTGACAAATATCTACTTACATGAATAAAAGAATTAATTCTTAGGATTTGACTAGTGTGTAAAACAAAAAACTCATTTTACCTCACGCAGAAAAAGATATGAAAACTAAATTTGTTTTTAAAATTTTAAAAAATTATTTACAAAATACTATTTGTTCCTAAACACCGTATAACACCACGGGGAACTTAACCTACAAACTCAATTATTAAGAATTTTAAACCAATATATTTTATCCTATTCTGGAGACCAGAGGGTCTTATGATATTTAATTAAATTAAATCAAATATAAATTCATTAAATTAAAGTAGATTTATATGGGATGGCACTAATATGTAGGTCTCCACAATACGTATAGTTGTTTAAATTTAAAATAAAACAAATCTTAACTTAAAATTTTTTACTTTTCCAAATAAATTTAATAAAATTTATTGAATCCATTCTATTGGGTTGAGTTATAATTTATATACCTACGCTTTTAATCAATTTCTTTTATTTTCTTATATAATTAATAGTTGAAAATTAAAAAAGATCACTTCCAATAGTGAGTTTTAAAATGGCTTTAAACTAATTAATTTTTTTTTTTTAAATTTACTTTCAAAAAATAGTGTCACAGTTATTAATGAAACTACTAATTAATTTGAAATTAAAGACCAATAGTGATAAATTTAATTGTGCAATACATTTAGTTTATAAGTTATATTTTTTTAAATAAAATTCAAATTAGAAATATTGTACAATTAAAATTGAAATATGCATTAAATAATATTTCATAAATTTGGTTATAACACTATTTATTGCACAAATCTTGAAAAAAAAATCATTAAGTGCTTGTAAGTTTGTCGTAAATTTAAATTTAATTAAAATTTTTACAAAATAATCAAATTTTGAAAAAAAAAATTTGTACACTTTATTAATAAGATAAAAATTCCAAAGCGACAATTATCACGGATTTTTTTTTGGTGTTAATTACAAATGTTATGTATATACATAACATTGGTATAAGTGTTGGATATTTATTATTGAATCATTTAGAAAACCACATAAAATCTAAAATTCTAAATTTGGTAAAAATCTAATAATTTTTGTATATACAAAGTTTAAAAAAAAAAAACAATTTTTGGTCATAACAACAATTATTATCCATTCATTATAATCTCATCATTTGAAATTGAAACTGAAACTTATCTTATTTATTTAGAAAGATTTTATTTGATTTTTATTTTTTTTTTTTAATAAAAGCAATATTTAATGAAGTCTGAGACAAGATTTCCACTAATTTTATTTAAAAAAAAAAAAAAAAATAATAAAAAAACCGTTTTAAACCAGATGTGGTGAATTTGTAGACAACATTCTAAAATTGGATTCTGGTCTATTCACCAGAATTAAAAAAAAAATAAAAGACAAAATTAAATTAGTTTTAAAAGTCATAAATTTGTCATGTTAGTTTTTTTTTCGAAAATAGTGTTTGTTGTTTTTTGGTTTTTCTTTAGTAGTTTAATGGTAAAAATTTTTTAAACAAATGAGCTTATATTGTTTGACTCTGTCCAACTATCCATGTGTCTGTCCTAGTGTTCAGAAAACTAGAATCTTAACCATGAATGGGTATTGTAAAAAAATAAATTTCATGGAACAACTAATTTAAGTAGATTCAACTGAAAACTTCGGAATGCCCCCCCCTATTAAAGGGCTTTATTCAAATGGTAATAACACAAGTTCTAAAAAGTATATTTTTAATCTAGAAACGTCAAAAGCTTTTACCGTTATTCGAACTTAAATTTTTGAATAAATGTTTAACTTCTTATAGTTTCTTATTGGTTTAAGCAAGAGAATATTGGAAGAAGTAAGATCCTTAAAAATAAGTATGAGACATTCAAGTAAGGGAGTCGGGGTTAAAAACTAAAAATCCTGTCTAATGTACAAAAATTTATGCCCAAACAGTTTTTTTTGACATGTTCTAGCTGTGTTTAAAAATTTCTTTTCTAAAAGGTTCTTTAAAAATGTAGAGATATATTAAATATAATACTTTTGTGTATTCTATTGTTGTACTAACACTATCAAAGCCATAAACCTGAACATTTTAGAATGGGTGGATTTTTGAGAATTAGTTCTTTTTCCTAAAAATTTCGGAATCTGCACGTATTTAAGAACTATGACTTTAAAAATTCCTATTTTAAGCACAAGTTAGTTATAATCACCTGTGTACATTAATCCACACAGTTTTATATTGAAATTTTAATATTATTAAAGAATATTGTTTAAATTTGAAAAGCACTTTTTAAAAACATTATCATTACTCTTTTTTACTTTTAAGAACTCTACAAAACAAAAAACGCATTCAGGTGTTTGTTTTTTGATGATTGAATTGTGAAGGTAAAAAAAGCAAATAAAAACCACGACAATTCAGTAAAAAAATTGTTGAGCTAGTTTATTATTATATAAATGGAGAAGTTATTAATACAAGTTCATTAGAACTTTTAAATGTACATATAAAAGATATTTAATTAAACAAAAAACCGTTTTTTATTTTAAATTTTTATTATTAGTGGGACATTTTTTTTAAATGGTTAAAAAATTAAATTAAAATCTAATATAATGCACACATTATGAGAATTATATAAATAAACTACTTAACCCATTTTAATAGAAAAAATCTTTAACTTTAAATAATTAGTAGAACAGTAAGAATTAAAATATTAATTAAGTATTATGAAAGATTATGTTAATAAAGTGATATTTCTTAATTAAATAATTTTTTATTAAAGATGATGACTTAAGTATAATGTATAATTGAAGTGTAAAGAATATGCATTCAAATAAAACTACGGTAATATGGAAAACTATAAACATAACATTACAATTAAAGTTGAAAAAGGAGAGTACTCGTACTTTAATTATTAAGTTAATTTAACTAAATCTTCTTATTTCATTTAATTATAAAATTGTGCAAACTTATAATATGATTTTAAAATTTTAAATTTAAGTTTCTAAAAGTTCTTAAAGTCACATATTTTTTTTGAGTATTTTTATTTTAAAGTTTTCTTATAATATAATTAGTTAATTTAATTTAATTTAAGTGCAATTTTCAATAATTTAAGTAATTTATGGTATAACAATAAATATATATATATATATATAACATGTGCAATATGCTAATATTTACTTTAAAGTATGGCAATGGCTACATTAAATGATAGTTTTACGCTTCTAAATAATTAAGTTATTTAGATGTATAATTTTAATATTTACTTATATACAAATTTTTACAATATTTTTTAAATGGATGATAATTTAAGGTTTTAATGTTATTTGGTATACTGTTATATTCTTTTACACTGCTATTAAATATTGGCTCCAGGCTCTGCAGGTTGGGGCTGGCAACTGTCCTAATGTGTTGAGTGAATGTTGTATTCATGAACTTCGTTATTGGTTGCTACTTCAGGGTTAGACTTGAAGATGTTTGTATTCATGTAATAGATGTGTACTGTTTGTGTATAGCGAATTTTGTCTTCAATTTTAAAGATTTCATATTCTTTGTGCTTTGAATTTGTTGAAGTACGAATTGGCAGGTTGTAGAGATTTTGTAAAGTTCTATTTTAAATTTTCAAGATTTTTTATATTGTTGTTGAGTTTATTTGTCCCTTATTAAGAGTTTAATTGTTCGATAATCTTAAAACTTTACTAAGAAATACCACAGATCACTTAATGAAATGTTACAACTTTTAATGGTTGGAACATTAAGGGTGGCGAAAAGCTAAGAGAAATATTATATGCAAGCAACTTACGTTTAAGAATGCAGCTAACACAAACATTTACACTTATTTTCATTTTAAAGGTGGTACCAATCACATCTTATTTATATGAAACTAAAAAACATATTTCTAATGACGTATTTGTGTATAATATAAAATGTAAAATATATTTAACAAGTTTTTGTACAGGGTGTTTAAAAACAAAACACAAAAAAAAAAATTACGTTATAAATGTAAATTTTTTATAACGTCATTAGCATCAAATGGTTCCAATAACTACCGTCCCATAAAATATAGCTTTTGAGTTATTAAAAAAATAGGTGTTCCACAAATTCATTAAATATAAGTGCTATACGACACTTTAATTCGACACCCAATTACTCTTAGAAACTATTACTTTCCCAATCATTAATTAAAGTTACATTGCTTGTCATCACGTGACAAAGGAATTTTTGAATAAATTTTAAAAATTATTGGATAACCTAAAACAAAGTAATTCCCGATTATTTTTTTAGAATTTCAGCATTTAAATGTCTTAATTAAAAAATGTCTCAAAAATTACCGCATCTTATAATTTATTTCTTTCATTTATAAAAAATAACAAATCATATAACAATACAAAGTCTCTCAACTAGAAATCATTAATTGAATATTAAATAATTTTCTTATATGATTACTTTAAATTCATAACAATACAAATTATGCATAACGGCTATATTTTCTCCAGTAAAATGTCGCTTGCTGCAAAAAAAAATATAAAATTACGTTATTCAATTCTAATTGACATTCATGCCGAAAAATTTAACTTTACCGAATTACGTGACTCGTGCACGTGATTAAACTTACTTTTATTTTTAATCCTAATACTACTTAAATTTAATTTCATACTTCTGTTTAAAATTGATCTGAGATTTAAAAGAATTGTAAAATTTTAATAATAATTGAATTGTATAACTGAGTATTTAAAAACATGATAATGTAAAGTTCTGAAAACAATTTTTCAAAATACATTGTATTTAAAGTCTAGATTGGAATTTTTATTCTTTTAAAATATCAGAAAGTGAACTAAACATACTTGAAAAAGTGAGAGTCATACATAATTATTAAAATTGTTTTAACAATGAAGGTGGTGGATAGATGGATAAATAATAATATAAATTGGATTGAATATGCAAAAAAAAAAAATTGAAAGTATTTAAAAATTCCAAACACGTTACAAAAGTTAACTGATAATATTGTTCATGAATTTAAATAACTATGTACTTTAAATTTTTTATTATTTTGAAAGAAAATGACGTAAATTGAAAATGTCAAGTTAACAACAACAACAATTGTTTTAGATATATATATTGGTTAATAAGTGATTAATTGGATATTAGATGGTAGTGAACTAGATTAGAAATAAATGACCTTGAATTACAAATTAAATGATTACAATTTGGTTTCGATTTTTTTTTTTACAAAATTAAAGTACTTGGATGGTAATTGATAATTCATTGAATTAATTTAATTTAGTATGATATCAAAATTTTATAGGAAAATGTACTTTAACTTTTGAAGTAAAATATTCATTTGTGAATAGACGTTTGATATTGTGAATATTATGAATATAATAGATTGTGAATGAAATACAATTTTTGATTATTTTACAAATAACTAAATTATGACTAGGAGTAACAGTATTACCAACTTGCATGAATAAAAAAGTTGTAGAAATAAGTAAAATTTCGAAAAAAACTAATTTTAAGAAAAAGATTGATACAAGATAAGTAATTTAATAATCAATTGAATAGGAGATTGAATCAAAATTAAATTTTATTAATTAATAACAAATAATTTTTAACAAAAATGAAGTTTACTTTGAATGACTTAGTGGATTCTACGGAAAAGAGCTTAGAAGTTTAATTTAAACACATGTGCGTTTGGAAAATTGTGAGAAGCGGTAAATCCTAAAAAACTTATAGGTATTTCGCTTTTCAATAACGTCTTAACCAAATTTTCTGCATTATTTTCTTCAAGTAAACATGTGTTTTTCAAATTGTCTATCATTCATAACGTGTTAATCAATAAATTATATTATAATTATAGTAAGCTAGGATTCTCTCACATATTTTCCAAGAACCATTTTATAACCATAACATAGGTTTTCACTAACTAAATATGATCTAACGTTTTTTCATTTAAATTTGTCAATGACAGGATAACACGGCTTATGGAAATTTGTTTGTAATGCAAACAACCAAATATTCCACCAAATGTGTTATCCAAAGTTGATAATTTATATGTGTACAATTTAGCTAAATAAGAAGAACATTAACATCTTTCCCCATCCAATTTTGCCCATCCCCAATAATCCAGAAATCCCAAATAACTTCCACTATAATCTCAAATCCTTCTATATTCACATCACTGTAGCCAAATTGTACATTTGCATCACAAGTTTCTTCCTAAAGTTTGGCTTAAGAAGGATGTGGTTTTGGTGTGTTAAAATCTTACACTACCCAAAGAAGCACCGCACAGTTTCAATGGATGGCTTTCGAGCTATATAATTCAATAAATTTTAAAGCATCCATCTACAAAAAACTTATATAGACTACAAAAACTTCTAGAATATAAAATCTCACAGTTCAAGTTTATAATTTGATTTATAATCCAAATACATATGAAAATCTAGTTAGAAAGTGTTTTAAAATCCAAAATAATCAAAAAAAAAATTGCAAAAATTGTATCTATTAGAACCGGAAAACTAAAAATACCCAAATGAAAAATTGACTAACAAGTTATAATATTCAATAAAAATTCCATTCAACATATTCCAAATTTATAAACAAATCTACACAAATTTATACACAAATTAATGTAAATGTATGTACATATAAAAAACAATAGTTAAATAAAAATCAAATTTTATTTTTAAATTTTGCAGTAGGTAATAAAAAAAAACTAATTTGAAACCCGAAAAATGTTAAAAAAATTTTCAATTTTCTTTTAAAATCAATTTCCATTTTATTCAAAAATACTAAAAAAAAAACAGCAAAATCAATAATAAAAACTTTTGCTATTGCTTGACGTTTCCACTATTTCCACTCTAAAACATAAATTAAAACAAGTTTTTCACTTTGCAAAAACCAATTTTTTTATATACAACAACTGCAACACACACAACAGCATCTTTTGAAAAATGCAGAGATTTCTTTTAAGAGGAGGACTTGATTCCATCATAAAGTTGTGTGTTGTCTCTTTAAAAACATCAGAAGAAGAAGAAAAAACCAAAAAGATTTATATACCTGACATACACCTGAACTCAACTTCCAACTATAACATGATAACGACAACCCAGAGACACTAACAACAACAACAACAATTTTTAATAATAATGATAATGATTATAACGATTATTATGATGATGACGACAATGACGATGATGTCGATGTTGAAGACGATGTAAAATTTTTTTTTATATTCTTTTGCATTGAATTGCATTTCATTGCATTTTTAAGATGAAGTATGGTAGATGATGGAATATTGTATATATATTTATATCTATCTATTATATATATATAGAAGCAAAGAATTCCAGTTAAAGTAAAATTAAGAAAATTTTATAAAAAAGAAAAATTTATTTATTTATTTATCACACGTTTGACCTAAATATTTTTACTGCTCTAACTGAGTGTTTGGTGCAACAAAAAAAAAAATTAATAAATAAATAAAGTGGAAAACAGGTTGATCCATTACATTTCATTGGGTTTGGGTTTTCTGTTGTTGTTGTTGTCTTCTGATGTCTTTTCTTCTTTCAACGACATCAACGATGATTAGATTTAACGATGCTTATGATAATATTGTTTTGAATGATGTTGATAATGATGTTACCCGATTTTTATTTAATTTATATACTCTTTTCGCGGGAACATGGTCCTTTTTCAAATGAAATTGTGAGTCCCTTTTAAAAGAAGGATCTAATTAATTTGAAAACAGATTAATTGAATTAGAAAATTTTAGGACTATTTGTATTTGAAACAATAGTAAATCGATGGACCTGACTTTAAAATACCCTAATTTGGACAAGTTCAATTCACAGTTACATGAACACCCACTTCAACTCATCTTAGTTTTCAGGAACATTAAACAATTTGTTCCTAGTACCAAATTTCAATTATCTAACTTTATTAATTCCTAAGATATGCAGGTTAGGTCTAGGGAGACTTGTGGCAGTTATCAGAACTGTTACTTTCATCCCCTATTAATTTCAGAAACATAAAAAATAGGAAATAATATTTATCGATTTCAAAAAGATGCTTATTACATGGTACCATTTGACAAATCTTGCAATTCCCGCCTTTTTTTTTAGTCATTAGTAACCTACAGTATAAATTTTATCAAGCTAGTACCATTATTTTTTGAGCAATATGGCGTACGGACGGATGGACGGACATCGCTAAATCGACTTAGGAGCTGACGCTGATCGAAAATATATATATACATTCCATATCTACCTTTCCCCCTTTCCGTTATAAACAACATATTAAAATTAATATACCTCTATTTAAGGTTTTGTAACAAATACTTACTTCATTTGAAAAATGGCCAAACTAATGTAAAACGAGGAAGAGTGTAGTAGAGTAGACTGTGTCAACTCTGGGATACCCGTATGACCGTAACATATACATTATATCATCCGGTTAATTACTTTTGGCAAAATTTCAAACATTCAGCTTTATTAGGTGTAGAGTAATGCTCATATAAAAGAAGAAGTTGTATGGCAGCAACTCGAACCCTTTGCAGTAGACCAACCAAATTTTGCAGTAACTTTGGCCATTACACTAAACAATTTTTGGCAAAATTTTAGACACCCAGCTTCATTTGGTGTAGTGTAATCCTCATATAAAAAAAGGAGTTGTATGGCAGCTACTCGAACCCTCAGCAGTAGACCAACTAAATTTTGCAGTAACTTTGGCCATTACACCAAACTATTTTTTGCAAAATTTCAGACACCCAACTTCATCAGGTGTAGTGTAAAGCTCATATAAAAGAAGGAGTTGTATGGCAGCTACTCGAACCCTGTGCAGTAGACCAACCAAATTTTGCAGTAACTTTGGCCATTATACTAAACTACTTTTGGCAAAATTTCAGACACGCAGCTTCCATAGGTATAGAGTAATGCTCATATAAAATTAGAAGTTGTATGGCAAGTACTCGAACCCGTGGACCAAAATGGCTGAATTTCAAACTCGATTCCGTTTTTTGCATAAAAACGAATTTGTGAAAATTTCATAATCCTAGCTCCTTTACTTTTTGAGTTATCGTGATGACGGACGGACGGACAGACGGACGGACGGACGGACAGACGGACGGACATACATAGCTAAATCGATTTATTTTTCGATTCTGATCCGATCCATACACTTGAGTCTATATCCACCCCCCCTCCTTCTCTGCGTTACAAACGTAATGGCAAATTTATTATACCCTTGGACTATATAGTCATACGGGTATAAAGAGTATAAATGTATTGAATACCTTAAAAAAAATCAAGAAAAAAAGATACACACTTTTAAGAATAACTCTTCTACTCTTATTTAGTTTAGTTTTAAATTATTTTATATTCTTATTTGGTGTACAAAAAAATGAAATTAAGATCGAGGTGAAAAGAAAAAGTAGAATTTCAGTTAAAAAAATAAAAAAAAACAAAAAATCTGATAATATTGATTTCTTGATTTAAAATGACAAAAAAAAAGAAGAATGGTGACCACAAAAGTATAATTATTGCAGTACCACTCATATAATTATTAACATAAACATAATTTAAAACTTATTGTTGTAAAAGGCAAATTTATATCATTAAATTGAGTCTTTATTATAATAAGTATCAATTCGTGTACATTTTTTGGGCTTAATCAAATGCTTGGTTTTTTTTTTGTAAACCTATATGTAAGATTCTTTAAACTTGTTATGTATAAGGTTAAATTATTTTTAATTCCAATTAGAATAAAATAACAGTTATTTTTAATATATTTATTAAAAATATATATACTGAATTTATGGAGCGATTAATTTATAATTTTAAAATAATTTTAAAAAAGGTTTTTTAGAAAATTGTTGGGAATTATAAAATTAAAAATCTGATGAAGTAATTGGGATGGGAATATAAAATTTAATATACATACTTAAAATTTTATTAAGGGTGAACTTTATTTTACTAGGAGATATGAAAAATTCAAAAATCTCATATACCGTAGCAAGAATTGTATAGAATAAGCATCCAAAATGCTTATGCAGTTTAATCTCAAATATTATCAAAAAATCATACAGTTGTTGGTTCCAAAGTTAAAATCAGAACTAATTAAACATTAAGCACGTGTTCTACAGTTTTCAAAAAACAATTAACACAAATAATATTTGTTGAAAAAGTATCAGGAATTATTTTACTACAATATAATAATATATTTCATTGGTCGCGTTCAGTAGCATCTAGCGTTACACTAGATTGCAGCGGTGTAGCATCTACATTGTTGTACTGAACGATTTGCAGCAAAATTAAATGACATTTGATTTTGAGTGACTTTTATTATATTTTTATTTTTAATTGTTTAAGGGCCTTACCTAAACGACGACGTACGGCGTATATTTTCTGTCAAAATAATTTTAAATACATATAATTATATGGGAGCTCCCGAAATACGCGACGTACCATACGTCGGGTTTTTAAAATTTAAAAATTGACAAAGCGTATACAATTTTGTTATTGTTTTTTGTTATGTTGTTATGGTGACGTTTTGTTGATATTTAGTAAATAAAACGTTTTTAAATTTAAATCTTCAAAAACTTCAATAACATCGAAATCCATTTTACAAAATATAAAGAAAAAAAAAATTAAAAATAATACCAAAATTAAAAACGGTATTTTTTATATGAAATCAATATTCAAAATAGATTTTTTGACAAATTAAAAATGGTACGCGCGTATCGATTTCGGGATACGTCGACGCATCGACGTACGGCGTATTGTATGAAATGAACACAATAGAGAATTTCAATGTCCTTTAAAAACATTTCAATAATTCTATTTCTATCCTTTTTTATTTTTCTATTTCCTATTTAAATTCTTTTTTAAATTCAAATTTTTAAAATTAATCAAATTTGTTTTTTTTTCAATCTTATATATTTTTTTTTTTAGCCAATTTATATTTTCAATTTTAGAATAAATTCTTCATTTTTAAAAGTTCTCAGAAAATCTTGTAAATTAACACTTTTTACATACAAATGTAAACACATAAACGTCAAATAAAATCCGCTACAAAATTTAGCATGAAATATTTTTGCTGCAAAATTAATTTAGCTAGATAAAAAAGTCGTTCAGTAGAAAATTTTATCGAGCGATGCACTTTCTTGTAGCGCTAGATGCTACTGAACGCGAACATTGTCAAAGAAGAATTTCTTAAAATATATATATATATATATTATATTATTAACTTTATTTAAAATTTCTGAATATGAATTTATTTAATGTTTTTTTATGCAATATATCAAATTCTATTTTTTATATTTACCTTATATGTTCAAAATAATAAAGAAAATTGTCTACTCATGGCTATTTTAATTATTTATAGTTATAAAATTCCCGTTGAAAAGAAAATAAATAAATAATATTAAGTATTAACTAAAAAAATAATTTTGTGTAACAAAAGAAAATTAATAGTAATATTGTACAGTAACCCAGGAATTTATTCGATTCCTATAAAATAAATTAAGCAGTGTGTCTCTTTTCCAAACTCTTAAAATTCAGAGTAATTTTCTATAGAATTTTAAAATTTATTTGAAATTTTTTTTATGAAGGACAGTGGAAATCATCGAAAACCAACAATTTAACTGTACTGAACGGGGTTTGAGTAGTCTGCAACGTAAGCTTACATACGCCGTTATTAAATTCAATTTTGGGATGACACTGTTGATACAAAGTTACAAAGTGGTTTTGAGGACAAGGATAGGATGAAGAAAGCTTGTGGAATTGTGATTGAGAATAATGGATTAAATTCATGGCTACGATCAGCATAAGCTTACAAGTATACTCAGTGTCCAATCAAACACGTCGTCTCAAAAAAAAACTTATGGTGATGTAATAGTCATGCTAACTGGGAAGATTTAAACAATTTTTACAAAACTTTTGATCAGTCATCACAGAAGCCATTCTTAAAAAGTAGGAAGCCTTCAACAAGTACCGAAACAGTAATTTGAAAGTCCAAGGATATAGGAAACAACTTGGTGTAATTCTATGAAGAAAGATATTGATGTTTTCTTTAAATTTTGTTATTGGAAATATTGTGAAAATTACAACATCAAATAAGGAGATCACTGTAAATATAAATATGCAAAAACTTAAATCAATCAATTATTTATACATATCATCATGCATATGTTTATATACAATTACCCTATTAATATACATATATTTTATATGTATATAAACTTATAACAATAAATCACCTAATAAATTTAAAATGCCTTGAATTTTACCTATAAATCTGAATATTTTTTTAACCTGCCTGAATAAAAAAATCTTTTACATTTGAACAATATTAATAACAAAAAAGTTTAAGATTTATTATATCTTGTTCTACAATAATCGTAATAATAATAATAATAATAATGATTTTATATTATTTTCTATTTTTAATATAAAAACAATTTATTGGTTAACTTTAGTATTCAATTTAAGGTTAGTATCATAAAATATTTAATAAAAAAAAACAAAACTTATATTATCCAGATGTATTGTATTACAATTGGAAACCGGCTCCTTATTTGTTTTTTTATTACATTTTATACAATTGCCTTACTAACTTATATATTTTTCTTTTAAAAATGGGAACCGAAGAAGAATTTAAAAAAAAAAATATATATATATATAAAGATTATATCGCAATGGATAATCAAGATACAATTATATTGTACATCTGTGTATAAATATCTAGCATTTTTAAAGTAGTTACTTGTTGAATGCTATTTCGATAATGATTTATTATTGACTCAAGATCAAGAATTTAAATGCATCAGAAGCTAAATACTTTAAGAAGATAAATGCATTGAAATAATAAATATACATAATAATAAAAATTAACTGAAATATTTAGTACGAATAAATCAAGAAGATATTATAAAATTTTATGTACATTTCAATAATGATCAAAATGAAAAATTTCAAGAGTATAGAATAGCATAATATGAATTTTTTAAATATGGACTTTTATGAATAAATGAACTTTAATTCATTTTAAATGTTTAATATTTGAATTAAATTTTACATATTTTGCAACTCTTGATATTATTATTATTATTTAGAATAATATAAAAAGTATATATATTATGCATACAATTAATATTTAACACTGGAATTTAGATGATATGTCTACACTTGCCATTTAAAATAGGTATAGATAGGAGTATGTTAACTTTGGTATGGCGTATTGATCAGCGGCACCTTTTGAGTTGATTCCTGTACTTCTGTTTGCTATGGTGACTTAAAAAAGCTAACTCGATGAAATTTGTACTGTAGAGTTAAATAAAACCTTCAAAGTTGGTACAAAGGTGTTTTGTCCATTTTCTTTTATATCCCCAATTTAATTCTTCAATTTGAAATAAATCGGATTAATGGCTCGCACAACTCAAGATCTAACAAGCATATCTCCAACACTAATAATGATCAAAATTTTTAATTTTGTCCAGATGTATTCCACATTATTTTCACGTTCCTGAAAATTGAATTGATTGGAAGCGGTGATTCGAATAACTACTACACGCCTCCCATGGTCAAAGAAGAATATCTCCTAACTAAATAGGATAAGAATAAGATAAGATAAGAAGCTTTAAATTTGGTAAAAGATGTTTCTGTATAATGTTATCTTTTATTTTTTTTTCATTTTCTACTCCCTTGGGGAACATACGACTTCCACAAAGCTTCTGAATATTATTCTTTTTTCTTCTAGCGCTTTGATTTGTGTCCTTTTTTTGCTACTTCTTCGATTTCTTTTGTTATAGCTATTCTCCATATGGCTATAGGCCATCACACTTTTGTTTTGTTTCTTTGGGAATTCCAATAAAGAGCTCGAGTTATCGAGCTCTTTTTCCTTATCGCGTGGCAAATCCATTTTTACTTTCTTTCCTTGATGACCAATTCTATGGATTTCTGTTTGATCATTTTCCACAAGTCTTGGTTTGATATTCTCCTAGAATATCCTATTTTTTTGTAACCAACCACGTTTCGCTGCCACATAGCAGAACTGAAGTTTTGTAACTGTGTTACTTTGGGTTGATCGCCATTATCCTTCATATCCCTAGCCTTTGTTTTCTGAATTTTATTTTCAGTGTCTTCTTAGACTCCGCCCCCGGTTATAATTGTTACTGTTTCTTTAGGCCCCTGAAATTTAAAATGAATTAGAGCGGCGATTGTGAACATGTAATTTACTGGGTTAAGTTTTTACAAAACCTAATAAACGCTTTTATGTTTTTATATTAAATACTTACTTTCGTTTATTTGAATTGAATGTTTCAAATGTGAAAGATTAATAAGTTGGTTGCATCTTCTAACTAATGCTCATTTTTATTATATACTCGTTGATTATTAATTTTAATGCATGTCCTCTATTCTCTTAAATAATTATTATTTTATTGACATTGTTCCCAAGAAATTCTTTAATTATTATTACTTTGTAAAACATTTAAAAAATTGCATTTTTTTTTTTTTAAATTTCTACAAATCAAAGTTTCACATGATTACTATAAGAATTAATTACTTTATTATCTTACATCTTTATTTCAGTTTTGATTGCATTTATCTTAATTAATCTGGCCCAATTGGGAGCTAATAACATTTCTATATGACTAAAAAAGTATTCATAAGAGAAATTAATTAATTTTTCACATTTTAATTAAGTTTTATAAGAAATTAATATAATTAACACAATATTTTTCTCAATTACATTAGTTATTTAATTATTTATTATGCAATAATATTCTCTTTTATTAATTCCAATCATTTTTATACGAGTGATTAGAAATACAAAAAAATTTTTAGAACAAATTCATTAGAAGAATTAATACCAGGATGTTTTTGTCTAGCATTACGGAAACATTAATGTCATTTGGTAGAAAAAAAAAATTGAGTCTATTACAAATATCCAATAAATAGAATATAATAAAAATTGATAACTTTTAACTGGGATAATAATCTCATAAAAATTGTAAGTAAAACAGGAAATTTAATTGTAATTATTTAAGATACTTTATTTAAGAATATTTGCCCCAAATTATGCAAAATAGTTTATGGTTTATGGCTTAAAAGACACTATCAATTTTTATTTAAATTAGTTTAAAAGACATTAGACTTTATTGATAGAAACTTCATTATCTTTAAGGTTCTGTGAAGAAAAAGTATCAGTAGAACATAAAGTTTTAAATATGTATATTATTTTATATTGCATTAATTTTAATTGCAACTTGTATTTGTAAAATCATTGTTGTGTGTTTTGCATGAAATTTATATATAAAGTTCCATTAAAAGTTATTATTTTTCAGATGTGGTGGGAATAAGTTAGAATGGCGATTAAAAAAAATTTTTACCACTTTTCTGTAAGATCTTAACTGATAAATCATTACTTTGATCATAAGATGTAAGTCTAAACTTACAATCAAATTTTGCACAAAATTTAGTCATTTGCGGCTTTTCAAATATTTAAAAATTTTTCACTAGGTAGTTCTTTTTTAATTCTACAAACTTTTGATGTTCACCCTATCGCCTTTGCACGCCACTGAACTATTTTGATTAAAGGATTAAATTTTAAAAATTTTGATGTATTGAATTTCCCCTTACCAAATTCCTTTGGTTCCGTACTTCAATTTTATTTGTTTTAAAATTTGTTCGTAAACTGAGAACATATAAATTACAAACAGGGCAGGGTTAAACTTACAATTACCAGCATTAACAAAAGGAGCCTGTTACTTAAATCAAGTATATATAATATCTTTTTTTAAGTCACGATCTACTTTAAAAACCCTTACCTACAAACAATCACTTAAAAATGTAGGTTAAAGCCATTGATCAAATGTAGGTCATCAGTGTGCGATATGGGCTGCTTTTTTCCTATGGCCAATATACCTACTAGTGTTTCATTATCTCGGTTTAGTAAATCTCTTTTTTTAACTCTCGTATATTAGAAAATATCGTTTAGAAAATCTCGTTTTCAGAAAGACTCGTTTTTTTTAAAAAATCTCGTTTCCAAGTCCCATTGTCTTACTGTTTTAACACTATAAGACAAAAAAATCGTTAAGGCAACAAAATGTAACTAAATAGTTTGAAAACTAAAAGACGAAACAATGACTCAGGAATTGTTATTAAAATACAAAACAAAATTTTTCGATTTAACAATTGCCAGGGAACCTGCCGGTATTTAATAAAATGTTATTTAATAAAATGTAAAACCCAACAAAATGATTAAATTATAATTTTATTAAATATTCAATAATAATAGTTTTATTAAATTTAGTTATGGTCTTATTATTAATGAAACTGATATATAAATATAAAGATAGTATATATGTATTTCCTATTTATTTGGAAATCCGTTTTTCCAAATAAATTTTACTTTTAACTAAACATTTTAAATACCTCAATAATTTTCACTTTAATAATTAAATTTAATTTTCTATTTTCAATTTTTAATTCACTTTTATTTGAACTCAAAAAAAATTTAAAAAAAAAAATTTATAAAAAAAAAACAATTTTTAATCAAAACAGCTCGTCTTTTTTAAGACACAATTTCCTGCAATTTGATAATTTCCATATAGCTAATTTCAATTGCTGTTTGAATTCAAGTTTTATTATTGTTTAAATCTTTTATTAAATATTTATTTTGGGCAGAGATTTGTAGAAAAAATTTTTAATTACAAAAACTGTCTTTTTTTCTGTGAAATTATTAAAAAGTCCAATAAATCGCATAGATTCTGTAAAAAAATGCATATTTTTAATCAACCTGTGCTTGATTATAAGCACTAGGCATCAGATTTCTTAACTGAGAACTGGGGACTCTATAAAAGAGCCAATCTATAGCCAATCAGCCTGCTTTTACTTAAAAAAATATCCCTTCAAATTTCCCCCATCCCATATAATCCTAAAATCCTAAATAACGTAATCCCAAATACTTCTAAATTCTAATCCACGTAACAAAACTGTAAATTTGTATCACAGGTCCCTCCCTAAAGTTTGGTTCAAAAAGATTGTGTTTTGGATATGTTAGGGTCCCACAATACACAAAAGACTGGTTTTCAAAGCTTCTTAGAAGTATGTTTAATAATTTTTATAAAACTCAAACCAACTTGTTTATATATGAACCCTAAATGACAACTTCAAATTACCCCATTACTCATTTTAAAACAAAATTTCAATAAAACCGACCACTATTTTTTGATTTATTTATTTAATTAGCTTGTATAATATTTTATTACCATCGTAAAATTTGTCACGTTACACAAAATTGTTTGTACAACAGTTTGTACGTATGTTTTCAAACACGTTGAAAATGAAAAGATTTTTCAATTTATATTTAAGATGCTGTGTTTTCCTAGTGTTTAGCTTGCTTTAACTTAAAAAAAAAATAAAACAAATTTAGAAAAGAAAGACCTGTTGATTAGGTCAAGTTATTAGACAATTTAGTTTTTCTTATTATTTAAAAAAAAATAAAAAACAAATTAATGATGAACAAAAAAAAAAGAACAATATAATAGTTTTATATATGTTAAAACTCGTTCACACTATTTTCAAAAATATCTTTTTTATCACAAATTAAAAATCTTGCAAAACAAACGTGGAAAAGTGTCAAATCCATATTTAAAAAAAAAACCAAATAACTTTAAAATCAAAATTTAACACCGTATGATAAATTGTCAAATTAGAACTTAAAATATACAAATAAACCGCCCATTATCTACAGAATCCACTTTTCGCTATGTAAAACACTAATATAAAATTATATAGATTTCTTAAAATTGGATTATTTTTAAGGGATCCGGATCAACATGATCCGGATCACAAAGAAACCTTAACGCAAGGCATATTTCATGAACTAAAAATATAATGTACAGAATATTTTCTGAAACTGTTCAACAATTCTCAAGAAATTGTGTATTAACACTGTTGATTAGCAACACTTGGAGTTGATTAATAAAGGTTAACCTCCTAAGCACAATGAACGTAGTCAAAAAAGTAGTGAAACTACTTCAAATGTTAAACAACCACGCAAGCTGCTTAAGTTTTAAACTTAAATTCGATAGATGCTTTTTTTGACACTGCAATTGCTGCGTCATGACTACGCTCATTGTGCGCAAGACATAAGAGTTGATTTTTTGCACGTCAACCCTCAACTTACAAGAAAAATTGCAGGGACGGATTAAAGCCAATTGCAAAAGTCGATAATTGAAAAATGTTTAGTTAGGTATATCATATTTAACCCTTATAGTCTTAAAAGAATGAACAGTGGGTGGGACTAACAAAATTCCAATTCAAAGAAAATAATAATATTAAATTGAAAAATTAATAAAAAACTAAAGTTTTGGTGTTATTCTTAGATACTATCAAATTATCCAAAAAAAATCAAAAGAAAATCTGCCAAAAACAATGTTGTACGGTTATTAAATATTTTCTTTTACAGCTTTGGGTTTTTTTATCTGCTAAATAAAAGTAAGAAATTTCAGTTAATAGAGGGGAAAGTAATATGAAAAAAAAAATATGATTTACGAATTAATTTCCGGTCCTCAAACTAAGTTATTTGTATTAACAAATTTATTTATAAAATGTTAAAGTGATGACCGGAAGAGTTCTTTATTGAAAATTTGTAAGTACATTATCAAAATAATAAAAGTATGTACTTGTTTTACTAATGTATATGTAATTTTTGTAATAAATGTATGTACTATATGTAACTACTACATGAAATTAAATATTTATTTCTAGGTTAATTGATTTTTAAGAGAATTGAATTATTATGTGAAAATTATGGTGTAATTAGATATCAATATTGATTTGTTTTTATTTATCAATTTTTTTTAATTCATTTATGATTACCTTGTTGTTTTTATAAAATACATACTAAAAAAAATAAGGAAATTTATTTTTAATATGAGCCTTAATAATATATTAATTGATTTAATTGAATATTTTTATGATAAAAGATTAAAAATTTGTTTATACCTATTATTGATTCAAAAAGTTGATGTTTAATTTTCTTTTAATTCATTGGCGAAAGTTCGAAATACATATTAGCAAAAAAGAGCTCTTCTGAACTATTTCAAATTAGCGTTGATAAGATTAATCTCGTATTGTAATATATATAAGATTATTTAAAACTTAACAAAATGCATCAAAGTAATAAATTATGACTTTAAATTTAAACGGGTGGGTAGCACAGTGATTAGAGTGTCAACCTTTCATGCCCGGATTCGAATTTCAATGAAAGTGAAAAATAATTCTGGTTTTTCGGCTCGACTCAGCAACCATTCGCCATTGGGTTCAAATTAATGGCTCAATTAATAATTAAATATCTTTAATACAAAATGTATCAATATAACAATACAAACAAATACAAAATATTACAATATAAACAAAAATAAAATTGTATCTATTGAAAATCTAAGATGTTTCTACGTGTTATAAGGCCAAGTACAATCGCATGTTTAAATTGTATGTGAAATTCATTAAGATAAATAAATTCTAATATCATGAATATAATATGACCCCCTGTTAAAACATGTACCTATGATATAGACAGGTTTATTAGACTAACAGTTGAATCCTATTTAGATACTATTAAGAAGGGCATTATTAAGAAGATCTACATAAATACCGAAAATAAAACATGGAACTTAAATTTTTATATTCTAATAGACCAACTATTACTTAAATAAGAACATTGCAATAGATTTCATTTTCAAACTTCTTGATTAGTTTTTCTATTTTTTCTATGTTAAACACGCCTTGCCTCTTAAACGCAATTTCTATAGGTTTTAATTTTATTACTTTATTAGATGGATTTTTATTGTAACCAGTAGCTAGGCTCGGTTTAAGCAGCCTTGCCACTTTATAGACATTCTGGTATTACCAACGGTTTTTTAGAATTTTCGGGAAAATACCTAGACCAAGAATTCAATTAATGAGTTTATTAATTATAGGTAGGATTCTTTAGCTTATTGATTTTATAACATCTTCCATCTATCCCTGGAACAGTATAAGTTTTTAAATCTTTTTGTAAGTAGCTCTTTCTTTTACAGTAAGTAGCTCATTTCTTTAATTTATTTTAATTTGTTAATACAGGTTGAGCTTTGCATATTTTTTACTTGATTGACTTTTCTTAAGCCTGGGCTAGGTTACTAATGTTATTAAATTCTTAAGGTTATAGTAATTGGCCTATTAATTAGCGAAACTCTTACTATTCTGATCAATTTTCCACAACCAGTTACATACAAGGTAATTAGTATTTTAGGGAATCAAATACCAGAGTAAAAATCAATACCGTAAACTTCGGTATTATAAAACGGATATCGTTATTAAAACGGGTATTGAAATAAATTGCATTTCAATGTTAAATTATTTATTGTAATATTGGTTTATTATTTAAAATTCAATGTTTTCAAACACAACTTAAGTGCAAAAATTATAACTACGAGCATAGTACAATTTACTTCTATTTTAATACATACATATTTTTCTTATAAATATACTGACCGAAAATCATATTTTATGAGCATACATAAGAATAAATATTTTTAAAATTTTCTTAAATATTTTTCATTTATATTTCAAAATCCATTTAATTAACAATTGAAAACCTCATTTTTTTTTATCAAAATTAACGAAATTGACGAAATTTTAGTAAAAAAAAATGTACTAGATTATTATATTCATTCACAATAGAAAACTTCAACCCACGTGAATTTTGACATTTGTCGTTATTAACATTTGACAGTTGGTTGATTGTTCATCAAAATTCAAAACAAAGAAATTCAATATTGTTCAATACTATTTTGAAATAGTTAATTTTAACTATTTTAAAATTTTAAATTGAAATCATATTTTTACTTTTCTTTTGCATATTATGAGGGATAATACACCGCCAAGAATGAGTGATATATCAGATGAAGACGGAGATTTTCTTTATTTCGATGAAGACCATGCTCCTGAAGAGGATTTTGAAGAAATTAATGAAGGTAAAAATATATTGGCTAAACATTTGACGTAACTATTATTACAATTTGTTTTTTCTTTAGATGAACTTCTAGAAATTGCTAATAGCATGCCTCAAACTAGTGTTGAAGAAGATGAAGAAGAAAATGCAATTCAACAAAGAGTACCAGAAGAAGATGATTCTATTTTGACTTTTTCAAAACATACATTAGCGGTTTTTTGTTGTTCCTTACATCCAACTAAACCTTGGGTAGTATCTGGTGGCGAAGATGATAAAGCATATGTTTGGAATCGGAATACTGGAGAAGTAGTACAAGAAATAAATGGTCACAAAGATTCCGTCATAGCTTGTTCCTTTAGCTCAGATGGGAATTATTTAGCTACCGGTGATATGGCTGGTGAAATATTTTGCTTCAAAGTTAACGGTGAAGAGGAAATGAAAAAAGTTTGGGAATATTCAATGGGTGATATGTGCTGGATGATGTGGCATAAATCTGCTAATATTTTAATGGCTGGTAGTTCTGTTCAAGGCGAAATTTATGTTTGGAGAATACCTTCAGGAGATTGCAAAGTTCTTCCTGGAAATGGAGAAAAGTGTGAAACAGCAGAACTCACCTCCGACGGAAAAAAGATTTTTGCCGGTTATGGCGCCGGAACTGTCAAATTATGGGACATAAAAAATAATAGTGTTTTAATTGAAGTTAACAAAGATCATCATATGGGTCACAAAGATGGTGTTGCGAGTGTTTCATGTGACAACGAAAATCCTGTTTATGTTAGTGGTGGGGAAGATGGTATTATTTTTGTGAATAATTAAAAATTATAAATTTTTAATCTTTTCTGTTTTAGGTAAAATATTATTTTCAGGAAATAATGGTGCTCTAGAAGTAATTGACACTGGTGGTTCTGTGGAAAAAGTTTCATTTTCACCATATCAAGACCTTAAAGTAGTAGCTAGTGGAACATTACAAGGCCAAATAGCAATCTGGGATCATTCTAAACATACTTTAAGAACAACATGTGAACATCCAGAAATAGATGATGGAATAACAACGTAAATTATTTAACGTTTTATTAATTAATGTTTTTTGAAAAATCTATAAATTTGTTTTTAGATTTAAATGGCTTCCAGATTATACATTAATTGTCGGGACAATACAAGGAAATCTCTATGGTTATGACGCTCGTAATGGACAAAGAAAATTTATATTATCTGGTCACGCAGCAGAAATTTATGATATACAATATGATAGCAATGAAAATGTTTTAATTACTGCATCAGAAGATCACACTGTTAAAATATTTAGATGTACAGGATAGAATTTATTTTCAAAATTTTTAATTTTAAAGGCTGTTGTTTATTTTTTTTATAGAAAAGTTGTAAAATAATGTTATTTAACCTGTTTTATATTTTTAGTTACATTCAAACGTTTAGACAATAACATAAACTTTTCATTTTTTTTAGAAATTGCTGAAGTACAATTTGATATTAAAGACAAAATGGTAAAATAAAAATAAAAAATAATCATATATCAAATTACGACTAAAATGAAACAAATAAAATATGTACTATAAATTGGTATACTGTTTTTCTAAAGACAAAAATTTTTATATATTAATTTTTGAGGTTGAGGTAAAATATAGGAAATCTACCTTAACAAATAATTTTTTATATATTAAAAACGGTTTTATTATGACACCAATGAAAATCTATTTTTTTCCTGACCAAAATAGCATTATAGAGGTAACTTGTTATTTTATGCTTAACTTAGCAAAATGAACCCACCGCCAAATAAGGTAAAGTATAAGTTTTCAATATTATTTGTGTAATCGAACAAATATTTAGATAGACATACTTAATAAGTAATCCAATACAAAAAGTTAAAAACTATTCATTTACATCTGTAACCAAAATGTCTGTCAATAATTGAACGATTTTGCATTATAGAAATAAAAAAATTTGCAGCTTAAATAAATTAACACAATAATATGTCTCTAAGAAAGAATTGTTACTTATATTTCCCTTTGCGTTAAAGTTTTTGTTCAAATATGATTTATAAATAATACTATTGCAACATGCAAATTAATAGAACTACCATTTTAGACTTTAAAATATTAATAAATAAATTTCTATAACTTAGACAGTGTTTTCTACAATCTAGTTTGCCAGCAAGGTATTATACGTTTACTTGCTAATATTTTGTATATTAACATTACCCACCAATACCCAGTAACAACAGTCAAATTTTTAAAGAAAAATATCCATGGCAAATAAATTCTATTAATTTTTTAATTCAAACAAATTAAATTCTAGTCGAAACATTTAAAAAATTTAAAAATACGATAAATTTCTAGCCAAAAAAAAACTGAAATATAAAAACACAGCCATTGTACGTAATAAAAAAAAAAATAATTATTTATAAATAAAGAAATGAGAAATAAAAATTATTAATAATATATATAAGTATATACAATTTTTATTTTTGTGCATTATTTTCACCATCAAACTAATATTGTAAATAACAACAAACATAAAGATTAAAATGAAACTACATTATCATAATACCAAACAATATTATTTTGGAGCCCCTAAATCCTCTCTATTATTTTCCCTTTCATTACTTTTTCTGTTTTTTTGAGATTGTAATCTCAGTTCGAGTTTTAATCTGAAATGATAAACATTCGCTTAAAAAAAATTTACAAATTTACATTTTTACAGTTATTGATGTAAAAAAAAAATAGAAAAAAAAATATTAAACTAATATATTTAATTTAATTAACACCGACAATATTTTGTTTTATTTTTATATGTAATTTAAAATCATTTGATTATTTTTTAGTGAAAATAACTTGTATTATGTACAATGTGAAACTTTTTAATAATTGTTATACATTTATTTATTATTAATAACTTTATATTTGAATAAATAAAAATTAATTATGAAATTTGTAATAAAATCAAAAAAAAATAATATAAATAGACACAAATAATAAATTTAATAATTAGTATAAAGTGTAAGAATTAGTTAGTTTTAAAGTATAAAAAAATGCTTATTATAAAAAAATTAAATTGAAACAAGAGTCAAAATAAAAATTAAAAAAAAGTGAATAGAAAACTTAAAAAAATTAAATCAAAATTAAATTAAATTTAATTGAAAAGTTTAGGCTTTTGTTAAATTTAAGCTAATAAAAAATTTTAGTTTACCAAGAAAAAAATATCAAAATTGAATTTTTTGGAATTATGAATAAAAAATAAATAAAAAAAAAATTAATCAATTTTTAATATTTAAGATAAAACTAATCGTGTAAAAATACATGTTTATAAAATTTCAAACAGATGTTTTACTAATACATAATTAATTTATTAATTATTATTATTATTAACTAGACTTATCGACATTCATGGTGCAATCTTATTACAGAAATTCAAAGTATTTTGTATTTAGTTATCCTGTTGTCCTGACACATTTAGCACTGTAGTTCATTTCATAATTAATTTCTTATTTAATATTACAAATAATAAACTTATGTATTTTTATATTTATTAAGATCAATACTGTATTGATAACTTGATTTGACTGCTTTTAAAACGTAGTACCAAGGTCGTGACTCGTGAATCTCTAAAATAATTAATCTTTAAAAAAAAATGTATGTACTTAAATTAGTAATCAATAAATGAAAACATACTTTAAATAACCTTTAAAATGCTATAAAAATTATAATAATTTTTTTTATTGTATTAATTGGCAACATTAATATATCAATCCTTTACTTTTTATAAATTGTGCTGGCAGTTAAATAATTATAAGTTAAAAAAAAGTTAAATAATATTTAATACATAGCTCATATTAAGAATAATTTGAAAAATTTTATTTAAAAAAAACAATAAGTTTGAAGAAATTTTAATAATTCATAATTTTATTAATTCTAAAATTCAAATGATTCTCTCTAACGTTCATAACAGTTTACAATAGGATTTTTTAATTTAACGTTTACTTTATAATTTCGTATAATTTTTAAAACATCTAAAGTTGATAATTTTTAAACGATCATTCTAGAAAGTTTTTAATTCCTTTAAATAAAATTATATTGTGTTAAGGCTTAAGAAGTATTAAGTCAGTTTTCAAACTAAATCAACTCTAATGATTGAATTATTAATATTATATGATTTTGCATGATTTTATAAACCATATATTTTTCCTTTAGAACTTAAGCTTAATGGGACTTAAGTCTATAATATTATAATACCTTTCGAAGGCCAAATTTCTTTAACATAAAAAAATATGAATTAATTAATTCAAAAAGACTGTGTAAATCTAAATTTAATTTTTTGAAATAAAAGGAAAAACTGTCTCCATTATCACCTCTATTATTAAAGTAAAGAATATAAAATTACCCTAAAAGTATATAATAAAATATTTTAAAAATAAATAAAAAAATAAAAGCACATTCCCTGGACAATACAATAATATTGTCATAATTTTTGTTATTTTGTAGTCTAATGATATTCATATACACATAATTTAAAATCCCATTTATTTTTGGTATATTTAAATAATTTTAATCTAATTTTTTTTCTCATTTCCATATTATATATGTTTTTTTTTTTTTTTTTTAAATAAAACTTCAAGAGCACTTGAAAAATTATTTTGAAAACTTACATTTAATAAAAGTTGACCTACAACAACAAAATAATATACAAAATATTTTTGTACCCACATATTGTATATATTGTTTGTAATTATAGAATTACCAGAAATTACAATTTGCTTTTTTAACATCTATTTTCTATAATGCTTTATTTAAATTCATTAATGATTAAATATTTTAACCAGTCTCTCTTAACGTTCCACAATTTACTTATCAAATACTGTTTTTTTATTTAAAGGTTAAAATCCTATTAAAAATTAAGCATAACTTGCTGCCATAAAGATCTATACTATTTCCTTAATTTCAAATTTTGTTCTAAGCCACTTCTAAATTACTTACTTACTTACTGGATCCTAGAACGCCTAGTGGGGCATAGGGTCAACAAATCCTCTCCACCTTTCACGATTCTTAGCAATTCCTTTTAGCTGTAACCACGTTTTGCGTTGCGCTTCTGCCTCTTTAAAAACAGTACTTCTCCATGTTTTCCTTGGTTTACCCAATCGTCGTCTGCCTTGTGGATTGCAATGTTTTCTTCTGGCTTCCTCAAGGTATGTTCGATCCATCGTCATTTTCTCTTTCAGATCTCGACTTCAATTATATTTTGGTTCGTTTTTTGCCACAGGGGTGTGTTGGCAATGATTTGCGGCCAACGAACTCTTAAGCTGCGTCGTAGACAACGGTTTATATACGTCTGCTACTTTTTGGTGATATTAATGGTTACCTTATATGTTTCACAGCCGTATAGAAGTACTGATTTAACGTTTGTTTCAAAGATTTTTAGCTTTGTACGCAGGTCTATATTATATGACTGCCATATATTTGATAGAGTTCCAAAAGCAGCTCTAGCTTTATTTATTCTCCTGTCACTGAGTTCAGTACAGTGCCTTCTCTAGGACAAAATAAAAACAAAATATCTGGTAGACCTAACTATAAATTATCTTAAAGATTATTTTAAAATTACATGTCCTCAAGAGATAAAAGTTTTGAACATCTATATATGAATGAAAATGAAGGGGGCACAGACCTAAACTCAAGCTTTTTTACAGTAATCTCAGATTTTGATTATTTTATTTTATATTGTTTATATTACAATGCAAGTCGGATAGTTTTTGACGGTATTATAGTTTACTGTTATATGAATGTACGAGTATATTGTTTTTAATTTCATGTATTTTTTTTTATATTCGTATTTTGAATACTGTGTCAAAATGAACAAAAATTTTAGTAATAATTTCCGGTTAATATGAACCTTTTTATCATATATAATAACAATAAAAATAATAAATAACAAAGTTGTATAAAAATATAAATATATATATGTACATAAATATTTTAGATATATACTATATAATAAAATATACTTCAGTATAAACAAATCAAAATCTGAATGCTCTCTTTTGTAAATCTGCTACCACCTAATATTATAATCAATTTAGATTTTACGTCATATTCTTTATTTAATGGTATATACATACATACAATTATATATATATATACTTACTCGTATAAGTAATAATTTTTCAAATGATGAACGACAAAATTATCAAAAAGAGCTATATTTAAATAATAATAATATTAGAAATATAGTTATTTACAAAAATTAATTAATAAAAGTTTTGAATATTTACCTTTAAAATAAAATAAAAATAATTAAAAATCCAAAACAAATATTGAAATCGATAAAAACATTTTTTAAGGATTAAACTTTTTATTGGAAATTCTTGATTCTTGGTTCCTGAAAAGACTAGAAGATTCCACTTTTGTTTAGATATGATCTTTACATTATATATGTACCTAAGTCCTTCCTACACCTACTTATTTCTTAGTTAAATTTTTTTTTGTTTTCATAAATCAGGGCCCCTATTGCACCAACAACTTATCACTAATGAAATTATCAACATTTTTTTTGCACCAACACCGTATTTGGCAGCAAACATATGTATTTTGATTAGTAAAAAACACTCACTTATCAAAAAAATGATTATTTTTTAAGTGATTAGTGTTGGTGCAATAGAGCCCAGGTCCATATTGCACCAATCACTAATCTGATAATCAAATAACCATTATTTTTTCATAGGTTTTTTTTGCATCAAAACCATATTTGATGGAATCACAACAAAGTTTTGATTAGTCAAAACCATTCACTTATCAAACCAACGATTAGTTGATTATTTGATTGGTAGTAAGTGGTTGGTGCAACCAGATTCTTGATTTTTAAATAAATTAAATATTATTATTCTTAATTAAATCAACATTTGCTCTTCTTCTTTTGTTCCCACTCATGCTTATAATAATCGCTGCACCATATATATGGAACCAGTAGACACTTAATTTTTATTTATTTTTTTTTTGTTCTAAGTTTTAATTCTTATCAGTGATTTCAATTAGTAAATTATTTTATTTACTCTTATAATATAATTACATATTTATTTTTCTTTTTTCTGTTATGTTCTATTTTATTCTATAGTTCTAAGCATCATTCTTATTACTTGGTTGTTTCTAGATTTTCTTTAATATTGGGTATCGCCAGCTTTTGTAAATATTTGTAGTTTAATAAAAATGATAACCTTTTCGGTTGAATTCCATAAAAATGAGTTTTAATCCAATTATCAAACAAAAGAGTTCAAGCTCGTGGATGAATTTTGGGTAAGATCAAATGTTTAAAGTGACTCATGTAGGAAAAAAAAGACGTTCATTTGTTTTGGTTTTTTTTTTAAATAGAATAATTTGTTTTGTATACATAAATGTATAAATAAAATATTTTCGAAATGTTCAAGATAAGTTAACTATTTATTTGGAACTTATAGTTAATTTTCAAAATACCATTCATAATAAAAAGTTTTTGAAAAAAAATGTACCTCTAATTAATTATAAGAAAAAAAAACATACTGAAAAACATAACTATTATATACATAACATAACTGGAAAACTAAAATTTTAGATAAATTTAAAAATTTTTTTATGAAATATTAAGAGAAGTTACATCATTAGAAATAAATACGACGGCAGCTTAAATACCTATAATTTTAATACCTACCTGTCCAATTTGTTTTTAAAAAATATACTAAAATAAAATCTCAAGGACTTCTTTAAAATTTAAGAAAGTTTATCTTAGTTTTTTGCTATTTCTGCTTTTATTATAAAGTTCTAAGAAAAGATTAAAATTTTGGTGCAAGTCGGCTGGGTGGCGCAGTGGTTAGCTGAGTACCGACCTTTCATGCGAAAAGCCCAGGTTCAAGTGCCAGTAAAAACACAAAAGAAAAAAAAAGTCCGATTTAATTCCATGAATCTGAAAGGTAAAGAATCAGTATACATCCTTGAGAATCACGAAAGTTTTCTTATAAAAAATTTCGGAGTCTTCCCTTCTAAGACCTTAGGACTTAAAAAATTTTCTTGGTTTTTTTACAAATCAGTAACTTAGGCACCTCTTTGTATATATATACACATTTCTAAGGTTAAACCTTAACATAGAAGCTCTAATATTGTATTTTGACAGATGTTAACCAGTTTTCTTATTTGCATTTACACTTGTATTCTAAATATGGATTTCATTATTTTTAATTTCATTTTTATTAAAAGAAACTAAATAAATAATAATATCAATTTATTTTTAAATATATTTTTTACGCAGAAATCTATATGAGATATTGTGTTGTTTTGTAAATGTGCTTTTTTAAAAACCCTTGATTTTTTTCATCACTTGTTTTATTTTTACTTCATTTCGTTCCATATTCCTGCTACAAACTAATTCTATCCAGCACCCATGATTCACTGCAGTTTTAAGTACATACATAATTTCATAAATACATAAATACTCGTATAATATATGCTTATATACTTATAAAAACTGCATAAAAACTTTCTAAACTTAAACCAAATACATATATAGCACTATAAATTTGAATTGAATTTCTTTATATCCTTTAAGAGAAACTCCATATAATTGGATTTAAGAGAAAATAAATTTTTTTCAAATTTTCTCTTTTTTTTAATATAAATTCAAGTATAAAACCATTTTCAGTTATTGCATGCAAGAATTAAATTACAATTTATTGTAAACATTATATTATGCAATCGTAAGCATGTAGATAAATTTCTAATCTATATTATGAAATTTAATTTTAATAATGTACCTATAGGTTCAAATATTTTTATTATTGGATTTTTAATGCATTTAATCTTTATTGCTTTTACTGCACCTCTTTTATAATTTATAAATAAATATAACATGTAATTGTAATAAAAAGTTTTTAATTTTTAAATTTGTTATTGCACCTCTTACAAATTTTGGAATAAATCTTATGTGCAGTAACAATTTTTTCAAGGTACATTTTGAACCTTTTAAAAGTAAATAGAATAAAAAATAAAGAAATATTCGCAATACATTGATATAATTTCTACACCAGGTTTTTTATAAGGTAATAAAGACCATAACTACCTATTAACCTTTTTATACAGACAAAATTCATTTGATTCACATCTCATTGTGGAAATAGAACTTTAAAGAGTTTTTAACTATTTTTTTTTTTTTTTTAAAAGTTTGCTTACATCGATTTATAAGATCTCAAATCTCAATACTCTTCAACTTCTCTATTGATTATTATTACTATTAAATTTTTAAGAAATTAGCTTTTGAGTTACTTAAATTCAGGTAAACTTTTTTAACTCACTGACCGGTATAAAAATGTAAACAGAGATAAAGAGTAAAACTATTATTTGTTTTGTTAGAGAAATATACAGATAAGAAAAGGTTAATGTTAATATAATACATGCGTTTTTATAACCATAACGAATATAGTTCAACGGGTATACTTAATTTGCAATTACGTTTGTGACACTGTAAAGGAAAGGTGGTAAATATTTGAACGCAAGTTTATACATCAGATCAGTATTGAAATTAAAGTCGATTTAGCTATACGTGTCCGTCCATCTGTCCGTACGTTAATTGAGCAACTCAAATATAACTTTAGGTGACTTAAATTCATTTCTATGAACCTTCTTTGAAATTGAAAAAGTTTGCTAAGCGGATTCGAATATCTGCCATATATTATCGTTTTTTATGCCAAATTTTTCTATATTTAATAAAGTCGAGTTAAAGAAATTTTGCCAAAGGTTGTTAAGTTTAATACGTTACAAATGCACAAAATTTTGGTAGTCCTAACTTTTTTAGTTGTCTTTCTCATTTTGTTGTATCTCTAATTCAGTTGAATAACTTATGCTCATTCTTATAGCTCATTCCATTGTGTATCTAAAACTTGGCCAAAAGAAAGTCATATTTTCTCACTAATATCTTGCAAAGTTTTATTTATCCTCTAGTGCAAAATGTTCGAATAGAACTTGTTTTAGAACTTGTTTTAGAACTTCTTCTCCTTTTATGTATCAAAAAGAATGTATTTAAAAAATAATTAAGCTATCCGTTTCTAAAATTTCTTTAAAAGGAATTAAGCTTTACGAATTTCGACTAGTTTAAGATTTAAAGGTTAAAATTTAAAATTTATAAAATTTGGTTGATCTGGTATACAATTGATATATATCGGGTCTGTTAAGTTATTTCGATCTTTAAAATGCCAATTCACAAAATGTCGATTCAAAATGTCGACGCCAAATAATTTTGATAAAAAAAACAATGTAAATTTTTAAATGTCGACTTTCTAAAAGTAAAGAATTTTCATATTAATAAAAGATTGAAACCAACTTTCTAATGCATCCGATCCGAATTATATTTTCGTACATGCTTCAACAATAAATTTCTTATAATAGACTGCCGCCCCAAACCCCCGCTTAACAAATTATTGAAGCCCAACTTTAAAAACCAACTCTAAAATCTTTTCTAATGCATCTTGTATTCATATTCTGAAAAAAGCGTATAATCCAGATTATGTAAACAAATCTAAAATCGCTCCTAATTAATTTAATTATTGTTGTATCCTAAAGTTGACACATCTCTACTTCTTACTCTCGTCCTCCTTTTTAATAGATACATCTCTATATTTGTAATTTATATATATACAAACAACTTTAAGTAAAAATAACTTGAAAAAACTTATTTATAAAAAATCAAAATCTAATTGCAAATAATAAATATTAAATTAACAAAAGAGTAAATTATATATGATGTGGTAAAATTAAAGAAAGTCATAGCATAATATCATGTTATATATATAAATATATATATATACATATATATTTAAAGTTGATAAAGAAATTACATACTCTCTATATTATATTTTATATATAACGTATATTTGAGTTTTAACTTATAATTTACGATTTATTCAAAACCAGACCATAATTCGCGACTATTCAGCATAAAAATGTAGAAAAAAAAACGGCTTACAACAGAAATAATGTAGGGGAATCAAATTTTTTGTATGGCAAAACATAACAAAAAAAAAAAATAAAATTGAGTAAAAAAATGTCTTAAAACTCGGAATTTCTTTTGTTAAAAAAAAAACATACAAATCAACATTTAAAAAAAAATGAAATGAATATTTAATGTGTTAAAAAAGAAATAAGTTTTGAGAATTTATAAAACTTTTATCTAGTAGTATAATAACCGTATAGCAATAAAGTTGTGTGGTTTAAATTGTGTGGTTATTAGTTTTAGACTTTAGTTCATAATTTAAATGTTAATATCAAAACTGCGATAAAAAAAAAAGTGATCGAGTTTTTATTTATTTCGATTTTTTTTTAACTCGTTGTTGTTTTTGTACAAGAGCCACGTGTTCAGTAAAAATAAAAAAAGAGCGCTTAAAATTTTTTTTATATGTAAAAAAATTAAATAATATTTATCTTTTATATTAAAGAATTAAGTTATAAAATGCTGGAATCTTAATATTAATTATTATTAATAAATTTTATAATTAATTAATATCAAAATGAAATTAATGTAAGTTTTAAGATATTAATTAATAAAAGTGCTTTAAAATTTCTAAAATAATGGAAAATTAAAAACATAGCAAATGTTTAAATTTACAAAAATGTCTATAAATAATAACTTAGTACCTATATATTATATTATTAATTTTAAGGTAATAATTGTTTATTTATTCAAGTTTTTTTTTTTTTTAAGGTTATAAGTTAAAAAAAATTTAACACGTTGTAGATACAATAAAAAAAAATTAATTAACATAAATATAGTTGAAAATAATAATTATGAAAAATTAGAAAAAATTGATTATTAAAAAAAGTTTAAAATAAATTATATTAAATATTAAGACCACAAATCTTTTGTATTGGTCTTGAAAAAAATTTACTATCATGTAGATACTAATTATAATTAATAAAAACATATATATATATATTCTAGTTATGATAATTTTATTTAATTTAAAATTGGGGTTTTTGGAGGCCAGACCACCGCATGTTATCAAAAAAAAAAGTTTTAAAAAACTGTAGATTTTTGATTTTAATAATTATGTCATAATTAATTAAGTAAACTGATTTTTTAAATTTTATAATGCAAAATTCTTGCAAGTAATAAAAATTGTAAAATAATTCTATTAAAAAATCCCCTTAATCTAGATGTAATTCCCCTGACCCAAAGTTTATAATTATTGTATATTGACGCAAGTTATTTAAAAAATTAAAAATAAAAGCAAAATATAAAGTTTTTCTCTTATATAAAATATTAATTTATTTAAATAATTATTCAATTAAAGCGTTTACCTTAAGAATAATAGTTCAATGAACTTAATTTAAAATTTGGTATTCTATACAGAACGCAATGAAATATTATTCTATGAAATGTTAATACTATGATAATTTATAATCGAATTAAAAATTTTATTTTTAATCATCAAATCATCTATCTATACTATATAGTTATAGCAGGGTTTTAGAACAAACAAGGTTCCGGAACTTAATTTTTAATATAAAATTTTGTTTTAAATTTCTGCAGAATTTTAGATTCATATTTTATTTTGTCCCTACGTTTTATTTAAAAAAAAAACATTATTACAAATAAGTTATTTAAATTAAAAAATTAAAGTTAACCAACATTTGCTTTTATTTGCGTTGCGTTGAATCCGATATGTGTCACAATGTTGTTTTTGTAATAAATATCACTCAGGAAATTTTGTATTTAACTTTTAAGTTTAAAAACCAACAAATATTCAACTTTCGAATACTTATCTTATAAATAAATTCTATCGAATTTTAATTCAAAAATTATTTTAAGTTCAAATAAACAAGAAAATTCAATTAGACATTTTCAAGAAATTTAAATATTTACAAATTAAAAAACAAACGCGTTTTTTGAAGTGTTAAAAATTAGATTTTAAGTGGAGATCATTTTGAGCATTTATTATGGCATTATGCAATACTTTAAATTGATTATTAGGAGTTAGTAATTTTTTATTTATTTATTAAGTATTTCGAAGTGCATACAATGCTATTGCAAATTGATGGGCCGTTTTCCTTTCGGATGTGGACCAACAATATTATTTTATAAGTAATATTATTAATTTATGTTGTTTATATCCATGGAGATTTGTAAAGAAAAATTATTTTTCAATATTTTTTTTTTAATTAAATATTGTTTGACCTGACCGGAAATCGAACCCGAACCCCTCGTTTAATAAGCGGAAATTCTTACAAAGATTCTTACCCATTACAGATTCTTACCCCATTCTTACCCATCGAAGACCCAGTTAGTAGTTACTGTTAAAGTGACAGTGTTAAAATAAACCAATATAGAATTAAAAACTTATATAAATCAAGAATGTAATTAAAAATTACAAAATCAATTAAAAAATGCTTAGAATTAATTACTGCAGTATAAATTTTTACATAAATGCTTTAGTTTATAGTTATAAAACATGTTTAAATAATAAAGTATTTGATAGATTCATAAAAAAATAGTAAAATAAATTTTAAGCAGGGGCAAAGGGAAAAAGGAAAAGATTATTTTTTTTTAATCTAGCCTAAATTTCAGTCATTTAATAAAGCAAATTTTTTATGCTATTTAATTGCAAAAAAAAATAAAAGAATGGGCGCTTAACTAATATATAACATTTTACATAAAAAAATGCAGATATGATAAAAAGAGGTTTTAATTAACAAATTAAATTTATAAAGAATTTGTTTCTTGTAATTTTTGTGAAAATTTCTTTACCGGGATTGGATCTGAAATCTCGGTTTAGTGAATCTCGTTTTCACAAAATCTCGTTTTAGAAAATCTCGTTGTAGAAAATCTCGTTTTTAGAAAATCTCGCTTTAGAAAATCTTGTTTTTAGAAAATCCCTTTTTTTATATTTTGTAAAAAGCTGATAATTCTAGTTTTGTATCCAACTTTAAAATCCTTAAAAACCAGATTTTTCAATTAAAAAAGAGATTTTCTTAAAAAGGGACATTTGTCAATAAAAAACGAGATTTTCTAAAACGAAATTTTCTAAAAACGAGATTAAAAAAAAAAAGATTTACTAAACCGAGATAATGGAACGCTCCCCTTCTGGTATCTAATTTACAGCGATTGGATCATTATTTCTATCTGAACTTATAGAACCGTTCCAAAAACGGATCTCGTTTTTAGAAATTCTAACATTTTTAAAAAAACTCGTTTTTAAGGACTTCAAAGTAAGATACAAAATCTGAATTTTGAGCTTCATGGATATTATAAAAAAAGCGATTTTCTAAAACAAGAACTTTCAAAACGAAATTTTCTGAAAACTGGATTTACTTAACCGAGATTTTATACTAAACCTAAAACTACAAACTTTAATGCAAAATTAACGGTAGTTGAAGAATTTTTTTAAAATTTCTTTTTGAAAATGTGCTATTAAAAATCCGTGATTTAACAGTATGCTCTTCCATAATATATTCTATAATTATTCTCTTTATATAAGTAAATAAATAATTTAAATATGTAATAATAAATATTTTAAAATTATTTTACAATAATTTCTATAATACGATAATAAAAGTATGTATATACATAACTTTATAATAAAATTCCAATGCATCAAAATAATTTATAACATTAATTGATATAAAACGTCACGGAATCGAATTAGATCTTGTTTTATTAATTACCACGTACCCTACATACATACTTTATCAATTGTTGTGTGGGAAATTATCAACAACGTTGTATATACGTACTTATATTACATGTTAATACTGTCACTAGCTATCACAATTCACAATCACTAAGTCTATCAAAATTCATAAGTAAAAATCGTATATTAATTATTTGCGTTTAATTAATTGTAAATTTAATGTAAATTAAAACTTCAACAGCTCTATAATCGCAATTAATAGAAAAGAAATTAGAAAAATAATAAAAAAAAGCAAAATAGAAACAGACAGATTATGTAAACAAATATGTATTTTGTGGCAGGTGGTTTTTATTATAACTGATATACTTAGTAAAAATACTAGAGATACAATTTCTAATAAAAATTAAAAATATATAAAATTAGTCTTATTTACACGTATATTATATATTAAAAATTGGATTATCATAAATAATACACTTTTGTGTAACAAAAATTCAATTAAAAAAAATCATTTTGTTAGCAAGAGGGTATGTAAGGTGTTGCCAATTCAAATAATTGTGTACACAAGAGTATTAGATAATAATCAATGTAAATAATCAAAGAGAAAAACGTAGATAGATAGATGTATGGAAAATTTAACTATAGATAACCTGTTTAGAAAAACTGAATCCATATTTATATTACAACTTTCAATGAATTTTAATGATTTCAATGTATAAATGGATGGATTAATTTTTTAATTAAAAAAAATTTTTAAAAATTTATTTTAGAAAAATTTAGTAGATACATAAATTGATTCCTTGAAATATAGTCAAAATGCAATCTTTTGACTTTTTTTCAAATGTGAATTAATTTGAAAAAATTGACATTTTTTTAAAAAAGAAATAATGCCAAAATTAAAATGAATTAAAATCAAAAATCTTTGTATTTATTAAGTAATCTAATATTTTTACAAAAACAAGTCCTGTGAGTAAACGCATACACATATAAATATAAATATTCTGTAAAAGGCGTTATAATAACTCTGATTTTGAAACTATCACTTTTAATATTTATATATATATAAATAGGAATGATATGCAAGAGGGAAATCAGGGTTACACGTTTTTTGCAAAATATTTCAAATTCAACTCTAAAATCCCTCCTGTTTCAGAATCTCGCGTATTCTGGATAAAGCGGGAATCCTGATTTTGAATCCAACTCTATAAAATCTGTATACGCATACATATATATAAATATTCTGGATAAGGATTATAACCATGCTTTGGAATTCAACCAATAACACCTTTTTTTTCAAACTTTCTGAAATTTTTGAAAAAGTGGCTTTGTTTCAATTTTCCATTTTATCAATTGACTTTATTTCATGGAACCCATATAAATTTGTTAAATCAATTTTTTTTGGTTATATACATTTGAAATGAGGTTACATGCAAAGCACAAGGTTAACTAGTTTGATGGTTCTTAAATACTTTAATATATATATATACATTTAATATAATATTTATATAATTTTCAAAAATATAAATATGTATTACACTAAATATTTATTCCAAGGTCTGATTTATAAAGAATGTGATTTTCATTTTATAAGACATGGTGAGACTTATTTATAACTTTTTTTATAGGATTAGGACTCCAACTTATTGGTTCCAAGATACGTAGGGCATTATATTGTAAAAAAAACAAAATTAAATTGTGATTATATTAATTTGAAAGAAACCTAATTTAATTTGGAAAAAAGATAAAATTAACCTGAAATTAACTTAATTGTCCTTTTTTTTTTAATATTATGCCAAAGAATCTTTGTGTCAGCTTATTAATGTGTCTGGCAATAATTTATTCTGATGTAAATTCACAGACCTTCTAAAAAATAAATGGTTCATTTTTATATTTTTCAATAAATTAAAAGTTAAAACTATTAATTCCATAATTTCTGATAATTAAACTCATAATAATTTATTTATAGTTTATTTCATGTCAAACTTTAAAACAAAATTGAATATTATTATATAAATTATAGACATAATAGAAAAAATAGTAGGGGAATAGTTTTAATAGCTCAAATATTACTATAGAATATAAGAATATTCTCTCAATTTCATTTAATTTAATATTCAAAAGTCAATATCATAAATACAAAAGTATACATAATTAATACATAATTAAAACATAAAATACATAATGAATAAATAAACATAATAATTAATAATTAATTTATTAATTTATTTTCAATTTCAGTACTAATAAACTTTAATATAAAAATTTAAATTAAAAAATACAGAATGACGCACATACTATCATGACACCGAAAAAAAAATTCTTTTAAAAATATTTATTTAAATTATAGTTAAAATATTAAAAAAAAAATAAACATAATTAATAATATAATTTAATATATTTTATAAAAATAAATTAATTAATTTATAAACCAAATAATTTAAAATTCAATTAATTTAATTTTTAAAAATTAATAAAAACTTGAACAATAAAAAATTTAATATTTAAATACAAAAATAATTAAAAATAATCTATAAATTAAAAAAAACTATTTAATAATGGCTCGTGTTAGTGCCGGTGATAATTTAATGCCAAAACCTAGTTTTGAAGCACAAATTGTACCAACTAAAGAATCAGATGAATATGCTTGTGGAAGTTCTAGTGGTGATAATAGCAGTGCTGGTGGTATAAAATTAAAAAAAGAAATCTCATTATTAGATGGTGTTGCAATAATAGTTGGTGTTATTGTTGGTTCCGGTATTTTTGTTAGTCCAAAAGGTGTTCTTATTTATTCCGGTTCAATATTACAATCAATTATAGTATGGGTATTATCTGGTGCATTAAGTATGGTTGGTGCATTATGTTATGCAGAATTAGGTAAGAAAAAAAATTTTTTTATTTTAATTTTTAAATATTTTTTTTAATCTATTTATTACAACTCACAGATTATGTTTGTAAATATTTTTATATAAAGCATTTGTTAGATTAAAATTTATTTGGAGTTGACTAGATAGTCTAATCAGGAGTCCAATAGTGTTGGATGGACGAAACCCTCCAAATTGGCTTTCTTTTTGAAATAAAAAAAAGAATGCTGGTGTTGGCATGTAATCATGTCTAAATGCATTCGTCAAGGAATGCATTCGTTATTTGCTAAATTTGTAAACCTTAAAAATGTTTGGAATATTTAATATACTTATTACTAATATTAACTTTAACTAACTATACTATTGATGGCTAACTATATTTTAAATTTAGTATGATTTACTGGATTTTTGCTTTTCGTGAACTAAACAATACCGCATGGTACTTTTTGTTTTTAAGCAGGCCCCACAACCACTAAAATCTAATTAATAGAGAAACACTTTAAAAACTTTTGAAGTCGCATTTCTTTACTTTCATATAAAACTGGTATAGTATTGTAAATAATGTGTTATTTAGACTTAAATCTTTTAAGCGCAATTTTTTCCTACTACAAAACAATTTTTGAATTAAAAGAAACGAACAATTATTCAAATAACATAATTTCTCAAATCGAATAACCCTATAATTGGAACAATAAAAATAAAAAAGTTATCAAAGAAAAAAAAAAAAAAAATTAGGGTTAAACAAAATTTCTATGCCCAAATAAAAGGTTATTATACCTTTCTTAATTTATTTAAAGTTTCAAGGTCTTAAGTGATTTGCTTCGTGAGTTTAAAATGTGAAATAGAACAAAAAAAAAATTAGACTGATTTTTGTGTGATTGTTATTTTTTTATTTATTACTGATGTAATAAAAACCTATATAAGTTTCTTTTCTTCTAATTTCTTTTGTACTTAATTTAAAAATTACTTAAAATTGCTTTCCCTAAGCTTTAAAATGCTATATTATGCAGTTTCAACTTAAAATGGATTACGCCTGGGTGGCACAGTAGTTAGAGTGGCCCGGGCTCGAGTCCCAGTGAAAGTGAAATAATTTTCTGATTTCCGACTAGACTCAGCTACCATTCGTCATTGGGTTCAAATTAATGGCTAAGTCAATAATTAATAATTATATATATTTAGTAAAAAATACATTAATATAACAATATAAACAAAGGGGTTCGCCACAAGTGCTAAGCACTTCTTAGAGCCTGTGCATAATAAATAAAAAAAAATTAGTTATCTCTAATTAATTCTTAATCATTTGAATCTAATAATTATCATTATATTGAATCTAATTAATTAACATACTAATCAATGTGATTTAAATAATCTAATCTCGTTTTATGTACTTTTATTAAACTTTATTATAGAGCTATAATAAATACTTATAGTTAAGCTCTTCTTAGTTATTATGAGTATACGTACTTCCGTTATTATGAGTTTATACGTACTTCCCAAATTGTTTCGGCTTATTATCTCACAATAATAAATATGATAAACTCATAATCGTTAAATTATGTCTATAGAGTATGGCTTTACCTTTCGTTCAATTGTCAGATAAAAACCATACAATTTTTTATTTTTTTGATAGATAAAAAAATTATTTCAAAAGAATTTTATAAATCACACGTTTCGAAATTAAAAAAAATATTTTTATCGCGTATTTTTATGTCATTAACAATATTATTGGGAAATAAATAGTGGAGAAATTTCTCAATACCATAATTGAGACTAATAATTTTTCTATTACATCCATCAGTAAATACGAAATAATAATTATTTTTTAAATAAGATTATTATTATAATATAATAATTATATAATTATTAATAAGTATTATAATAATTTTATTTGTCCAACTTATTAAAAATAATCATTGAGAAACGACTGTGCGCCAGTGGTTCCACCCGAAAGCTCGTTAATCCGTGTAGCTTTATTTAAATTTAATTAATAATAATTTTTATTTCATAAACAAAATTATTAAGTCAAATTTATTTGATTTTAAACTAAAATTTTAATTTTAACTAATTTTAAAACATCAGGATTAAAAAAAGAAAATTAAAAACGCGTGTATCGAAAAGTAAGAAGGAATCAATTATGACGTTATCTAATATGACCTCGTACCTAGGCATCAGATAAATATTTTTGCATTTCAATATTATCTGTCAAAATAATTTTTTTTTTGTTATCTTTTTTACAATAATAGTTATAAATCAAATTATATTCAATAATAATAGTTATAAATCACATTATATTCATTTGTTATCGTAGCGGCATTCTTATCTTACCATGCCATAAAAAACAATAACAAATTATTAAACATTGTAATAAAATTAATGACATTTTTTTTAATTATTGTTTATTATTAGAAATTTTTATCATTTAGAAAGCAACGTTCGTAAATAACACAGCATACTAACTTAATCGTATAATAAATTTAAATGTTTATATATTAGTTCATGAATAAGGGTTATCGCCTTGATTTTCATTTAGGTATACTAGTTTTTATAAAAAGTTGTTATCAATAAGATAGATAACGGTAACTCTAAAACAATGAACTGATTCTTGAACTTTCGACTAATTATAAATCTTTCCACCTACCCTACCTACTATTTAGACTTTTTAAATATATTTTAATAAAAAGTGTTGCCAAAAATTTAGAAAAGTATTTCAGTTATATTTCACACTTAACTTTAACACTTGTATAAAAATTTTATAAAAATAACCAATTTTAGTAACTTCTTTACTTTAATTAAGACTAAATAAAGAACTAAACCAAAAGCATTGTGTATCCGACCAGATGGCTTTAGCCTTTCAAAAAAGAGGATTGGGTTTAAACTATGGTCAGATCATATGTAATAAACAGTATATAATTTATAATTTATATCATAATAGCAGTCTACATTTCAAATTTGAAGCAAGAATTACAGCTATCCAACCAATCCTTGTACTTAATAAATAAATAAGAGCGTTGTTTAAAAAAATTATTTGCCAAAACCCAAAACTTAAAAATCATAATACGTGGCAACACTGATTCCACCTACAATTTTCCATAAATCTTTTTAAATTAATAAAACCTACTCCTTTCTTTTTATTATTCAATTTTTATTAACTTATTACTTATTAAAAATGAAAATTGAATGAACTTCTTTTAATTACAAAAACAATTTTTCAAAAGTATGAATGTATGTATGTAACTATAAAAAATATAAAATATAAATTTGAAGTTGTTGATACAAGATATACAACAATATTAACATACAAATTACAAGCATACCTAATTATAAGTTATATTTGTTTTATGAAATAAAAAAAAAAGTAACAATTTACATGACGTAATAAGAAGCACATGTTGCCTATTGATAATAAGGCGTGCTAAAGAACTAAAATCAACTACCTATATAATAATATACACACACGTCTACTCAAATTTGAACATAATGATTCATATATCATTTGAATGTTTCTTGAATTATAAATAATGAATAAACGCCGGCTAATTATTTCAATATAAAAAAAAAAAATTAACAAGCAAAAAATAAATCAAATGTAAAAATAAAAATAAAATCAAATTTCAAATTCAAAACAAAACTTAAAACTCCAAAAAAAAAACAGTTGAAATGAGTATTTTTTTTAGGTTTACAAGAGAGTTTTTCTATACACTTTTCTGTTATTTTTATTATGTGAGCAACTTTAATCCTTCTCTTCAGTTTTCATTTCACTCCTGCTGTGTTTCATTTTTGAGTTTTGAGTTATTTCGTGAGCATAAATTGTTAAGGTTATCAATTAGTTGCGTTTTAAAATTTAAATTATGAATTTTTGAGTACAATTAATCAAAATTAAAAATATAATTTTTATTTCTTCTCTTTCTTTCTCTTTCTTAATCTCTTTTTTACTGTTTATAATAAAATAAGCAAGCAGAGCAGAGCAGAGTATATATGATAATTGATAATCTATCTATTCTATATATATAAAAGGGAAAGTTTGTTTGTATGTTTGTTTGTTTGTTTGTTTGTTTGTTTGTATGTAGCGAATAGACTCCTAAACTGCCCAGCCGATTTTCATTAAAATTTGTATTTAGAGGTTTTTGGGTACGGAAAGAAATCGTGGCCCAAAAATTTTGCTCTAACGGACCGCCAAGTTGGGGCTGTGGTGCAAGTATTTAAACTTCTTTGTTCTAAAATGAAAACGGTTTGACCGATTGACTTCAAATTTTGTATACGTGATGCTCTTTGAGAATTGAGTTGACCCTATTAACAGTTTTGGAATTTGTTAACCCATGTCGGGCCGACGGGTGGTCAAAAAAAATTTTGCGTCCAAATTTTGTCCGATTTTACGAAATTCTGCTTTGGCTAAAAAGAAAACCCCAAAAAAAATTTTGTTGAGTTCCATTAACCCATTGCGGCCCAACAGCTTTTTATAGGTTTTTTCAATACTTTAGTCTAAATTCGAAATGGTTTGGCCAATTGACTTCAAATTTGGTATAAGTGATGCTCCTTGAGAATTGAGTTGACAGTTTTACCAGTTTTGGAATTTGTTTACCCATGTCGGGCCGACGGGTGGTCAAAAAAAATTTTGGGTCCAAATTTTGTCCGATTTTATGAAATTCTGCTTTGGCTATAAAGAAAACCCCAAAACAAATTTTATTGAGTTGCATTAACCCATTGCGGCCCAACAGCTTTTTATAGGTTTTTTCAATACTTAACTCTAAATTAGAAATGGTTTGACCGATTTTCTTCAAATTTTGTATACGTGCTCCCCTGTGAGAATTGAGTTGACACTATTAACAGTTTTGGAATTTGTAAACAGATGTCGGGCCGACGGGTGGTCAAAAAAAGTTTTGGGTCCAAATTTTGTCCGATTTTTCGAAATTCTGCTTTGGCTTAAAAGAAAGCCCTAAAAAAAATGTTGTTGAGTTCCATTAACCCATTGCGGCCCAACAGCTTTTTATTAATTTTTTGGTTATTTTACTCTAAATTAGAAACGATTTGACCGGTTGACCTCAAATTTTATATGTGTGAAGCAACTTGAAAATAGAGTTGAGTCTGTTAACAGTCGGTTCTACGTTTGGAAGTAAATTAAGTAAATTCTAATTTTTTGGAAGTAAATTACGTCAAATTTTGGAAAATAGTTTGTACTGCTTTGAATTACAGAAAGTTTCAAAAATTACTAGAATAATCCTAGAAAAATCGTTTTAAAAAGATTGCTTTCATACATTTTTAAATTTACGTGTGTAAACCGTGGGTAATTTTGTGTTAACTTTTTGCAGTAACATCAAATTTAATTAAACCTCCATTGAAAGGCGCAGCAACGCGCACCGGGTATTAGCTAGTATAATAATATAAGTAACTAAGTGTATAAGTATTATTTATAAATATACATATTTCTCTCTTTATAAATTTGATAACTAAAACTCTTTTTTTTTTTTTAATTATTTTATACTACATTTTTAGTTTCTCTTTAAAAACTGTCTGGATCAAAAAAAAACTATTGCGCTAATAGTGAATACTTATGCATTGCAGACATAAAGTAGTTAATATGTACTTATAAAAAGAGCAGGCATAAAGGAAACACAATTTTCCTTTAAGATTATTATTTTTCAACTAAATAGGAAATAAAAAAAATTTATTAGATACTGAAAATTGCATAAAATTCTATTCAAGTTGAAACTACTTAATTTTTTGATGTTAGAATATAGGAATTAGGTCAAGTGTATCTGGTTAAATTATTAAAATATTTTTTTAAAATTTTCTAATTTTGTCTAAATATTACACGTTTAGAGTCTAAACTATTTTTAGTGAAAATAATGAAAAGAGTTTCAATATAAATTTTTGTATTGACAGACAGAGTTGAATATCGAAATATAATTTTTATTAATTAATGATTTGTTATTATTTGCAATTTTATAATTAACATTTTATTATTAATTATTTGACAAAATGCAAAAGGTGTAAATATAATATTTAATGTTAAAAAATAAATTATTAAAAAATATTATCACCTATTTCTAATTAATTTTAATTATCATTTTATTTTATTATGAAATTACTCCTAAATTATTTCCGCCTAAAAGTATGTAAAAACATGTAAAAATCAATGTATATTTTTAATTCGATAGTACAATGATTATATGTTACTATGATAGAGCATTAAATACTACAGAAAATGGTTTAATGTCGCATATATTTTACCACAATGAGGAGTACATCAAGACGACTTTGCTCACGGGCTTCATAGCCCCTGAGCACTTCATCTTCTTAGACAAGTATGGTTATATACAAAATCAAAATCATGTCCCTGTACTATTTCATTATAGTAGACGGGCTACATGTAAAAAAATTAAATATGATCCAGGTAACATCAATCCAGATAATATGAAATATGACATTTCCATACCAGATAAAGACAAATCAATAAGAAATAATTATTGGTGGTTAAGCACGTGATAAAAAAAAATGAGTATAAAAGAATTATTAGATTAGTGTTGTTTTAATATTTAAGTAATACATGTTAGTTTATAAGTTTATTAATTAGTTCTAAGAATAGGGTAAGTTAGGTTAGGGTTTTATTAAAAATGGGGTTTTAGGGTTTTAAAAATAGGGTTATATTATATGCCTTTTTAAATTTTTTGCAATTAATTAAAATTTTGGAATTAATACATACTTAAAAGTACGATTAAAATAGTAGTGATCGTTCATAATAATTATTAAGATAAACTATTTAACATAAAAAAAAAAACACTTTATTTTTTACATGTTTATTTTTAAAATAAGAAAAACTTTTTTTGTTAACTATTTTTGTAGGTTATGTTATTATAAAGATGTAAGCAAATAACAAAATAAAAGTTTAGTTAAAAAAAAAAATGATAATATATTATCACTTATCATCTATAATAGAAAAGAAAAATAAAAATATCGACATTAAAACACTTGATTCTATTTGATTTTTAATTATTGGAGTTTAGACATGATATTTACAATGTACATTTATCTATCTATTAAAAATTCGTTTATTAATATTTTTATATTATTAAAAAAAAACATTTTTGTAAGCCAAATTAAATGATTATATCTAGTAATACAAACTAAGTACTTAATAAAATCCAGTAGATAAAACTCTTATGTATATAAAATATAAATATTATAAATATCTACATAAAATTTAATGCAAACAACTTTCGTTTGTTTACAAACATTTTAGGAAGGATTAAAGTGGAAATTTAATTCTAACTAAAATAAATCTATATATTTATAGGATGGGGAGTGTTTATTTGTTTTATTTTAAGTTTATCTTATTTGGTATTTAATAAGTTTCTAGAGATTTAAAGCTCTATCATAATGATTTCTAGATAATTTTATCATCAAATTATCTGTTCTTATGAATTTTGCTTCCTAGTACAAATATTTATTGGAATAAAATGGTTTGAATTCGGACTCAAGCTTTATGTGTTTATCAATACAAACTCTTATGCACTTTCTTTCGAATTCACGTATTTTTTGAATTAAGTTAGTGCAAGCTTCTGTACCATTTACTAATATTTTTCTTATAAAAGAGTTTTTATCTGTAATAAAGGATTTGTGGCTTCTTTATCAATTAAGTACTTTACATTATCAATGAAGTTCTAGTTTCAATGTTACTGATCTCCAAGATATTTAACGAATTTTTTGTTTGCGAGTGCTGACATAGGCGAATTAGTTTTAAATTGTTTCCAAATTTTTTTTAATGTCCGAATTAGTTTTGTAAACTATCACCAAATCTTACTGAATAAATCTTTTATTAATTTATACATTTCTTAAAAGTGTTTTTGAAATAATTAATATAAATATATAAAATGAATTTAAAGTTCATAAATAATTTTATTTGTATATACATATGTATAAAATATTCTCAGGGTTGTTATTTTGTCGATGTATTAATAATTCTTTTATTTTTAATTTTAATTTTACTTATGTTATTAAAATTATATGCCCTTTACCTTCATATTTAAAATCGGAAATTATATTTTTTCATTTTTCTTTTTAACTTTTTCTATATTGTATACATATATATATATATATTATGATTGAGCTTCATTTATTTATTTATTTATTTTTTTATATTTATTAAACCATTATATTGTAGCGCATTATGACATTATGACACCTTTTAAAAATAAAAAACCTCCCCATAGTTAGAACACATGTCATTTAACAATAATATAATTGGATCAAAATATATACTATAATGCTAATGGCCTCACATGAAACACAAAAAATCGCAATCAGCTGTCATATATTATTCTCAATGGTATAATAGTGTTATAAATAAAACAGCACATATAGGCATTCTATGTGTGAAAAAAATTAGTTTATTAAAAAATAAAATATATAAAATAGAAAACAATTTTTTTTTTTTTAGAAATATAACTTAGTTAATACTTTTATTCTTTATATTCAAAAATAAAGATCGTGTTCCATATGTACATGAGACTGAGAGAATATAATATCTAATAAAACAAAATATATGTATATATAATGTGGTCTACTAACAAAGCTGATTTGTTTTTGAATGACTGTGTTGATTGAATATGAAAATAAAATTCATTCAAAAAAAAAAATGAGGGATAAAATTAAGTAAATAATATCAATGTGTATAAAAGTTGTTTTGTAGTATAGAAAAAAAAATATTTTAATTTTGTCTAGTTACTTATTATATAAAGGATTAATGCACTTTGTGTAATTGAACAAATATTGTTTAGATTTATAAATTGCACTTGAAATTTTCAAAAAAGAATTATCTAACTAATTTTAACGAATTTTTTTTGTTGTGTACTACGATTAACTAATCAATATCTTTAGAGTAATATTAAAATTGATCTAACAACTGTAAACCATTTAATTTGCGCCTTAAAAGTTTTTAAAAATATAAATATTCAGCTTTTCAATTAATCTATTTTTTAGGAACCCATTTACGTATCAGGCATTAATTTTATATATAAGCAGTTGCTACTAAATTATCAAATAATTATTTAAAGATGTTAAATTACTAATGTTTAATGTTTAATATATACTACTTATGTTTTAAACCCTCTACAAGTGCTTGTTCAAACTTCCCTTAATCTGCCAAATGGTGTGTTACAGCGATTTTACTCATCGCACTGTAACTGTAACTGTTGAAGTGATTTTATTCTGAAAGCGTTTTGCTTCATATGGTGTAAAACGAATCGGATCCGTCCATTCTAGGAATTTCTAAATCATGATACATGCACGAAACTTAATTTGAATATTTGCACTTATCATAATCAAATAATCATATTTTGCTAAATGGCATATTTTGCTCTAATCAAACCTCATTGGCTTTGTTACAACAAAAATTTATCAAACCTATTATTATTTGATTAGTGATAAGTAGTTGGTGCAATAGGGCTCTGCTTTGTTAAATGTTAAAATTAAATTAAAATATTGCATTACATTTTAGTTTTTAATAAATTAACAATAATAGTCCCTATAAGTGTATTAGAAATTATTTATATTCTCATATTCATGAAATTTAAAACACTTCAACTTTTTAAGTTTTAATTTTCATAAAACAGTAAACAACTAAGACATACCTTTCTTAATTTTTGTAAAATATTTCTAAGAAAATACTTTAATATTTTAGAATTGCTTAAATTTCAATCAATCAAATTTTTATACCTAAGCATTTTCATAATGTTTACTTTAATTTAGTAAAGTTATTATAATAAAATTGTTGGCATAGGTATTAAATTTCATTGTCGTCTCAAAATCAAAATTAATAATTTGAAATTTGCAATAAAACAAAATTTAATATAAAATAAATAAAACTAAAAATAAACAAAACAACAATGTTTAATTTCTTATATTTTTAAAATATATATATATAGTTCAATAACATTTTAAATTGATGATATTTCAACTCTGGAAGGTATTTTAGAAATTTTAAAAGTAATATGGTTCATGTATTAGGTTCTTAGTTTAATAAGAAACCCTTGAAAAATGATTTTTATTTTAAATTTAATTCTATTTCGTAAATTTAATTAATTTACTGACTATCAAATTTTTATAAAATTTCAGACTTGGAAAATATATTAACTTTGTTAATTATTTGATTTACTTATCCATTAATTTATTGATTTATTAAACAGTGTATGTAGTAATTTAGTAACAGTGGATATTCATATGTCTGTCGAACAACGCTATGCACATTTTTTATAAAACCCGCTTTCTATGTACCTTTGTCTTAACTTAACTTAACCTTTAAGATTTTAGACAACAATATAATTTTATTAACAAATTACTTCTATTGGAAGCCATAGTACATATTACATAGATATGAGTATGAGTTTAATTATCTATTGAAAATACCTAATCATATATCAATCCTTTTGTAATATTTTAAATAAAATAATGTAATATAAATAAAATAAAGAACCTTTCCAATAAAGATAGAACCTCCAAATTTAGTAACAGCGTGGTTATTTCCTTTGTATCCCTGAAATTTGGGATCAATTGGAGTGCTGGTTCAAGTACCTTTCACACACCTCCCCAGACTTTAAAGCATATCTCCCGAATCAATAAAGATATATATAGAAACTTCAAGTTAAGTACAAGAGTGTTTCCATTATATTCTTGAATTTAAAAATAAATTGAAGTGAATAAATAACGCCTCCCAAACCCTAAAAAACATATCTTCGGAAATAATAAAGTTAGAAAATTAAAATTTAGTACAAGGTTGTTCTGCTCTATTTCTGTTTTCTTAATGTTCCTGAAATTTGAGATGAGTTTTAATACAACCCCATTCTAATTGAACTTGCCAGGTGTATGGTAATACTAAGTCAGTTTCATCAACTTACCAGTTGTTCCATTACTGGTGTTTTTTTTAACTTTTATTAAATACATATTATTAAAAAGTTGACAAAGTATATTTTACATTTTATTTAATTTAATTTTAAATTTATTTAAGGTACAATGATTCCAAAATCAGGTGGTGATTATGCATATATTGGTGTAGCATTTGGTCCACTGCCAGCCTTCTTATATTTATGGGTAGCTCTATTGATTCTCATACCAACTGGCAATGCTATTACAGCATTAACTTTTGCTCAATATTTACTGCAACCATTTTGGCCATCATGTGAGGCACCAATTGCGGCGGTACAATTATTAGCTGCAGTTATAACATGTAAGTTAATCTATCTTAATATAATTGTATAAAATAATGATACTATATATATTCCGTATGTTTCCAGGTTTTTTAACAATTATAAATTGTTACAATGTAAAATGGGTTACCAGAATAACAGATGTATTTACTGGAACCAAAATTTTAGCTCTCTTAATTATTGTTGGTGCTGGAGCATATTATTTATTCAATGGTAATACTGAAAAATGGGATTATCCATTACAAGGATCTCTTCTTTCACCTGGTTATATAGCATTAGCTTTCTACAATGGTTTATTTTCATATTCAGGATGGAATTATTTAAATTATGTTACAGAAGAACTCAAAGATCCCTACAAGTAAAAATTTTCTTTATAATTTTTTAAGTTAAAATAAATTTAAATAAATATAACTTTTTTATTTTATAGAAATTTACCAAAAGCTATTTGTATATCATTGCCATTAGTTACAGTAATTTATGTTGTTACAAATATTGCATACTTCAGTGTATTGACGACTGATGAAATCTTATCATCTGAAGCTGTTGCTGTAACTTTTGGTGACAAAATGCTTGGCTTTATGGCATGGTTAATGCCATTTTTTGTTGCTTGTTCAACATTCGGTGCCTTAAATGGAGCAATATTCGGTGCTTCTCGTTTACTTTTTGTTGGAGCAAGAAATGGACATTTACCAGCTGCAATTTCTTTAATCAATGTTAACTTTTTGACACCAATACCATCCTTACTATTTTTGGTATATAATTAAATTTTTTAAATCATTAAGTTTTTTGTATTAAAAATATTTTATTTTGTTAATTTTTAGGGTATTATAACATTGATCTTATTATTTATTCGAGATATGTATGCTCTAATTAACTATGTACAATTTGTTGAAGCCTTATTCACATTCTTGTCAATTTCTGGATTATTGTGGCTACGAAAGAAGCAACCTGATAGTAAAAGGCCTATAAAGGTAGGAAAATATGAAAGGATGGATAAAGATTTTCATATGAAAGAACAAAAGAAAAATTAAAGTTTTAATTAAATATCTTTTAGACTAATGTTTAATAACTTTAATCTAGAAAGTAAAAAGGATTTAAAACATGAATGAAGATTTTATTGAAGGCCAAAGTACTTTTATTATCAACAGATCGACGATTAGAAAAATATGTTAATTAATATTTGTTAAATATTAATTTAATTATTTAGAACTCTTTTAGAAAAATTCTACCTTTCTTCATTTTGGAAGAAATTTTTAAAATGTACAATTCTTTTCATTTATCCTTTCATCTTGTAACCTTTTTTTGTATAAACTGTTAAAAGTGAATGCTAGGACTAGACTAAAATATTCTTATATTAAATTAAAGTCAAAAAAATAAATAAATGTAAATGATTTTTTGAAAAACTGGCATTAGATAATTTTGCAACATTAAACATTAACCTATAAAGGTTTTAAACTAAAAGATATTTTTTTGATAGAAATATTTTTGAATACTCACTTAAGGTATGCATTAAAAGATCTTCATTCATTTTCAATATTAACTTTATTTTTTTTACCAATAATAAGAGATTGTAATGCGTAAACGAACTATTAATTGCAGTTTATTTATTTATTAAGTATTTCCAATTGCATACTTGCCTTTGCAAATTGACGGGCTTTTCTTTTCGGATGTGGTCCAACAAATATTATTTTATAAGTACAATATTATTTATTTTGTTTATATTATATATTCTATAATTTACTATATATATTTGGTCACCATGGAGATTTCTGAAGAAAAATTATTTTTCAATCATTAATTTTTTAATAAACTATTGTATTACCCGATTGGGAATCGACTCCCGTCCCTCCTCAGTTAATAAACCAAATGTTTACCCACTTCACCGCCGAGGCTCCTAATTGCAGTTTAATTAAGAAATTTAAAAATACATTAAAATTTAATATACATTAAAAAATTACCGAATTGTATGTTATATGAAGTTGGAGAAAGTTTTTAATTTTTTTTTTTCAAATATATACAAAATGTAATCTAATTAATGTAATTTATTAATAATTTTAATATTAATTTAATTATTTTTAATAATTTTATATATATTTTTCTTTTATATTTGTAGGTTAATTTATCACTTCCAATAATATATTTGATTATATGCGGATTTTTAATGATATCATCAATATATGTATCACCCATGGAAGTTGGAATTGGTTTAGCGATAATAATATCTGGTATACCAATTTATTACTTAACTATTTACAAACCAAATAGAATACTAGCATCTTTGTCACAAAGTTTTAATATGTGGTGTTCAAAATTCTTTTTATATGTATGCCAAATCAACAAAAATTTGATTAAAAAAAACAAAAATATCAAAACTACTGTTTTTTTTTTTAATTTGTAAATTTTAGATTTATTATTATTATTAATTGCATATAAACATATAATTAATATGTATAGATTAAAGTCTATATAATACGATTTAATTAAAATAAAAAAAAATATAAAAACGAAATTTTAAATTAAAAATTAATTAATGTATGTATTTTTATTTAAAAAATTATATTAAAATTAAAATGTTTGATGCTATTAATATAAAATGTTTATTTCTAATTAAAAATAAATTAATAATTTAAAGCTAAAATTTACTTTATATATAAATATTTTAAATTAATTAAAAATATATTTTCTCTTTTTTTTTTTTATTAATAAATAAGTATATGTTTGTAATTTTGGGTTTTAATAACCGTGTAAAAAGACAATTAATCATTTAAGATAAATAATCATTTAATTAAATCAAAACAATTTAAAGTACAATTATACTTATTTAAAAAACTAAAAAGATCAAAATTAAATTAAAAACATATAATATTTTAAAAGTATTAACAGTTTCCTCAAAATAAATAAATTTTAAGAATAATTTAGAGTAAAAAAAAGGAAACATTTACGAAAAAAGTTATAAATATTATTAACATAATATTAAAATAATAATTATATTATTCCATAAATTTGAATTTTTTTAATATTTTCTTTATTTAAATATTAAAACAAAATTTAATTTCAAGTCAAAATAAATTGTACATTTCTAATAATATACAAAATAACTAATTTGATTTATTTCATTATTTTGTCAATTAATTAAAAAAATAAAATTCATGTGCACTTAGAATATATTATATACTCCATAATACAAAGTATTTTTATTTTCATTTTAAGATTTTAACATTAATATTCATATTTATGTTTTAATTTTTAATATTCATATTTTGATCATCTTTAAAAATAAATTCAATAAATAAATATTAAATTTATCAAATTAAGTTATAGTATGTAATTAAAATTTTTGTAATTATTTTAGAAAGGATAATCAAAATTTCTTAAATTTCATATTAATTTTTAACTTATATTTGAAACAAAATAATTAATTATTTTAAATAGACTAGATATTAAATAAATAAAATAATAAAATTTGATTACAATATATTTGTAGTGCACAGAATTTAGTGATAACAATAAATTCCATTTATAAATTTTATTTTATTAGTATAAAATATAATTATTCTTTATTTTTTGAATGTCTTTCCATTTTTCAAAAAAAATCAATTAATTACTTTTTTTTAAATTGAATAAATTTTTTTTGTATTTAATTCAATTAACACAAAATTATTAAATAAAATAATAAACAGATATCAATTTATAATATAAATTAATAATAAAGTATACATAAAACAATTAGAAATAAAGCAATAAGTAAAATTGAAAAATATTTTTAATAAGAAAAATTAAAATAAACTTAGAATAATGTATTGTATTATGTATTTTTATATAATCGTATTATAATATTTAAGAAATGAACAAAAAAATAACAAAAGAAAATTAAGAAAACTAAAAATTTAAAAAATTTTTGATATAGTTTATAATTAATATATTTTTTTGTATTAAATATTAAAAAAAAATTTTTTTATAGTATATCATAAGTAATAATAATAAAATTTTTATTATAACTATGCTTATTATTATAATATGCAACGAAAATATTAATTTCTATACAAAATATATTATTATTTTTGAAAAATATATTTATATTTTTTCAAAACTTATATAATTGCATTTATTATTTTATTAAAATGCCCATGCAAAAAAATAAACAACTTATAATATAATATAGTAATAAATAACTACATAGGTTTGTCAATCAGGGTGCTTATTAATTAAGAAAGTACAGCTTCAAATTTTATAGTGTTGATCCTATTTGTTAATACAGTTTGATATGTGAATTAAAAAGTGTTTTCTTAAATTTTTTTATTTAAGTGCCCAAATACGGACTTTATATAAGTATGTTTTATTGAATTTAATTAGAACTTATTTTTAATTAATCTTTAGGAAAAAACTAATCAGGTTTTAATTTTCATTTTGAATTTATATAATATATTTTTATATTATCTACTGTAAAACTATCATAATTAATGTTTTTCTTTTTTTTAGTGTTATTTATTAATGCAATATATTTAAAACTATAAAGGTTACTGAGACTATTATAGGTTTGGATATTTAAGTCTTCACTAAAAAATTATTAAAACTTGAACTTTGTAAACATAACGTTAAAATACTTCTACTGATCCTTTTTAATACATATTAAAAAATAACAAAGAGTTTAAGTTAAAAGGGCTACCATCTCCAAACTTCTGCTAAGCTAATTACTTAAATCCTGATTTTGCATTCAATTCTTATAACAATCTTGCATTTAATAATATATTAATATTCAGAAAAAGGGAGTAACTCAAATTTAATAAACACAAAAACCCTTCTAGTTTATAAATATTAAAAAAAAAATTTTTTCACCAAATTCTTTTAATTAAGAGTTGACCACAAAATTAGTAAATTTTCCTTATCCAGAATATTTATATACCTATCTGTTTTTGTGCTTTTGTAAATTACCATGAATCTTAAAGTTGAACTTAAAACTATAGGGAATTTCCTTTTTTCCAGAATTTTTATAAGAAATATTAAATTTGCAGAGATATAAGAGTTAAATTTGAAATCGGTTTCTCCTCTTACGTTTAATTTATTTATTGAACTATTTTTTTTTGAAATTATATACTTCGATGCCAGTTCGATGTTATTTAATTTTTTTTGCATTCGTCTTTATTTATTTTTTTTTGCATTCGACTTTATTTTTTGTTTATTTTAATTGAAATAAAATAGAATGATGAATTCAACTTTATTTCCATTGTTTTTGGTAATCAAGTCGAATCGGCTTTCTTTCGTTTACCTTTTCCTTCATGTAACTAATCTGGCCACTGACAACTTGGTCCAAAACTATTGTTAATAAATATTGCATACTTCTAGGCAAATGTTATTTTAAATGCATTTAACTGTAATCATATGTTTTTAAAACTTTTTTTAATAAAATTTTATTATATTTTATATTTATTTAATTTATAAAAAAAAAATTACAAAAATTATTTTGAAACTTTTGTTATCTAAGAGTAATTTATTCATTATTTTTGCAACAATAATTAAATCACTGTATGATTAAAATAATTTGCAACCTGAAGTTATATTGCTAAAAATAATGTTTATCTTTTAATTAGCAAATATGAAACACACTTTAAAAAAAAAAAATAAAACAAAATAAATCCAAAAATTTTTATTTAGATTGTCATAAACAGTTAAAAGGTATACAAGAAATAGTATATTAAATTTTGGGTTCTGAGAAATAGAAATGATAAGTAAAAAAAATAGAATCTGCATAAATCTACATCTGTTAAAGAGATAAAAAAATTTTTAAATACTTATATTTTTTTTTTCAAAAATGATGAGTAAATATTTTTTTATTTTTAAAAGTTGTCATTTTCATTCTAAAATTCAAATAAAAAAGGTCATTTCATAGGTGAAAATTAGTATTAAATATAAAATTTGGTTTTTTTAAATAAATAAATCCATCCAAATTCTTATATATAATTATTTAAGACTCATTTTTTAATTCGAAATTTTTATTACAAAATATTTACTTAATTATTATAAATTTCCAGTTAATTTTTGTAAATATTTTTATTTCTGAACACGATTTTTCTAATAAAATTTTTAAAATTTTAAATACTTAGAATAATTAAAGCACTGAGATCAAGTACATAAACAATGATATTAAAAACTTTATGTGAATGTAAAAAGTTGATCTAAAGTGTTTCTGAGGTTTTTTAGGGTTTTAAAAGGCAAAAATATTTTGTCCAAGTATGTTATACTTTCATATAACGAAATCTATATAGTTATACTTTTTATATAAATTTTTGTATTAAATTAAATAATAGATTTATTAACCATAAACGGGATAGAAAATCTCCGAGCAGAGTCTTCCCAAAAAACAAAATCCCATGTGTCAATGAAAAAACAATTGGTAGGAACTTAATAATTAGTTACCAATCAAGATTTTAAACATTTGTTTCGCAAAGGCTTGCAGTATAGGCTTTATTAAAAGCTAAACATATAAAAAACTAGGTGTAATTGTATACAAAATCAGTTTTATTTGCGATTTACAAAATATTTTATATATTTAATTAGGTATATATACTAGTTTCTGAATTAGGACACTTTTTCCAGAATATTTATATATTGTATCCAGGTTTTTTACACCTAATTTTAACTTAAACATATATTTTTTTGTTAAATATCTTATTGTTATATTTTAAATACATATACTCGTATTTATTAAAACTATTAAGTTATTTTGAGATTTTATTTTTTGATGCTTTTGTCTTCGGTTATTTGGTTTTGGGGATTTTGTCTTGGCCTCGTTATCTACCCATTCCATGAGGAACAATTCATTTCTTTTTTTTTTATTTATTACCTATTAATTATAATTTAACATAATTTAATTCAAGATAATTGACATTTAACATATAGTTTGTTACGGACTTTAGCTAAAGAAGCTGTATACAGTCTAATAATGTTTAATATTTGACGTTCTTGTAGAATATTAGTTTACAATTCAAAATTAAAAAATTTAACTTAAATCTAAATTGGGTTTTAATAATATGAACAATTTCAAATGTATATTTTGAAGAGTTTGCATTATTAATTATTGTTTTGAATTAGAATTTAACTTCCCTATTTTTTAATTTATTATTTTGTTTTATATTTTTACATTAAGTTACGTTTTAGCTCGGAATTAGTGTAGGTTTGTGTTTAGAAGAAGGAGGAGGATATTTTGTTAGGTCATTACTAAAATAGTTAAAGGCACTTAAACTAGTATAAACGTATATACAACATTGTAAAAAGTTATATTTAATTAAATTATTAAATATTTTTTTGGCTAAAATCTATAGATATAATCAAACTCTATTTTACAAATAAATTGAAAAATTCAAATTGAGACGAGTAGCGCAAGTTTATGGGATGTTCATAATTATAAAAATTGGTAATTTTAATTCCTCTCTTGTGGATAATACCAATTTCTTTTATTATTATATAATTATTATTATCATAATAATTTTTTTTACTATTAAATTATTATAATATGTATATAAATTTTATTAAGTATATCCTAACGTTTTTAAATTTTGAATCACGTTCAATTTTATTAAATTATAATTCAATTATATTCACCACTTTCTATATTTACTCACCACTTTAAAGCTTTTCTCACATAACTTTTTAATAGTGAACTGTGAAGAAGTGCATCATCCCTAAAAATATTCACCATATTTAAAATTTTTGTACCTACTATACTAAGTTAAGTACAATATACATAAATATTCAAATGATAACAGATTACAGAACGCAATTTATTTAAAAAAAAAAAAAAAATCATAAAATAACAAAAAAAATCAAAATATTAAAAAGAAAAAAAAAATCAAAATACAAAAATATTAAAAAGAAATCAAATAAAGAATCTTTTAGTTTAGTGATTATACCTACGATATACTTTTAGTATTTACTTATATTACTTAACTATGTAAGTATATATACATACATATATATACTAAATATTAATAGATAATAAGTATAATATGTTTGTTAGTTCTTTTTTTCATATATCTATCACATTTTTAAATTTCCCTCTACAAATTAATCATTTGTGATTTATTTACTTGTAAATATACATATACACATATTACATACTCGCATGCATATGTATATACCTATAATAATATTATTTACTTTTTTTTTTTTCAGTTTTTCATCTTTAAAGCTAATTTAAAATTATATTTTTTTTTTTCAGTTCTTATTCAGAGTTCAGTAGGTACTAAAAGTTGAAATTGAAAATATTTTAGATGAGTACATCGGAGATGAATACTTGAGATTTAAAGTCTATGTATTTTGCACTTGTATCTAAAAAAAGGCACATTATATAATTAATTTAATTTAAAAAGTTTCTTTTTTTAGTTTTTGCATTTATTTTGTAATTTGTATTTTTTTTTTTTTTTTTGCAACCCCCAAAAGTGTGATTTTGTGATAGCTGTAAGCTGGTGATAGTAAAGGGTGTACTGTAAAAAAATTTTTTTTTAATTTTGCGTAATGTGTGATTTATAATTTTTTTTTTAATAATTGTAGAAAATTAAATTTTTAATATAAATTTAAGTATCATATAATATATACCTAATTATTAGTTAATTAATTTAAACATTGACTTAAAACAAAAAAAAAAAAAAAAAAACAAACAATTGTTTTGTTCAAATTTGTATTGGAAAATTTATTAATGAGAGATTTTTTGAATAATTTAATGAATTAAAATTTTTTTTTTTTAATTTGATAGAGGAAATTATTAATTACAGAATACAAAAAAAAAAAAAACAAAAATAACAAATAATACAAAATGAAGAAAATAAGTTATAAATTATTATTTATTATAAATATAATCTTTGTGATCAGTGAATTGAATCAATGTATGGCTGAAAATAAAAAATATAATCGGTATTTATCGTACTTATTTAAAAAATATGGTAATGGTGCGACAATATCATTTGAGGTAATTTTTTTATATTATTGTATATATATATATATACATAAACATTTGTACATATATAATATAAATTTTATATATTAATTCGCATTCTTTTCTTTATTTGTTATACTATGTGTCTGAAAAAAAAATGTTTAGAAAAATTTTATTCATTTAAATAATACATAATTCAATTCTTTAAAATCAAATCTTAAGATAAAAATTAAATTAGAATCAGAATCTGTATAGAATAAAATAATATACATATTATACATAAGTTAATTGTTTTATTTAAATTATATGGTATATAGATGAAATAATTATAGACTTTATTGGATTATTACAAATTATAATTTATATATTTTGTAATACTATTAATATATTTATTGTATATTGGTAGTAATTGGAGTATGCAATATTTGTATATATTAAAAGAGAAAATATATAATAAATTTATATCTATTTGATTTTTTTTTTTTTTTTAATATTTATATTATTCAGTGTATATAAATAATATTTATAAATTATTAATTAAATAAATATAGGTATCATTTTACTTAACTGATTTAGTTTTTTTTGTAACAAATTCATGAATTTTATTTATTTTTTTTTTAATAAACTAATTTATTATAAAAAACAAAAACCAAGTTCAGCTGTGTGAACACATTTTAATTGAAGGTTGTTCCAATATAGTCTATTATACCTAATAATTAACTATATTATCATTATGATTCAATGCATCGAATATTAAAAACAAAAATAAACCAAATAAAAAATCAAACAAACAATTTGTTTTTTAAAATTTTTTTTTATTATTTAAAAAAATTAATATACATACTTTGTCACAAGTAATTGATCATTTAATTAATTAATTAATCTATAATAAAGACGACATCATTAATCTATATATATATATCCTATAGTATAAATATAATTTTACGAAATGCAATTAAATACAATTTAATTAAATATTAAAGTATATTAATAACTAATAAAATTTATACTAGGTATATAATTTAATATAAGTACAAATTTGATACTAATATTTAATTTATATTAGTCATTAATATACTATTTAATACTTTTATAGATTATAAAGATTTTTATATTGTAAAAATAATTATAATTTATAATCTATAAATAAATGTATACGTAGTATTAATAATTAATTAAACTATAAAAACGAATGTATATCTCTCTGTTTGTCCTTTATGCATTAATATACCATATATCCGATGGCCATGAAACTTTGGGAAGTGGCTTAGAAAGGTTTATTGTATAAATTTTTTAAATATCGGCACTCCTGGCCTCTCATAATCTTTATAGTATTGAATTGTATATACTTTGAGTTTCTTAGATATATGATTTACAATGGAACAGAAATGCCAAATATTTGGTAGCACTCTTAGTTATATCAAAAATTCCACAGCATTTTTTAATTTAGCTGCAAACCGAAAATCCAGAGCAGCTAAAGATCAGACTTTATGATCGCTCTATACTTTCACCTTGGAATCGCAGAATTGGCTTAAACTGATTTCTTTTGCAGGGAATCAGGCTGCTTTGAATTTTTTAGGTATTAAAAAACATCCACAGAACTTTGTATTAATAATTAATTAAAAACTTATATTCAATAAATTATTCTAGTATTAATAATTAATTAATAATCCTAACGAACAACTAGTTTCCCACATTTCAAATAAAGTGCATTATGATTAATGTGATTACTGCAAAAGAGTTCCCTAAAATCAGGACACTTAAATTTTTACAAAAATAATAATATTAAATAGTAAATTTTATTATTAAATAGTATTTAATTATAATAATAACTACTATTTATTTTATACAAACTCTATTAAAAATTTATTACTGATTGTTTTAAAAATATATACGATCTCAGGTGTTTTTTTTTTCTATAGAAAAATTTTTAAAAATAAAAAAATTATTAATTTTAAATTTTTCATTATAAAAATAGTTCATTTTAATTGTAATGAATGAAGCATGACCTGTATCACGATCTTAATTCTTACAGTAATAAAATTTTTATTATCAAATTTTAATTGTACGACTAAAGAACTTAAGTTAATATTTAAACAGACGACTCTGACAGTAAGTAATTTTGTTTTTTCATCATTATACAAATAATTATTCAGAATTCAGATATGAATTTATTTAATATATATTATCATATTATATTATATATTTTATTTAAATGCATTGCAGTAGACATTTAAATGAAATATAACATTAATTATACTACAATTAATATAATTTTTATTATTCTGACATAATTAATTTATTTGAAATGCAAAATAAAATATGCGTATAAGTATATAATGTGTATGTTTGTAATGAAATAAAGTTATTAGACTCTACTGCATATTCATTACACAGTTATAGTTCATAGACCTGAAAGTGATAGACATCACGTGAAATCCCTTATATAAGCTTCCTATAAGTCATAAAGTTATATAATTTCTAAATGTTTACCTCTGGTTCAAACAAGTAATATGTCTCATATTATGAGCTATAAATATTAGATGCCTCTTTCGAACCAGTAAGCTCTGAACACCTCTGAACTGTTTTTTATTTATTTCTGATTGTTTATTGCTTATATTGAGTAAAATAAACACTTTTCACATGAACTTGGTCCTTTTTGATATAAAATTTATCTAATTTCAAGTCAGTTAGTTCGTCAGGACCTGATTTAGGAATTGATTTTAAAATTGACAAATTTCATTTGAAAGACGACCAAAGTCCTGTAAAAAGAGTATATATTGTTCAATTTAATATTAAATTGAAATAAAATTTAATTAGTTTTAAGTCCTTGTTTTCATTACTCAGTATTAGCATTCTGTATAGTATTTCTGTAGAATGTGGGATCTTCTCTCTATTGGGTAATATCTTCAATTAAAAAAATTGTTGTTTTGAAACTTAAATATCTTTTGCCATTTTTTGATATCAAAAATATTTCTGATTTGAAACCAACACACGACTAAAAGTTAAAATAAATTTTAATTATGTTAAAAAAAAATTTTGTTAAATAAAATAACACAAAACAAATTAATTAAATTTTGTCAAAATAAATAATGTCAAAAAACTATTTTATGAATTTGTATACTTTAAACTCAACTTTAAAAGCAAATTAATCTTAACTTTGATTACACCACACTTATGATAATTATTTTTTAAAAAAAACAAAATGATGATGAAAATTAAATATTTAAAAAAAAAACAATATAATTATTTACACAAAAATATTTCTACTACTCTTTTATTATATTTACAACATCATAATTATATATTTTATTTAAATAATTGTTTTAATTTTTTATCTGTAAATGAAAATAAATCCAAATTAAAACATTTAAAAAAAAAAAACAAATAAATATTAGATGAAAATGAAAGTGAATAAATTCTCCGTTTTTAGATTAATAATTCAGATGTTCAGATATCAAAAGTGATAAGTGATGACTGATGATTAAATAAGGGAAATAATATAAAAACATTTCAAGGATTTTACAAAAAAAAATATATTTTTAATTTAATTTTAATAATAAGATAATAAATTTACTGTTTTAGTCTAGTAACAAAGTTAAACTTTATTAATTTTTTATTAGTTGTTTATTATATAAATATTAATACATAATAAAATTAAAAGTTCAACATTCCCTTAAATGTTTTAAAAAAGCGACACGTTGACAACCCCTGTTTTTCGAGCAACTCACATATATATACAATGTCGCTTCCTGTCAGTTTATTTAACTGAAGACAACTTATAGTTTCAACTTATATACTAAAAAATACTATTTAACCTCTTAATGGAATCTTACCTAATCAATATATCGAATTTTCCTAATATTTCATTTAATATAAATAAAACAAATAAAATTTAAAAATGGGAAAATATACAGCGTAACATGTTACGCGAACATTTGATTTTTACCACACACGTCAAATGTTCGCGTTCGCAGCAATTATTTAATCGATTATTTTAAATAAAAAAAAAATAATAATAATCGTAAACTGTGCAGTGTACACTAAATATTGGTATTTAAAAATATACCAATTGGCTTATCAAAGTTTATTAGATAAAATACGTGTATTATCAATATTGAGTTTTAAGAACTTTCCACAATAAAAATTGTAAAATTTGCAAAATTCCTAATTATGATTAAACCATCGATTAAAAAAGATAATACAGTTATGAGAAAAATCATTGATTATTATTATTATTATTAATTCTATAATATTGAAAATAAAAGTACATATACTTATTACTTAACTTTTTTTTTTCCGGAGATGTTTCGATCTCAAAATTTACTTTGTGACTGAAAATTTATATTAAAAATCAAATGTTACGCGAACATTACCTTGCTTGCCACACAAACTCGAAGTTGTTCAGCAGGATTTAAAATGTTCGTTAAAATATCAAAATTTTTTGACTTTTGGCGAACATTAGCACACACCGTGTATTTAACCCTTAAAGTAAGATTTCTATTAGTAAATATAGTTCAAAGCATTTGCATATTTAATTAAAATTTAAATAAAAGAATTAGTATTTGATTAATTTGCATGTATCTCATGAGTGATTAATTTTACAATACACGAATATTTGTTTAAATTGTTCGTATATAGGATTAGATCCGCATATGAAATTTATAAAATTAGTTCTCAAAACCTAAAAATAATATTTTTTTCAGAATATAACAATCCAAATAGTAAATAATCTAAATTTAATAATAACTAACATATATTCTATGTAGAATTTAGGGTTAAATTTTAAATTAAAATATAGACTTCATTTTCTTCAATAATTATTTTCAATTAGCCCTTGATTACTCGAATATAGCTATATTATACTTATATAAAATAATTAATACACAAATGTTATATTTAGTGCGTCATCCATTATTACAAGAATTAAAATTTTATTTTTGAATATTTTTTTTATTTAATTTACGATATATATAGACAGGGTGTTTCACCAATATTTTGGAGTTTAAAACAAACAAAAATTTCTTTTAAAGGTGAAACCGATTCTCGTCCGTTTGGGAAATTATGGGCTAATAACATTTTTTTTTTTAGTTTTATAAATAAATAATAAATCTATTATGAATTGTGAAATATTTCTATATTTAGTAAGATTTTGAGATATTTTAGTTGTCAGTTCTTTAAGTTGAGATTTTGTAGGGGATCCAAACTATTTTACTTACTTACTTACTTCCTGGATCCTAGAAACCCTGGTGGGGAATAGGGCGTCAACAAATCCTCTCCACCTTTCACAATCCTTAGCAATTGCTTTTAGCTGTAACCACGTTTTGCGTTGCGCTTCTGCCTCTTTCAACACAGTACTTCTCCATGTTTTCCTTGGTCTACTCACTCGTCGTCTGCCTTGTGGATTCCACTCAAAACTTTGCCTTGCAATGTTTTCTTCTGGCTTCCTCAAGGTATGTCCGATCCATCGCCATTTTCTCCTTTGGATCTCGACCTCAATCATCTTTTGGTTCGTTTTTTGCCACAGGTGTGTGTTGGTAATGATTTGCGGCCAACGAACCCTTAAGATTTATTTAAAATTTATTAAACCAAACTATTTTATAAAGTTATAATTTAAGTTAGACTATGTCTATACGTTATCAAATATATCGCCTGTTGCATTCCCTGTTGCAAATCTTTCATAATATTTCAACTTGTAACACATATGCGAACATTTCAATTATTAATCTAACCTAAAATAGTTAATTACATATTTTAACATATAAAACCCAAAAAAAAAAATTATTCTAAAATATCAACTCCTTAATTAAAAGACAAAATTAAAAAATAAATTTTTTATTCATATAGGGATTAGAACATCTAATGCATAATCTTGGTATTGGTGATTTAGAATTTAATCCAACACATACAATTGAAGAACATTTTCCAGAAGGTTATACACCACCAGATATTACATCTGATGAAGTTTTAGAATCTCATTTTAAAAATACTATAAAAAATTCAACACAAACTACAACTGAATCACAGAAAATGGCTAGAAATGTTATGCAATATAATGATGAAATACAAATTTTAACAAATGAAGTTGATTTTAAAAATATGCACGATCCAAAACATTATCATCCAAAAAAGATTGAAGAAGATGATCATCATAATCATGGACGTGACCATTGTAAGTATATATAGATATAGTTTAGGAAAAATATCTTTTTAGAATTTTTAAACTTATGAACGTCTCATCATGCCTGGGACAATATCTAGTTCTGGTCATACTTTCAAACAAAATTACTAAATTTTGAGATTAACACTCTGCTTTTAAAATGTCAATTTTTCAACTCTTAAGCTCAATCCTTAAAGTTTTAAATCTATTAACATAAAATTCTTATCTCTACAATTAATATTAAAAAAAAATAGTTTAAATTAAAATTAAAAAAAAAAAAAAAATTTTTATTCAATTTTTAGACGAAAATGTCAAAAAGCCAACCAAAATATGTTTATCACCTCGTGGAATACTTAATTTGGTATTTGAAAAAACTGGAACAAAACCTAATTTGGAAAATATTTTGTATAAAACTCAAAAGTCTGTAACAAACAATAATTCCAATAAAGAACAACAAAATTTATCAGATGAAGAAGAAAACGAATTATTAACATCAATGAAAATTATACCATCTGCATTTTTAAAAATTTGTCCTGCATTATTAGTTCAATTAGATGAACAAATTTGTTCTGAATATGGACCACAAAAATTTGTCTATACAGAATCATTACCAGGAAAAACAGAATTTTTGTATGGTAATTTAAAAATTACATTAATTTTAATTTGATTGATTATAAATACAAATTTGTTTTATTTTTTAGCATCAATTTATGCAACAGTATCAATTTTCATTTTATCTGCAAGTGGATTAGTTGGAATTTTAATAGTACCATTAATGAAATCTTTTGTATACAATGAGATTTTAAAATTTTTGGTTGCAATTGCTGTTGGAACATTAGGGGGTGATGCATTGATGCATTTATTACCACATGCACTACCTGATTCAGATCATAATTCTTTACCACACAAAAATAATTCAAATGATCACTTAGATACAATAATGATTTTTGGCTGTACATTTTTAACTGTTATATTTATGTACTGTATAGAAAGTTTATTGCCATTAATACGAGGTAATGATGGTCATGGACATAGTCATGGAGGACATAATCATCATCATAATCATAATGATGTTCAAAAGCATGAACATAATCAAAATTCCAATGAATCTAACACACAACAACAAATCAATGATCAGAATTTAAATCAAAATAACACAATGCTTGATGAAAGCAAAATAGATTTAAAAGAAAATATAAATCGTATGACACCAGTAGCTTTTATGGTTGTTATTGGTGATGGATTACATAATTTAACAGATGGTTTAGCAATTGGTGCAGCTTTTGCAGCTGATCCTGTAACAGGAATGGCAACAGCATTTGCTGTATTATGTCATGAATTACCCCATGAACTAGGAGATTTTGCATTATTAATTCAAACTGGTTTAAGTATTCGAAGAGCAGTTTATTTAAATATTGTTTCATCTGTTCTTAGCTTTATTGGTATGGCATTTGGCTTAGTAATTGCCGGTATTCATACTGGTATGGTTAAATGGATTTATGCTTGTACAGCTGGTTCCTTTTTGTATATTGCATTAACAGATTTGATACCGGAATTAGAAAAATCTGGAAAAAGTTTATCAAACTCTTTAATACAAATTTTAGGAATTTTATTAGGGGGACTTATCATGTTATTAATAGCTTTAAAAGAAGATAGTTTAAGATCATTATTTGAATAGGAATGTTATTATTTTTGATTGTATGTATATTGTTATTTAAATTAAAATTTGTAAATTTTTATATATTATTGTAATAAAATATAATTACAAAAATAAAATTGTGTATAGTAATTATTTTAATAATTTATAAATTTTTATTCAGTTTTAACGTCTTTTAAATTTTTATTTAAATAACTTTGGTTATTTTCGGCTATTCATTTAACACGTTCAAAACCCTTGACCATTTTTTTTTCTATCTTGTGTTCCTGGAAACAAAAATTTATAAATTAAATGAGTTTCGAACGTAATCCAATAGTGCCAAAAATAAATTATGCCGTTACTATCCTACATAAAAACTCTTATTAATACTTTGTAAAATAAACATTTTGGAATATTTGTAGTAATCTCTTATATTTTGCACCATTAAATGGTTTTTGGATTAATTATGCTTTTACTTTACGAACATCCATGCCTTTCTGGTGTTACTTAGCTCTATACAAGAGTTTGGAATGTCTTAAATTTGAATTAAGAAATGATTGATCTGTACAAATAAGTACGTACCACAAAATGTAAATATTTTTTATTTATTATTTTATAACATTTAATTTTAGAAATTAACAAGTAATTCAATTTTGAAACAGGTCATCAAGAATATCTTAATCATATAATTAATACCAATTATCAAAATAAAATATTCGTACCGTTATTAAGCTTTTAGAAAAATGAATTCGCTTAAATAAATACAACAGCTGATTTAATTTTATTCGCTTAGTTTTGAAAACTCACCACACCACCGTCATATTTATTCATAAATGTCAAAAATAAAAATTTTTCGCCCATTGTATTCACCATATTATTTAATAAAAAATATTTTTATACAATACAGACGGTCTGACGGCAGAGCAATACAAAAAGCCGTTTTAAAATTCCTTTTGAAGCATAGCAAGTATATTTCCCCTTCATTTTTTGATTTTTTTGATATTCGTTTTGTAAAAATTTCAGTTTTCTTTTCAACTCCAACTTGAACTTACGAAAAAATTTATCCGTATTTTATTTTTTTTTTAAACAATTGGCAGTGGACGGTAGTATTATTTCTGTTTCAGATATGATCAAATTTGTGGTAAGAAAAATTATATATATTAATAATAAATATATTTAAAATTTATTACATAATTGAATAAAATATCTAATGAAATAATATTTCTAATTTTAGTTAACTTTTGGTGCAGGAGTATATACAGGAATGTATGTCTCCCAAAATTATGATGTGAGTAAATTACTTTTTTTTTTATAATCTTAATATTTAATATTTACATTTGTTAAAACGATTAAATTTTTGCAAAACCATAATAATTATTTGTTTATATTCAAAAGTAACAAATTGAAACAAAGAAGAAAAAAGATAACATGAAACATATATGTACGTGAATTAATTAATATTAAAATTTATTTTAGGTTCCAAAAGTAAATGAACCTGCAAAAATTCTTGAACATCTTAAGGAATTAGCTAATGATAAAAAGAAGTAAAGACAAATTAACAATATAGAAAAAAAAACTTACAAAAATGAATATTTTAAATAAAAGTTTTAAATTTTTAACATGTATTTATTAATACAAAAAATTTAATACACATGTTTTAAATTAACTAAGATAATCTAAAATTGTATATCTGGTTTTATAAGATTGGAATTTTAAAAAAATGGAAATTAACTGGTATAATGATAAATAAAGACTCAAGTATTTACACTTTATTACAATAATTTTTAATTTGGAAAATAAAAAATTCATTTTCTCTTTTTAATTAATATAGCACAGGTAAAAATTAAAAATTACTCTGAAAGGAAAGACCATCGATTTTATATATTTAAAGACATTTGATCATTTGTGGAATTAATATTTTTGTAAGCTAAAATATCAATTTTATTATAAAAAAATATTAAATTAAAATGCTTAGTTATTCATTTTATTCTTTTCTCTAAAAAATTGTGCAATGCATCTTTGTATTTGACCATAGCTCTCTGGATTATATAAACTTCTTGATATCCAATGTGGTAACTTTTTTTTTATCTTATCTTGAGTGTATCTTTCATCAATTAACAAAACAACTGCATAGTCTTTTATATGACGAATTGAACGTCCAATACATTGATTAACTGCTTTCATACATAAATTTTCATAATAATCATTACCACTATTATTACCTAATTTGATATCTAAATATTTCATTTTTTCTTGTAGTTCAAACGCTGTTTTATTTGGATATGGTAAACCAACAACAATAATACAACGTCCAAGATCATCTGCAAAATTTAAACCTTCACTTAATTTACCACCAACAACACTAAATATAAGAGCACCATTTCTAGATTTATCTTTAATTGCTTTTGAATATTTAACAAGAAGATTTTCTGCAGTTTCGCTTTCCGCAGTATTTGACTTTGTTTCGCGAAACAAAAATTTCTTCTTTTCAATAAGCGATATATATTTGTTAATATTTAAATATGACCAAAGATTTTCTAAATATTCATATGATGACACAAAACAGACAATACCAGCTGGTATAATATTGCAAATATTAAAAATTGTCTGCGCCAATTCTTTTAATTGATTTGGATCATTTCTATTTTGAAAATTAAAACAAAATCTTTTTCCGGAAGGTCCCGTTACTAAAGCTATTGGTAATATTGATTCTTGTGGTACAATATGATCATAAATATGAATTTTCACCCGTTCAAAACACTCTTTAAACAACTGATTTGTTAGTTCATCTATTGGTTGCATTGTTCCACCTGCAATAATAACAGAACGACTTTCTTGTATTATATCCTTAAAATGCCTTGCTGGGTTAAGGAGAACAAATTTAATAGAAGGATTATCATTATCTTTACATTTAAAACTTATAATAACACCACCATCCTCAGCACATTCAGTTAAACAATCTAAGAAAGTCAACAAAGGTCGAATAACTATTAAAAAAAAAATTAATTTAGGTTCACACTTTAAATAAAAGAAAAAATACCGTTATGGACAGGTCCTGCTGGTGAATTATTTGAATAATCTTTCTGCACTATTTTCTCATAACATTTAATGTTTGTAGCATCATTTTTAATTTCGATTTTTTTTAATAAACCTTTCATACTATCGAATTTATTTTCAGTCTTTTCAATTTTAGGAACAGTAGAGTTTTCATTTTTAGCGTATCTTTGAGCAAAACTATGAACTTTTTCCGCAAAATGAGTATTTTCACAAAACTCTAATACACCAAATATATCAATATTATAGAATTCAGCTTGACACATAAGTTCATGAGTTTTTATCATTGTTGAATTCATTTTATTTTCTTGTTCCAATATTTTGATTAATCTTTTAACAATAAAAATTATTTGATTAATTTTTAATAAATTTTTTGTGCTAAAATTACTAAAATACTTTTCTTTGTAATTTATTAATTGTTTTAAAGCGATATTTAATTGATTTAAATCTAAATATGCACTATAAATATTTGTTATAGTATCAAGTAAATTATGTGCTTCATCTATAATCACTATATTATTTTTAAGACAAATTCCACTTTGATTTCTTGTAGAACGATGAAACAACATTTGATATGGTAACATAATAACTTGAGCATCCTTAATGGCCAATCTGCTTGAATAATATGGACAAGCTTTCATTTTTTGACTCTCCGATACTAAATCTTCAATATCCAGGACCTCAGATATTGTTAAATCTTTGAGATTTTTCATTAAAGTTTTACTTTTATATGGACATTTTTGTGTTTTCATTGAACGAACCTTTTTTTTTGATGGAGATCCTTCTTTTTTCTTTGTTTTTGAATTTTTTTGCATTTCCAAGCATTTTTCATTTATAAGATGAATTGAACTTAATTTTCTTACTTCTTGATTAATACATAGATTTTGTCTCGATGCTAATGATATACATCTCACTTCTTTTGCAAAATCTATCCTTTTAATTTCTCGTACAACTTGAGATAGCTGTGAGTGTGTTCTACTACAAAAGAAAATTTTAATACCTGATGCAAAAGATTCTATTTCATCATTTTCTTGTTGTGTTTTATTTTCATCGGAATCACTATTTTCTGAATCAGAATCTTTTTCTTCCAACGAATTTAAATTATTTAAATTTCTATGTTTATTTTCTTGATTATTTATACCGACATTTTCTTTTCCTTTGAATCTTATTCTTTCCCGAATTTCTCTAATCTTTTCTATATGTTCACTTCTACATTTATTTAAGTTTGTTAATTTCAATAATTCTCTTTTCTTTTCAAAGGCCTTTGATTGCGTTTCTATCCAATCTCCATTGTTTGAATTTTCTAAATTTTCAATTTCTTTATTGATCTGATCTACATTTTGTTCAATCTCTGTACTTATTAAATTATTATGATCCAATAGCCATTGAATAGCAGAAGTAGCTAATGTTAAACTTTTACCGGTACCTTAAATTGTTTATTAAAAAAAAACACTTGAATGTTAATAAAATAATAATCTAATGTACCTGTTGGACTTTCAAAAATTCCTATTTCTTTATTTTCTAGAACGGAATATAAGGATTTCATTAATTCATCTTGAATCTTATATGGTACAAAAGGAAATTCAAAACTTTTTGGAACATCTAATTTTATTTTAGGTGAAAACATACTTTCTTTGAATTAATTGAATTAAACGAACTAAATAAAATAATAATCACTAATCAAATTCAAAAATAATAAGAATAATTAGAATCAAACTTGATTCTTGAACAATGTTTTAAAGCGAGGGAAATTTTGAGTTAAGTCGGCTTAGTCGTAAGTTAGTCATTACTTTTTAGTTATTATATTAGATGTAGTGTATATTATTTTTAGAATTAACTTTTTCTGTAATTGGTGATAATTAAAATTTTTAATTCTTTAGTTTTATTTTCATTTATACTAAAACTAGAATTTTCCTTTTTTTTAAATTACAAAAAATTAAATTTTAAAATTATTTAATCAAAACCTTAAGTTCTTATTTTTTTTATTTTGAAAAAAAAAAAATACTATAGATGTCGCATTTCTCTTTAAAAATTATTAAAATCTATCTGACATTTTACTTGACAGTGACAAATAAAGTTTACGAAACGTTTGGAATTAATATTTAAAGAAAATAAACATTGCAATTAATTTTTATATTTTAAATTTATTATATATAGGTAAAAATTAAATTGGAATTATGCCTATATTGATTAAAACGTAAGTATTGTTTTTAAATTTTATAAGGTAAAACGATTAGAGTCTAAATTTTTGGATAAATACAATAAAAATTTTAAAGATCGGGAGGGAAAGTATTTTATAGGAACAAATGGAAATCAGTATTGAAATAAAAGTCAGATCAAATTCAGACTAACAAAATTACTTATACAAGTCGGACGTGTTTATATTAAAGTCTTTAAAAAGTGTGTTTTAATAGTGTTTATTATTCAAAAAAATAAGTAAAAATATTAAAAATGGGTCCCCCCAAAAAAATTAAAAAAGATAAATCTGGTGAAAAGTTTTATGGTAAGAGTTAGTTTTATACCCATTTATACAAAATGTAAAATCATTACTTTAAGCAAAGAAACGTCGTGCTGAAGATGAAGCATACTCTAATATGGTTGATGAAACTGAAACTGATTCTATATCGGAAAGTGATGGGATACCGGGAGCTGCATCAAAAGATGCTGAAAAGAATGATGAATCAATTCAAGTTGATGAGTACGGTGCAAAAGATTATCGTTCACAAATGCAACTAAAACTTGACCATTTTAATAGACCTTTATGGGTCGCACCGAATGGGCATATATTTTTGGAATCTTTCTCCCCAGTATATAAGCATGCCCATGATTTTTTAATAGCAATTTCTGAACCTGTATGTAGACCCGAACACATTCATGAATATAAATTAACAGCTTACAGTTTATACGCTGCAGTTTCAGTAGGCTTACAGACAGATGACATTATTGAGTATTTAAAAAGATTAAGTAAAACAACAATACCAACTGGTATTATTGAATTCATTAAATTATGTACATTATCTTATGGAAAAGTTAAACTTGTTTTGAAACATAATAAATATTTTATTGAAAGTCCACATCCAGAGATTTTACAAAAACTTTTAAAAGATCCAGTTATTCAACAGTGTCGTTTGAAACGAGTTGAAGAAGAAAGTACTGAAAATTTGATTGCTGGAGCTATTGATAAAAAAAATATACCAAATTTTGGGCCAAAAACTGGTAAATTATTAGAAATTATAAATTATTAGTGTAAATAAATTTTGTTAAATTTTAGGAAACGGTACTACTGATACGAATGGTAGTGGAGCTGAAAAAGTAGAACCTCAAACTACAGTCCCGGATGATATAACAAATTTTTATGAGAAAATCGATAAAGATGATGAAGATGAAGACGAATTAAATATAAATACAGTTTCATTTGAAGTGAATCAAGAGAAAATTGAAGTTATTCAGAAACGTTGTATAGAAATTGAACATCCATTATTGGCAGAATATGATTTTCGAAATGACACAATAAATATAGACATCAATATTGACCTAAAACCGAACGCGGTTTTAAGACCATATCAAGAAAAATCCCTTCGTAAAATGTTTGGAAATGGAAGGGCTCGTTCTGGTGTAATTGTATTACCTTGTGGAGCTGGAAAATCTTTGGTTGGTGTTACGGCTTGTTGTACAGTGCGAAAAAGAGCTTTGGTATTATGTAACAGTGGTGTTTCAGTTGAACAGTGGAAACAACAATTCAAAATGTGGTCTACTGCTGACGATAGTATGATTTGTCGTTTCACATCTGAAGCTAAAGATAAACCTATGGGCTGTGGAATCTTAGTAACGACATATTCTATGATAACACATACACAAAAACGTAGTTGGGAAGCGGAACAAACTATGCGTTGGCTTCAAGAACAAGAATGGGGTATAATGGTTTTGGATGAAGTACACACCATTCCGGCGAAAATGTTTCGGAGAGTTTTAACAATAGTACAAAGTCACTGTAAATTAGGTTTAACAGCTACATTGCTTCGTGAAGATGATAAGATTGCTGATTTAAATTTTTTGATTGGTCCAAAATTATATGAAGCTAATTGGCTTGAATTACAGAAAAAGGGATTTATTGCACGTGTACAATGTGCTGAAGTATGGTGCCCAATGTCACCCGAGTTTTATAGGGAATATTTGACGACAAAAACTTCAAAGAAAATGCTTTTATACGTAATGAATCCATCAAAGTTTAGAAATTGTCAATTTTTAATAAAATACCATGAAAATCGTGGAGATAAAACTATCGTTTTTAGTGATAATGTATTTGCATTGAAACATTATGCAATAAAAATGAATAAACCATTTATTTATGGCCCAACTTCACAAAATGAAAGAATTCAAATTCTTCAAAATTTTAAATATAATACCAAGGTTAATACAATTTTTGTATCTAAAGTTGCTGATACCAGTTTTGATTTACCTGAAGCAAATGTTTTAATTCAGATTTCTTCACATGGAGGTTCGAGACGGCAAGAAGCTCAACGTTTAGGTCGTATCTTACGTGCAAAAAAAGGAGCTATAGCAGAGGAGTATAATGCATTCTTCTATACATTAGTTTCACAAGACACGATGGAAATGGCTTATTCAAGAAAGCGTCAACGTTTCTTAGTCAATCAAGGTTACAGTTATAAGGTTATTACCCATTTAGCAGGAATGGAAAATGATTCTGATCTTTATTATAAAACAAGAGAAGAACAAGGTCAATTATTACAACAAGTTTTAGCAGCTTCTGATATAGATTGTGAAGATGAAAAAATACCAGGTGAGCCTGGTTTCAGAAATGCAGCAAGCGGATCTGGTGCATCAAGACGCGCAGGCGGCTTATCATCAATGTCTGGAGCAGATGATGCTGTTTATTATGAAAAGAAAAATAGAAGTAATCATACACATCCGTTGTTTAAGAAGTTTAGGGGGGTTAATTAAAAATAAATTTTGTTTTTCCTATCTTTATTGCACATTGTTAAAAAAAATTAGATTTTATATGAATAAAATATGTTCAGAAATATAAGAAATCGTTTTTATTTTGATTCTAAACAAAAAAAAATTATACTTTTATTCGACATTGGTTATTCGTGGTATTTGTAAAGAATGTGATTGTTTATCTTTTTAGACCATCGCGGGAGACTGGATTATTAGAATGGGCAATTATAGAAATTCAAGGAGATTTAGAAGTCCGAACTGATGAAGTAATGTATAGTCAATTCATCGGTGATCTTTATTATAACAAATATGGCCAACCAGTAAATATGTCCAAAAGCTATATGAATTTTATAATTATTTTTTATTTTAGATATTCATAATTGGTCATCATATGTTACAAGGACGCGAACAAAAAATGGAGAAACCATTTGCTATTTTAGAAAAATCAAAAACAAATGATGGTTATAATTTAAATGCAACTACTCAAGAAATAGATGAAAGTGTCTTGAATGGAACTACATCGGATCGTACAATATTGGATTCTTCAGTAGCTCTAGAAAATAAATCTAAACAACGTACAGAATATACTATTAGAGCTATTGTTACAAAAAAACTAATTTTTAAATCTAGACCTAAGCCTATTATAGCTAATGTAGCAAAAACTAATTAGATTTATTTTTTATTTCAAAATTTTACAGAAGAAATTTAAATTCCTTAAATAAAAATAAGTTGTTTTGTCATATTTCAATTTTTTATTGATTTATTTTAAGAAAGTCTCTAATTACATAATCTTAAAACTTAATAAAATAATTATAAAATATATTGTATATGCCGGACATTGCGAATATTTTTTAAACAATTTCCATTTCTCTTTCAATTCCAACAAATTTTAATTGTTCTGTTGGGCCATAACGATAATCAAAGAATAATTCTTCCCCAGGCTGAATAGCTCTTTTAGCGAATATTCCAATTCGATGATCACCATTTACCATCATTACTTTTGCATAGCAATTTGGACTTATTGAATGATTAGCAAAACGAATTTTATTTCCTTTTCTTGTTGCATCAACAACAAAATCATTATTCAAATTAAACAAGAAACTGCACATATATTTATCATAAACTTTTCCACGTCTGTCTGCTTCATCTTGAGATATAATTTCACCACAATATTCAGATATAAATTCATTTTTTTGTGCACTTTCTTTAAGAAATATACCCCAACCAGCTATATCCGATGGAGCCATTAATAAATGTTTATCTAAAAGAGGTAATAAATATAAGACATTTGATATTAAAAAAAAAAAAGAAACTTACGTAATCCCCTTTGAACACTAACGTTCTTACAATTAATTCGCGTTAAATTGAATTGACTGGCACCACAAAAATGACATAAATCTGGATCACATTCACGTACAGCTAAATAACATGGACATTGTTTTGTATTACACTGCGCTTTACAGCGACAACCAGGAAAACGATTAGCACAATCACTTTTACAGTTACAAAATTTCTCACAAAAATTTGACGATTTCATGCATGGACAGTTTTTATCACATTGCCCTTCATGATCACATGGACTAAAATTATAAACATGATTTGAGCTTGTATCTTTCTTTGAAACATTAAATAATTTTCGACAATGTTGTGACCATGCACGATATTTTTTTTTCTTTTTTCGCGGTGGTGTGTAATCAATACGCAAATCTTCAATTGAAAAATCTAATGCTTCTTTTTGACTAAATTCATAAACTTGTTGGCATGTTTTTGTCATAATTGCTTGTGCAATTGCACAGTAATTATTTAAATAAACTTTGTGTAATCCTCTAAAAAGTGATTGATCTGCACCAGTCCATACACAATTTGAATTTGTTGTATTCATCATACCAGCTTGAAATAATAATTTACAAATAATTTATATTAATTAATTATTGAAGTATGGTATACCCATAATTGAATTAATTTCCGCTGAAGATGCTGAGCAAGTTGGATCTTCTTTATTTTCGTTTTGAAAATCTTTACTATACTGGCTGTTACTATCATTACTGTCTTCGCTGCTAGCTTCATTTCCAGAATAAACCAAAGGAGCTTTTTTATTATCAGCAGCTAGTTTTTCTTTCATACCATCCTTAAGAAAATTAAATTAAATTATAACAAATGAGTTAGATTAATCTTTTTAAATTTACCAATAACATGTAACATGCTAATCCACATGGATCTGCAGATGGTTTGAGTTCAGGAAAACGACGTTTTTGCAAATTTGGTCCTGGGTGACAAGCTTGTAATCCTATTTTTACAAAAAATAATTATGAATCAAATTTTTTAACACTCTTTTTCAAATTAAAACAAAATATAAAACAATTCGCATAAATAAAATATTAAATAAAAACACCGAAGTTAATAATAATGCCTGACTTTGTTCAGTGATAAAAAATTAAATAGTAAACCTGAACAAAAAAAAATTTAAAAAGCATTGCATCCAAAATTTTAAACATATGAAAACGAAGCATTTGATAAAGCTTTAAAATAAAATTCAATTTTAAAATTTATTCAAAAAATTAAACAGACAATAATTTTGATAAATTTTAACTTTATTGCCATTTATATTTATGTTATAATTTAAAAAATAATTTAAACTTTAATTACTTTATTTAATATGAGACAGGCATCATTATTACAACTAAGCAACAATTTAAAAAAAATTTTACCGACCGACGTTAATAAAGGGAAGTATTGTAATTTTATTAATTTTATATTTTTAATAATCACATTGGACAAAATTGTAAGTATCCGAGTACAATCAGGGCTGAATAACAGTTGAATTTTGTATTTTAGGCTAACAGCCTTGCAATGTTATCAATTTTATTTTTCTACAATACTTTCTATGACGGCGGTCGATTTAATATTAACAGTAACTAATTTTTGAATTAACATTTTATAAAAATTTAAACATTAAATAAATAATATATAAATGCTTATTTTTTTTTTGCAAATCTAAAATTACCAATCCGCTGAACATTATTTAGTCCATTGGAATTTGTTGGAATTTCTGAATAATAAATATATGTAATTAAAAAAAAAATACAATAAAATATATTTTAAGTTATATTTTAGCTTATGGTTTAACTTGATTTTGTTTATAACTGATCAAAAACAAAAGAATTTTAAGTAAATTTATTTATGAATGAACTGATTAAGGATGAATTGATGAAATCAACTGAATTAAAATGATTAAATTGATTTGTAATAAATAAACATGCTTTAGAATTCTAATTTCGGGTTAAAATTTTATGCAAATAGCCTTTGAAGGTAATTTTAATTTATGTTAAATATACCAAAACCAATTTGAAAAATTACCAATAGAATGTACCTAATCCAAAAACTCCCAATTTTTTTTTTTTTAATTTTATACAACAATAATAATTTCAAATTTTGAAATTCTGTTCGAATAAAATTATTTGCTACCAATAATAATTTTTTTGAAGCAATAATAATTTTTTTTTTTTAAATATTCCCATTCAAAATTAGTAGATGGTAATTTTTTAAAATCTTTTTTAAATGTAAAGTGAAACATGATTTTGAAATTTTTGTAGTATTGGTGTAAAATGAATTAAAACCAGAGTGCAAAAAGGAATTTAAAATAAAAGAAAATAAAAAAAATTCTTCCGATGTTTAGGTTTAGAAATTTTGTTGATGGAAGATGCAAATAACATTAACATTTACATAATATTGACCAAAAACTCACCGGTAACTTGGTGACCTTTATCATAAACATTTTATAAAAAATATATAAAATATGTTTTGATTCAATTTTAAAAATTTTGAAATTTTGTAAATGTTTATTTTTTAATTATGTTTTTTTTCATAAAGTTGCATTTATAAAAATTTTATTAAAAAAAGGGGGAAAAAAAGAAAAAAAAAATAAATATAATTTAGTACATTACCTAAATACAAAAATTTTTTTTTGTAAAAATTATAAATATGTTTGTAATTTAATTTATACAAAAACTTACGATGTAAAAAACAATCATACTTAAAACATCTTCGACAAAATAATGTATGAAAGGAATGTAATGTTTGTTCACGTGAAACACTTTCAGCCTTTGGTCCGTCAATATTTGGTGTGCATTCCTGGGGACGTTCTGGATCTTGTCTTTCAGTTAATTCAATATATCTAAAATAATAAAATTATTTTTAATAGATTTAGCGAGTTGAGGAAAAAATAACATATTTAAAAATTACTTTTCTTTTAATTCCTCTGGTGTGCCCCTATCAGGAAAATTACTACTAATTGCATGAAATATAATTGGTTGAGGAAATGGTAATTTGTCAGCCTTTATTTCAATCTCTCCCTTTATTTCAATTTCTTTGCTTTCACTATTTGCTTCCAAATTTTTAATAGATTTATTTGGAGAATTTTGTTGTCCACTTTCATCCTTTGAGCAATATGGTATTAATGCATGAACAAGTTCGACAAATATAGAATCATCCATAAAAGATAAATCTTTTTCAGCATGAACTTTTCCATCATAATTTTTAATAAGTTCCTCTATAAATTTTCCATCCTGATCTAGAACTTCGTCTCCCATGTAAGGAATATTATGTAAAACGGTTTCGTCTTCAACCATAAAATTTTGTTGAATTGGAGCCCAAGTGTACATTGTGGGAATTGGTGTAACAGAATACATTACACGTATAGGAATTCGTAGTACTTCTCCTTCAATCAAAATTTAGTTAAATCTTCATAATAAAAATAATATATTTTTTTAAAGTTTACCATCACTTCCTAAAACCTCAGTTTTTTTCATGCAATCTTCATGAGGTGGTTTTATAGGTTGAGGGTCCCAAATCACTTCATTTTCTTGCATTGTATCATATTCTTCTTCCAACATTTTTGTCATTTTTGCCCTAAAATTTAAAAATAATTACCAATGTAAATAAATATTAATACATTTACCAATTGTTACTCCAGGCTACTTTTACTTCATCGGCTCTTTTTATTCGTTTTTGATGCCGTATTTTCATATATTCTGATTTCACTCGACGTTTCCATTCTGCAGTTACCTTAATATCACTCATTTTTAATTTTTTTTTAAATAAATTGTTTCACAAATGACTTAATAAAAGTTAGTTTTATTTTAAATGTTTTAGCGCCATTGTTAGAAATGATCAAAATGAACAAAACACAATTAATAATTGCCTAGTTAGGAAAGCGTATTTTTTATTAAAGCGAAGCGATTTGGTATTTTTTTTTTTAGTTTATTTTTATTAATTGAATTTTAAATTTGAACAGTTTTTTAATATAAGATACTTATAGATTACTTTTTTAAGAGGATTTTAAATTTAATAAAGTTATTTTATATTTGTTTTAAAAAATTTTTAACAATATTTTAATTTTTAAATTTACAGGCGTGAGTAAAAAATTCATTAGAAAATAAAAATGTGTTAAAAATGTGGAATTTTGAAAAACTAAAATTATTAACAATTAATTCTACATTATAGTAAAAATAAAAATAAAAAATAAATGTATTTTAGTAATATGATTTGCTTTTGTACACTTAAAATATAAGATTCGAGAGGGATTTTGTCGTTTAATTTATTTTATACGTTAGTTCAAAAAAAAAAATTATGAGAATTGTTTGCAGCGCCATTATTGTGACAAATGTCATTGTTATAAAAAGATTTTGATTATTCTGTGTACGACGAGTTTTTGTTTTCGTTTTTTAAATAAAACTGTGCAATATTTTATAAAAATTAAAATGAAGAATTAAATTTGCTATAAAAATAATATTAAGAAAGAAATTCTTTGAATTCTTTGAGTATTTAATTATAATTAAGACTATTTAAATTGCTTTTTTTTAGAACACAAATGATCTTAGCAAAATGGCTGTAGTATAGTCATTAAAATCTCATTAGCGAAGAATATAATCATCATCAAAAAAAAAACATTTTAAGTGTAATCACATCTTATTTTCATTTACGATATATCATTTAAAAATATTACCATGAAAAAAGATATTTCAAGACTTTTTAATAAAAATTTTGAACGAGAACAACAAAATAATCAATTAAATAATCATCATGGTGAAGAGATTACATTTAAATGTGGGGAAATATTCTTAAAGAATAACAATGACATGTTGATAGGATGTACCCATTGTAATGAAAAATTTGGTGTGTTTGATAAATTTTTGGATCATATTAAATTAATTCGTTCGACTTCTCAAAATAATTTTAAAGAAGGTAAATAACATTTAAGACTATTTTTTTTTAATTTTTTTAATTAATAATTTCATATTTTAGAAACCGATAAACTCAATACAAATAATACAAATTCAGCAAATGTTAATCGGGTTGATCCATTTACTGGTGTTCACCGACCACCTGACCCACCAAGCTATGATGCTCCTGCATATCAACATTTTCAACATCAACAGTATATTCCGGTCAATAGTTTTCACCCTTCAAACCCGAATCCAAGTGGAAGCAATACTGCACCACCGTTGTATGCTACGGCTCAAAATTATGTCAATAATATGTATAGAAACTGTTATGATATCCCAGCTTTTCCTCAGCCAATTAATAATAATAACAACAGTAATAATCCAGCAAACCCAGCACAACCCCAAAATAATAACAATGCTAATACTGCAGCAACAACTGATATAAAAATTAAACAGGATACAACTGTCGAACCCGTTCCTGTTCCACAAAAAAAATACAAATGCGATCATTGTCATAAATCTTTTAATCAATCACAAAATTTGAGGGTTCATTTAAGAATTCATACCGGAGAAAGACCTTATTCTTGTGATGTTTGTCAAAAAGCATTTTCACATAAATCTAATTTGAATGTACATAAACGTGTACATAATAATATTGTCACAAAAATGGAAGTTAAAGATTTTCAACAGCAACAGCATCCAATGAAATGTGATAACTTAGCGACACCAATTGATCATAGTAATCAAAATCAGCCACCAGAATTTTATAATAGAATTCAACAACAATCACAACCACAATCTCAACAATTAGATACAAAATTTAATCCAACTGCTCCCAATCCAACACAAATGATTCAAATCAAAAGAGAAGGAATGTATACATGTGAATACTGCCAGAAAACATTTAATCAAAGTCAAAATTTAGTTGTTCACAAGCGTATTCATACAGGTGAAAAACCATACTCATGTGAATTCTGTGAAAAATGTTTTTCACACAAATCAAATTTAAACGTTCACAAAAGAACACATACGGGTATTAAACCATATAACTGTGATTTTTGTGAAAAAAGTTTTTCTGATAAATCTGCTTTGATTTGTCACAAAAGATTACATTCTGGTGAAAAACCATTTAAATGCCGTTTTTGTGAACGAGCATTTCCAACTAAAAATGATCTCAAACAACATGAAAATACTCATACCGGCGAAAAACCACATCAATGTGAGATATGTTTAAAAAGTTTTGCAAATAACTCAAATTTAATTATACATCGCAGGATACATACTGGTGAAAAACCGTATGTTTGTGACATTTGTCTTAAAAGTTTCCGGCATAATTCTAATTTAGTGGTTCACAAGAAAACTCATTTGTCTTGGAATGCAACGTAATAGAAAAAAAAATCAAACAATTTTGTTTAATAATTAAGATTATCAAAGTAAGAAAGAAAAACAATCTATATACTATACATATATATATTGCTCGATTTTTAATTTAAAAGTTAGTTTTTAAGTGATGAATTTAAGTTTTCTTTTTAATTTCAATAGAGTTTAATGTTTAGCTCTCAAAAAATAAAAATTGATAGACTTTTGTTGCCCAGTAAATGTTTTAATAATAGTTACATTAGCATTATGTATTTATTAGAGGTAGTACGTAAATATCGCTAAAAAGTTTTTAGATTTTAAGTTTCTTGACTTTTTTTAGTCGAAAGCAATAAATTAAGTTTAAATTAATTTTAATTTAATATTTTATAATAAGCAAAGGACAGTATCATACAATTAGAATAAAAACAAATACATAGAACAAATAAGCATTTTAAATAAACAATAATTTAATATTTACTCATAGATTGTGTAATCTGAGTTAGAAAAACTCGTTCTTTTAAGAAACCTTTGAAAGGTTTGAAACCTTTCTTAAAAACCTTTGAAGCGATATTTTAATTACGTTCCTCTAAATTATGTTTAGAATAAGTTAGAAAAACCGAATGTAATAATTACTTAACTAAACATGACTTCATTGATTATATATTTATAGTATATAATAAACATTATCCTATCTTAAAAAAATGACTTTTATTAAAGAAAACTCCCTTTAGTAAATATATTTCACAAGCAACAATATTTTATTCAATATATATATATTTTTTAAATTAAACTAAAAAAAACTATAATTTGTAATTTTAGTAAAATAAACAATTAAGTTATTTATGCTTTCTAAAATAACTCTTATTAAATTATAAAATTTTTAAATATCCTTTTTTGTTATTTGTATGACAAAAATTTTTAATGACTTAATTTTTGATGCTCCAATAATTATTTGTTTCCTATTTTTCTTTTGGATTTGCTTATAATTATTTGTTTTTTAAATTTTGTATATATAAGTATACGTTATTATGGTAATAGTAATAATATTATCAATAAACTAAAAATAATTTTGATATTATGAACTTCTACAAAATGAACTATTAGGATTTATATCAAATGGATCTGTTTTCATTTTTTGTTGATTAGAATCAACAACACTATCAATGTATTGCACTTTATTAACACTCTTATTTTCTAACATATTAGCAACAGGACTCCATATTTTTATTTCTTGATCAATGCCACTGGTAGCTAGTAGGCAAATATTTGGATGTGGTTGAACACAATTTACTATTGCCAAATCAGCTTTATAAACACTTTTTATTATATTATTTGGACGCTCCCATATAAAGAAATTACCATCATCAGAACCGGCTATAATATAATTATCACCGAAAAAGTTTGCTTCCTTTATATCTGTTGTTGTATTACAATGGCCAACAAATCTTTGTTGATAATCTTTTGCATTAACGCGACAATTCCATTCAAAATCGTTAATATCCAATGGCAAAAAATCGCTATCACTTTCGTTTCCATTACCAACATTTCCACTTGTACTGGAATTGCTGTTTCCATTAGAACCATTACCATTTCCATTATTTGCAGCAGTTACAGCAGATCCATTAGTTCCATTCAAATTAATTCTTTCAGTAATTTCTTTTTTAAGCATCATAACACCATGATTATTTTCATAACTAGGAAATCTTCTTATTAATTCTGTTAAGCATTCATCGGCTTCTTTCGTTTTTCCCAAGAAAAACAGAGCACGAGCTAATCGAAAATGAGCCTTAATATAGGATGGATCTAACTTTAATGCTTTGTGACAATCTCTAATAGCTGCATAGACATCCCCATACCAAATTCTTCGCATTAAAGCTGTAGCACGATTTAAATACAATATAGGACAAAAGGGTGCGATTTGAATTGCCTCTGAGTATTGATCAATAGCTCTTAAATATTTTTCGTTTTCTAAATAATCATTGCCCATTTTCTTAAAGCATTCAACATTTTCTGGTAACTTACGTTTAACTGTTGAAACTTGATCCTCAATACCAATGGAATTTGTATTTTCATTTCCACCAAATGGCGCTGGATCATAATCAGGTAAATTAAGAAATATAGGATCTACTGAATTGTTAATATCGTACAAATAAATATGTTCAGCACCCATATTAACTAATAGTTCATTACCATAAGGATTAAAAGTTAAATAAGTAATTGCTTTGCTGTCACGTCCGTAATGTTTTGGGTTGTTATTGTAATATTGACCAGGACAAAAATATGTTACACAGTTTTTTAAAGATTGATCTAGATGCGGTTCAACATCTAAAAATTGAAAAAAATAATTGATAATTTAGGTTGTGTTTAAAAATTTTCAATGATTCCTACTTGATGTACTTCCATTTGTTCCGTTTGCATCTCTCATTCGTCGTGATCCTATGTCAATAGGCTCTAATCTAAGCATTCTTCTATCATATAACCTAGCAAAGGCGTCGTTTGCACCTACAGCTATAAGTTCTGGGCGTCTAGGATTAACAGCAATACATTTTGCTTCTGCATTATTACTAACTTGTCGACTAAGATTTATTAAAACAACTTTATCTTCTGATTTGCAACGATGTTGTTCTCTTATATCAAATTGCAATATATTTCCATCCTCTCCAGCTGACCAAAAATTAAAAGGAATGTCTGGAGCTGTAGCAAGTCTCTTCACTCTAAAAATAGAAAAATTTTAATTCAAAGAAATATAAAAATATTATTTTTTTACCTCGCTGAGTGACATTGGCAACTCCATATGGGAACATCATTATTTCGTCTACTTAAGTCGAAAACAAAAATTGATTTATCAGCTGCACCAGTTGCAATTAAATTGTTGTTGGTTTTCGGTAAAAATTTAACAGAAAAAATGTTTCCTTTGTGAGGTGTATGCAGACATGCTAATTTTTTTTTACGAAAAACATCCCTTAAAATTATAAATTTCAAATAAATTAAAGTTAGTTATTAAATTAAGATAATTTTTACCAAAGAATAACTTCTAGATCATCAGAACCAGATGCCAAAATTTGACCTGTGTCACTCCATTCTAAACAATTAACACATCCATTATGTCCTTCTAAAACTGATTCTAATTCTAAGCGTTCTATATATGGTTGACAAGTTTGGAGACGATGGCAAACAATTGAATCAATATTACCATATTGACGATCAAATAATAATGTTGCTGAATTACGTGTATCAGGATAAAAACGTTGACTATACATTTTAATCAGTGGTTGTTTTTTAATCTATTTTTTTATATAAAAAAAAAAAAAACAAAATGGATATTAAATTATGAAAATAAATCTAAAATAATAACTTAATCTGACATAATTTCATTATTAGTGCTATTGTGTTCAGATAATCAATAATTCGAATTAGAAAATTTTCCTATAATTTAAATTTTAAAATAAGTTTTATATATACCTCTTATTAGTATTGTTAAATTTTAGAAAAACATTATTTTTTTTTTGTTTATTATTTGCTCGCTTTGAAATATAAAAACTTCACACTTTAATGCAATATTTTTAATGAAATTTTCTAACTAGCGATTTGTTTTGTATTTTTGTTAATTTGTCTGATTTATATTTTTGTAATTGATTTTAAATGTCATTATCACCTGTTTGTCATAAAGTAAAAGAAAGTTTATTATTATTATATAAAAAACGGTATGATCCAATTAATTTTATTGAACAATTCATATTTGTTTCAAGATGGCATTGAAATAGATTGAGAATTTTAAAAGAAGTTACCTACTTGTTTTCAAAAACCTCATTTTAATATGTATTTCATGACTAATAAATTTAACTTAATAAAAGAGTTCATTATTTATCGAAAAAAAAAATATTTATGGTATTTTGTTATAACAGAAATATTTAGAATATAATAAATACATAAATTAACGATTATAATTCAGTTGGATGGCGAAGTGTCCTGAGAGACAAATGTACCTAATTTTGCGTATTAAATTTTAAGGATGAGACATCTACATCAAGCCCTTTAAAAAGCTATTGGATTTCGATTGTTGAAATATTCAATTGTGTCTCATTTATAATAATTTATTTAGTTTGGCTGATTTAGTTTAGCATAAATTATGAAAAATATCGACGATTAATTAATGCAAGATATGTTCAGCGTTCACACTATTGGTAGACTTTAGAGAAGATAATTTCGTAGACAATTTAATTGCAAACCTTCTTGAATATTTATGGTTATTCGTGCATATTTTTTTAAATTTTGTGTCTTGAACACGTACATCAATTTTGTATATTTTCTTATGCTCTAACATTTTCGTAGATATATCGGTTTTAAAATTTCAATTAACGGTACACAGTAAAAATTTAAATCAATATTTTGAATGAATGTCAGTTTGTAGTTAATACCTTGGTTCATACCATTGTGTAACCTGTATGGTGAATTGATAAAACTGATAGGCATAGGAATAGGAAAGTTTATTTAAAAAAATTTTGACATTTGCTAAAAGAATTGTTTTAGTTCCCTACCCCTAGTTTCAGTTTTCTTCTTTGTTTCGTTCGTGTTTGTTCGTTTGTGATCTGTCGCGGATATTTATTGTCTCCTGTAAAGATTATTAGAAGAATTTCATATATATTTTATTTAAATCAAATCTACCTTATTGTATTTTTTTTGTTAAAATTTTATTACTTTTTTTTTAAAAGGATATCATTTTATTTTAATTATAGGTAAGATGTATTTTAAGAATATGTATTGAGATTTCTATTTTAAATAAATATGAAAGATAATTAAAAAATAATGTGTGATGTGTTTGTGATGGCCTACCGGGTTTCTGTGGTTGATTTTTTTGAATGCTGATTCATTCAACAAATAAGGCGGTGTTAAAAAATATGTTAAATGAAATCTAAGCCAATTCATATTTTAATTATTAATTCTAAATCTATTTAAAGATTGAGTTTTGAGAACTTATAATAAAAGAAAAAATGTGGAATTTGTTGATTAAAGAGATATTCCAGTTAGAATATGAAGAATTGTTCCTTTATAATTTTATAAGTTTGATAACGGATAACGCTTGCTTATCTTTAAGATATATATATGTACTAAAAATCTCCAGTTAAAAATAAGTATAATTCATTTTTTTTAATTTATAAGTTTATAGTCTTGATAAAAAATACTTGTGTTTAAAATGAATATGATACAATTATATTATGCAATGCAATATAGTTTAACTTCATGTTTGAAAAAATTTATAAATTATTTTTTATGCTTCATTTTTCCCAATTTCTGATGACAAATTTTTACGACACTCTGTAATATTTCAACTTCATCTTTGATATAATCCAAAGATTGTTCAATATGTTCTCTTTTGAATTGAGTTTGCACACCTAAAATTGTAAAAAAAAATTTAAGTACATATTATATAATATTAATAAAAAAAGGAAGATTAGATTTAATACCGTTTCGTCTACACAAAATTTTATACATATTTCGTATTGCATCCATAACTCGATCACATGTCAATTCGTTCTCTGCGATGCAATCTTTAGTTGCAACCATTAATTTTTCCCATTTAAATGACTCCGTTCTTGCGTTATTATATGCTCTCTCTAGTTCAGTTAAATCTGTTGTTAAACCCAAGATAGTTAATTCAGCGTCATTTGTTGCCTTAACCATCTTTTGACGCATATCTTCAATTGATTTAATTTTTTCTTGTTCCAATTCAGAAATTTCAACTTGGGCTAACACTAAAGAAATAAATTACTTAAATAAATTTTAATTAAGTACAATACTTAAATAAATTTACTTAATGCATCACATCGATCCATACAATCTTTCACGGAATTTAAGATGTCTGATTTTTCAACCACTTCTTCGATAACTGCTTCATATGGTTCAAATTCTTTAACAATTTCTGCTAAATTATTACAAAATTCGGTTAATTCTGCAATATCTTTTTCATATTTTTCTACATCAGCTTGTAAATTTTCTTGTATTTTTAATTGTGTTTGAACTTTTTTCTGTGCAATATTGTGTTTTGTTTCACACTCTTGAATAAACTGATTAATGTTTATGAATTTTTCTCTTAAATCTTTTTGAATGTGATACATTTCTTCAATACGGTGAGCATTTATAATTTTTTGTCTTTTAGCATTTTCCATCATTTCGCGTTGCAATTTAAGCATCGCCAAATATTCACGCTCATTTTTAATTGCCGTTAACTCAATTGTATCACCAATGTTATCCCATTGTGGTGGTTTTCTTAAGATATAAATTTAAAAAGTTAAGAAAATATAGAATGAATACAAGAATTTTATTTACATGAAAAATTTGTCCTGTTGTTTTGATTCTATGTAAAATCCACATGCTTTATCAGGGCTAAGTTCTAGCTTGCCAATTACATCTAATTTTCCAGTAGGAGCTCTTCGTGGCATTTTGTTTTAGTTTATAATAGTTTGAGAGTTTGAGATTCGTAATAAAAAATGTCTTACAAATATTTTTTTTAATTTTTTGTTAATTTTTTTACAATTTATATTTATTTTGAAATTTTTAAAATTTTTCTACAACTTTATGAATTTGATTTCAAACGTTTTGTTAAATCGATTCCTTGAAAATTGGTATCTATAACTTGTAACTAAGAAATGTTAGTACCTATTACAAAATTTTGATATAAATACTTAGTTTATTTATTTGAATAAATATTGGATTGTTTTTGTTTTCAATCAATAACATTATTTTAACTTAAGTTTTTTCACCTATCCATATTTATTCAGAATAATTAAATCATTTTTTTCAAAACAACCTTTAAAAACTTTATTTTTTATTAAAATTTCTTATAAATTTCAAAGTGCCTATTTTTATAAAAATTTTAAATTTTGTTTTCAACGAGATGTGGTTTTTAAAAATTGCTTTTGAATAAATGCTACCTGTTTAAAAGTATTTTTAAATGAGGGTGATACTAACTCGTATTTAATAAATAACCACAAACTTTGGAACTTATTTGCTAACAATTCACCAACGAACCACATGAATTCAAAAAAAAAATTAACATGATTATTAATGTAGGAACATATGAACAATCATATGTTTAATTTTAATAGAAAAATTGTAATTGGGTTCTTTATGTAAAAATGTTTTATTAAAAGATAACATACTAAATTCACATTTATATACATGGTTCTAATTTTTAAGATTTTTTTTAAAATTAAAGTTTAAATTTCCTACAATATATTTAAATTATGCAGATTGGTAATTTAAAATTATATAAACAAAAAATTTATGTTTAAAAACACATGGCGTAGAGAAAAAATATAATAAATAAACTGTTTATAAGTATTGTATATTTATATCTAGAAGTTAAAAAAAATCTTTTATCCAAAATTTTTGGAAATCGATATATTAAACTTCCAAATGTTTAAGATTTTAGGATTCTGTTAAGTATATTCATCCATTGATGTAAATAAATACGTATAGTTCTTTATATTTTAAGATAATTCAATTGAATTTATAAAAATTAATATTATTTTAAATTTTTATTATTATTGATTCAATTATCTTAAAATTATTTAATTTACATAATGTAACTAGCTCACTATATAATAAAGTAAATGTTACGATTAAAAACTTAAAAATAAAATGCAAAAATAAGTAGTGAAATAAGTTGTTTATTGATTTATTTAATAGTAAATTTTTCATTGATGTTGTTAGTGTAAGGACGGGCATGTTTAATTAGTATACATATTTTTTTAAATATTCTTAACTAACAAGTTTTTATCTGTCTAACGTTCTATAGTGTTCAGGAATCTGAAGACGAACCGTCTAATTTTGTAAAGATTACTTTAGTTATTAACAATGTATATTTCTAAAGTATTTTAAGCAATTCTAATTTGGCAGATCATCTTTATATATAATTTGTTGGTAAGTCTGTCTAGGTATACAGTTTAAATTTTAAATGAAGTTATTTTCTTAAAAATAATCTCTAAAGTATCTCAAGTTCTATACCTATAAATTAAAATAAAATATAAAATATATATATTATATTTTTATTAAAATGATATAAACATTATATTAACAAAAACGCATATTAATCCAATTTTTTTTCAAGTTTTCTCCAAATTCTATAGCAAAATAAATAATATAAAATTAACATTTTTAATTTAATCAATTCAATTAAAATGAAAAAAAAAATTTATTTATATGTATTTTTTAAAGTGCATCCAATTTGTCTGATTGTAATTGAATTGAATTCAAAATGACGAATGAATGTATAAAATCTGAATAAAAAAAACTTGGTTTATAACTTAATTTATATTGTACTTTCATTTATTCATACCATATAATATATTTATCAAGATAGTATGTACTCGTATGTAAATTTTTTTTTTTTATAAATTCAATTATTTTTGATTACCTTATTCGGTCTTTGGGGTAAAAAAAATATAGGCATATAGGTATAAGTGCATATTTGATAAGAATTTATAATTTAGTAAACAAACCCAAATTAGTTATATTTTTAAAAAATAAAATTAATACCTATGCATAAAATTTGGAAAAATAATAAAAAAAAATACAATGATATTATTCAAGGGACGTTAAGTTAATTGAAAAATTGTTGAAGATTGATTTTATTTAATTTTAAATAATAAGTGAAAAATTATTTTATTTTATTTTGCAAAAGATTGATAAGGTTATAAAAAGGTTAAAGGTTTTTTAAGGTTTTCCTAATTTTTATTACAATTTCACGGGCTAGATTAATAAAGCTGGTCAGAAGTTTATCCAAAATAATCAAATCTTTTTAATTTATTTAAAAACGTGAAGATGTACCAATACGGAAAGTTGGTGTGTTTTAAAAAAAATATTACATTAATCGTTTATACTAAATCTTTCTAGCATGCATCGTTTATACTTAATCTTTGTAGCATACATTTTGTCATATTTGTTAAGAATCATATTTAACGTGTTAAAGAAGATTCTGATTAACTATGTCCTAAAACTAAAATTTTAAAATTTCTTTCCACACGTTCAAAATAATTAAACCTCTTTACATTTATAAATTGATTAACTAATTCAAATAAATATCGTTATGAAAGTTAATACTATATTCTTAAATATATTTATGTTATCTACAATTAAACTTCCAATAATATTTTCTATTTTTCTATTATTTTAATAAGTTATTGGCCGCTTTACACAATATACATCATATAAATTTATAAAATATAATAATATCGATTCATACAAAATTTAATTAAAAAAAAATTTTAATCATCCTTTTGTATAAATATAAAATGAATATACATATTCTAAAAATAAAATTTTTTAAAATTCAATTGAATTAAAAAATTTATAATTCTTGTTATGTTTAAGTTTATATATTTGTCATAGTTTAAATAAAAATATAATATTTGCAACGTCTCATCAAATTATCATATTAAAATTTTATAAAATATACTTATTTTGTCCTACATTGAATATTTAATAATTTATACACTTTCATTTTATTACCCAAAAAAATATTAAGGTATATTAATTAAAATAAACTTTTGAATATTTTCTATTTTCAGTTTAAATAATTTTCTAAAATTTAATTTTAATTAAAATAAAAAAGAAAAATTAATAATGTCAACCGATAAAGATCCAGAAGTTGCAATTCTAGATGAAAATGATGAAACAAGTCCAAATTATAAACCTCCACCAGAAAAAACAATTGAAGAAATTATGGCCGCTGATCAAGAAGATGAAAGTTTGCGTAGATATAAAGAAGCTTTATTAGGTTCTGCTCAAACAGAAAAAATTGTTGTAGGTATGTAATTTTTATATTTAACTGTATACGTATTATATTTTATTGAAACCTCATCTATCACTTCATTTTGAATATTTTTTTAAACCCTTTTTATTGATTTTCTATTTAAATATTTTTTTTGTATATTTTTGTACATTTTTTTTTTTTTTAATTTTAACACATAGATTTAAATAAATTGTTTACTTTTTATGTTCTAATGGTTCTTTTTTTAATCATAAATTTTCTATTTTTAGAACCAAATGATCCAAGGAAGGTCATTGTAAAAAAATTAGCTCTATGTGTTGCAGGTAGAGATGATATGGAACTTGACCTAACAGGAGATTTAACACAATTAAAGAAACAAGTATAAAATTTATTTTGTTTATTATTATTATTAATATTGAATAATGATGAATTATATAATATATTATATTAAATATTATGTGAAAATTCTTCGGAAGAAATTTTTAACTTTTATTTGCTACTTATTGATTTTTTATGTATTTTAAGCTTTTTTGCATTGTTAATCTCATTGCTATTTTTTTTTTATTGAATAAATTCAATGTTATGTTTTCAATTTTTCATTTTATATGTTTTCCTTTTCAGACGTTCGTTATTAAAGAAGGTGTCCAATACAATATTCGAATCGATTTTATAACACAAAGAGAAATAGTTCATGGGCTAAAATATGTACAGAAAACATACAGGCTTGGTGTACCGGGTAAGGAAAAAGTTAAAAAAAAAAATTATTTTTAGAATTAGGTGGTATTGTTTTTATGTAAATTTGTGTTTATGTTTAAACAAGAAATATTTTGTTTCTCTCATAGTTGTGAAATTTTTCCAACATATTATATAATGAATTAGTAAATGTTGTATGATTTGTTTATTTAATTAAATTTTGTAAAATCAAAGAAATTGAATAAACAATCTCTCAATTAAATTATAGATTTAGAATTACTCGTTCTCTTGTTAATAAAGGAAAAATATTCTTATTGATTATTTTTCAATTATTAATTTGAATATAATTTCTATTAACAAAATAAAATATTCGTACGAACGCAATTCACTTGCGTGATACTTTTAAAATTTTGTGTACGAAACTTTTATTCCTTATATTAAAATTAAAGTAGTTTTAAGTGGTACATTAATGAGTTAGAGAGCACCTGTTTTATATTATTTTTTTCTAATTTTAAATTTAGTTTGTTTTTCTAATTTTAAAATTAATGTTTTAACAAAACATTCATAAATATTGCAAAATTTTGAGACTATATGCAAATTAGATTTTTTGTAATTGCAAAATTGATTCAATTTTATCATTGCACTATGTTTACACATTTACTTGTAATTTTTCAAGATTTTTATAGTAGTGTCTTAAAATTGTTTTTACTTCAAATTTTATTTTGGAGTTTTTTATAAACATAAATATTAGAAAAAGTTAATTTTATAATAACTTTGTATATAAAAAATTTCTTTATAATTTAAACAACTGGAGATTTATATTATATTATGTTTTTTAAATGTGCTTTCATTTTTGTTGGGAATTGTATTTTATTTTAAAAATTAAGTAATGGGTAAGTGTTGTATATATTATTTATATAATATAATGTACAAAAAATTGTTTTATTCTAATTATGTATTATATGTTATTGGAATTTTTTTCAATATTATAAAAATGTAATCTAAAATTTTTCCGTTTTTAATTTGAAGAATGTCAATGTTTGAATTATAATTTGTAAATAAATATTTTAATTTTAGTTGACAAAATGACGCATATGGTAGGTTCTTATCCACCTAAAAAAGATATTCAAAGTTACACAACACCTCCAGAAGAAGCCCCAGCTGGTATGATGGCTAGAGGAACATATGCCGTAACATCCTTATTTACGGATGATGATAAAAATGAACATTTAAAATGGGATTGGACATTCGAAATAAAGAAAGACTGGAATTAAACGAAAAAAATTTTCTAATTCAATAAAAAGTCAGCACTTAAATACTTACTTTAAGAAAAATTTGTTTTTCTTTTAAATTTAAAATATTTTTTTATACCATATATGTTAAATACAGAAAGAGTTTCAGAAAGAAAATCTTTTTTTCAATTATTATGTACCAATTAAATATTAATTTAAAATTTTAATGCATTGTATCATAGAAATAAAAGTAATATTCCTTTTTTTTCTTTGATTATATTATTTTAAAGTTAATTATTCACTTTAAGTACTTTTCTATAAGAATAAAGTTATACTCTTTTTTGATATTTTGTCTGCGTTGATTAATTGTAATTTTATAAAAATGCATTAATTAAATAAATAGCATTTTTGTTTTTAATTTGTAAAAAATTGTGTGCTAAAATTAAATATACAGTTTGTAGCAATAAACGTAGTTTTGTTTAAAAAAAATTTGATGTAATTTGATTTTTAATAATCAAGTATTACTCAATAACATCTAAATAATATAAAATAAATAATATTGTATATTTTAAGTGTAATAAGAAGTGTATTTTCTTAAAAAGTTAAAATTAGTGTGGCTTTAAGCAACTAATGTTATATATAAATTTTTTTTTTGATATATCTACTTTCGTTCTTTTAATTATGACGTTTTCTAAAAGAAATTATATAAAGTCATTTCAGTCAACAGCAATACTAGTCATGTGTTATTAAGTTAAATTTTTTTCATGAGCTATGTTTGAATAATTATTTTGAAATTTTATTTAAAAGCAAGGTTTGCAAAAAAAATTTATTTAAGAAAATACATTTCTAAAATTTATTATTGTTCATTCAACTAAAAATTAAAATTAAAAACAAGATCAAAAGCAAAACAATAATAAGCACTTTTATATATTCCATAAATTAACTTAATTTAAACAATATTTGTATATTACAGTTAATAGGTAAAAAAAAAATAATATTTTGTGTAAACTTATTTGATTAAAACAAAAAAAAAAAAACTGTAAGAAAAACGCCAAGTTACTATTGTAAAAAATAAAATAATATGAAAAGACTAAAAGGTGCAAAATTCCAAATTTTATTTTTATTGAAAAATTATTAAAAATGGTATACAAATTATTAATAAAAATATGTAAAAAAAAAAAATTATGAACAATATTTTTGATTGATTTAAATTTAATTTATTATAGTATAAATTTAAAAGCATTTAAGTAAAGTATTCAAATTATCTCTAAAATGACTTTTTACAGTAATATATAGTCGCATTCTGGGTTAATTATTAAAATTTTTGTAATTATTTGAAAACCAAAATTATTTATTACGCAACAGATGTAATAGAATAAATATAAAATATTTAAAAACTTCTGACATAAATTGTGAAAGTTATGTATTATTATGTTTAACCAACTTATTGATTAAATTTCAATGTACATACTGTGTTCTCCAAGTATATTGGCTTTTTTCCTTTGTTTACATATTTTATTTAAATAATAATAAAATTTTAATCAGTTAATTATTAAATAAATATTTTAATTTAAATGTTACAATACTTAACCATTTTATTAAAAAGAATTATAAAAGAAATCACGTCTATAATTATACATTTAAAAAGCCTTTGTTTCAAAATGGTAAACATTGAAAATTCAAAAATATTTCAGTTTATATTTAAATTACATTCAAAAGAAATTTTTCGGGTTATATATTCTTTAATTTCATTAAATCACTACATACAAATTAAATTTCGATTCTTTTAAATATTAAATTAACTTAAATTATATATTAGTAACAATATTTAATATTAAACTAAATAAAACGTATACCCAATCCTTTACGTTTATATTTATTAGATAAGTGGCTTTAATTGCAAGTCAATTTTTTAATTAGCAATAAAATTGTTGAAAATGCCTTGAAATCTTCCAAAAAAGTTAAAAAAAAAAGAATAAGAGTATTAGTTATGTAAATTTATAACATTTAGCATTTACAGTGGTTGTAGAATATATTATTATTAATGTTATAAATTTTAACTAAAAAAAAAAGAAAAATAATAAGAATTTTTTCTTTTGAAATATTATATGAATAAGAAACAAAGGAGAATTTTAATACAAAATTCATATAAAATAATATAAAATGTCTTTTATTTTATAAATTTAAAAAGGCAAAAAATTAAATTTTGCTTATAAGTTAAAATATTAAAGATGAAATATATAAAAAAGTTGTATACAAGCATATATCTTTACATATACTATTACAAAATAAATTTAAAAAGAAAAATAAAAACATTTCTTATATAAAAATTTGCTTTTTAATTTTTTTATATTTTTAAAAGTTTTTTTGGGTGTTAAATAAAAATAAGTTAAAAATGCCTAATTTGTCTATAGCAAACATTTAAACTAATCTGTAACTTTGGGAAGAAAGAGGAATAAATGTGTTAACATTTCAAATATTTTTTTTTTTATAGCATGTCTATTATGCCAGGGAAATGGTTGACGGAGAATCATTTTCAACATATACTTCTCTTTAATTTGTACTTTTCAAGTAATTTTATCCTATAAATTTTTTCATGGTTCAGCAACCAAAAGTCAATCCTATCAGTATCATCATAATCACTATAATTCATTGATGTTTAATTTAGATTGCCATTTATTTGCTTTTTACTCATATCATTTTCCATTTAGCATTGTTCTTGTTGACATTTTTAAAAGATGACACAATCGTTTATCGATTTTAATTAATTCTATTGACAAAATTTGAGAGAACTTAAATTTTTAAATGCAATTTCAGTTAATTTTCTCTTTCCCGAAAAAAAATATTCTTACTTTTTATTGCTTTTGCTAATTTCAGTACATTTCTAATTGCAAAGTATATTTTTTTTCTCATTATTAAATCACGATTAGTGTTAGTTTGTTTTTATAATTTTTTATACTATTTTGTATTATTGTAGAGAAAATAAGAAATACTCAATGCTAAAAAATTTTTTTAAAACTAAACAGCATTTTTCTGTCAACATAACCTCAAATAAAAAATTATTTATAAACATAATTTTTATTTTCATAATAATTAGTTATAATATTTAATTATTAACTTTTATTTTTTATCTAATTAATCCGCATTTATAAGAACATTTCATTTTAATTAAGAGTTAAAATAAAAAAAAATATATTTAAATTAAAAAAAAAAATATTGTAGAAACCAAATTAAGTGAACAATTTAAATTATGAATAAAAGTTCAAATCAAAACTCAAGTAAATATTTGACATGGATTCATTGCTTTTCATGTTTCGAATTATTAATTGAAAAGAAACAAATATTATATTTATTAAATTGTCAACATGTTTTATGCAAAAAGTGTTTAGATAAAGGTAATGATTATTAAATTATGACCAATGTAGTGGATCATAATTCGTGAAATATATTTTTAATTTTATTTTAGTTGTTATTCAAGGAAAAACTATTTGTCCAAAGTGTAAAAAATCTGTCAATTGTGCTCCAATTGATAATGAAATGCCAAAACAATTGAAAAAGTTTTTTAATCCAGATGCATTTAAAGATTTATCAAATTTATTCGATGTTATACCATTTCAAATAAAACATCGTGATCATTTTTTAAAAATTTGTGATTCTTTGGTAAGAATTTAATTTTTTTAAATATAATTTATTACAAATTTTAATTGAAGGTTAAAAAATTAATAACATTTATATTTTAGATTAATATACAAAAGAATTTAGAAGAAAAACTCAAAAAGAAAAATTGTTATTTAATGAAACTCTTACAAGAACGTAATAAATTAACCAAATTTCGAATACATTGTGAAGAAAGTATTCAATTATATCGTCGTTCCAGAACCCGTTTAAGTCCTGAGGAAGTTGTTAAAAGAAAGTAAGTAATAATTAAAAATAATCTTTTAAAATAAAATAAATATTCATGTACAAATAAGGGATAATTTCAATTAAATCTGAACAATATTTAAATATAATAATTGATGGAATGGAAAATATTTACTTCTCTAAAATTTTCATAGATTCTTAGACTATAAATTTATATGTATTTACTTAATGCATTTTGAAACATATTTTATAATTAATTTATAATTAAAAAAAAAATAATCGAAATAAAGTATATTTTTGTCAATTCTAATCAAAATTTCGATTACTGATTGGTGATTACCGATTTGCATGAGGTTAACATATACGATTTCGAAGAAAGAGCGGTTATATTATAGTTGATATTAAATAGTTAAGATATTAAAGTGAAAGATATTTTTAGAATTACATGTTACTATTTTCATATATATTACAATTATTCTTTAACTTAAGTACTATTATTCTTTACTTTTTTTTTTTTTTTTATTTTGTATTAAGAAATAATTGATTATTAAAACTTTTAGTTATTATTAACTTTCAAGAACTAATATATGTTGTATTGATTAAGTTTTACTAAATATCTTTATTTGCTTTTAATTAATTGTGTAAATCAAATAAAAAAGAGAAAAAAAAAGAATCTTTATTATTAAATAGACTTTACATACATAGTTAATTTGTTACAATACGACTAATCAAATAGCCATGCCATAATAATTTATTAAATTATTGCACAATTTTAATTCTTTTGCAGGAAATTTTTTTGTAATTCCCATCCAAATAATGCAGTGCTTCATGCTGAAGCAAAAAATATTAATATAAAAAACTCAAAAATTTATTTTATATGCATAGGTACTTATTGTCTCTATGTTCATCTTATTTTTTATAAAATATATTTATACACTCAAAAATCATAAAATAAATTACAAAATTAAAATAATAATAATATTTAAAGATTTTGTTTAAATTTTTTTAAGAAAAAAAATAATTATAAAATATATTTGTTATCTCTTGCTGTATTGTAATGCAATTTGACAAAGAAGAATCCAAGATATAATACTTGAAGATGTTACCGTCATTTAAGATCCAATTAATTATTCTTTTTATTATATTATTGCATTATTCAAGTTATTATATTGCAAAGATAATCATTTTTTACTTTTATCTTTGCAAAAGTTTTTCTTAAAAAGTTTTTAATTTATGAACGTGACATTTTCTATGTCATCCATCATCACTTTATGCAATATAATATGTATAATATATACGATAACTAATTCTAATAAAATGTTTTAAATAGAAAAAACCATTTATTATAATTAATAGAATTTTTTGAAAAGTTAGATTATTAAAATTACATTTTGCAATATTATATTAGTTATAGTAATATGTAAGATATAAGACTCTAACAAAAAACGAGGAAAGTGTAGACTAGACCATGTCAACTGTAGGATATCCACATAAACTTAATATTATACATTATATCATCCGATAATGGAATTAATTCTTGAACTACGTCACATCAATTCGTGTCTGCCATTTGATAAAATTGCCGATGATAAACTTCATTATACATTAAGCTATGCTAATATTAAAACAGAAACTTTATGGTAGATTTTCAAATCCACTGCACTAGACTTACCAAATTTTGCGCGAACTTTGGCCATAAAATCCAACTACTTTTGCCAAAGTTTGAGGCACTCAGCTTTATTTTATGCATAGCGTAATGCTTGTATAAAAAAAAGTCGCTACATTAGATTAACCAAATTTTGCGCAAACTTTGGCGCCATAAAAGTTAACTCCTTTCGGCTAAATTTCGGACATCCAGCTTTATTAAATGACCTTCCTTTACATCGTTACAAACGGTATGCCAAATTTAGTATACCCTTTGATATTAAGATCATATTTTTTTGTTTAAATTTTTATTTTTTCGTCAATCAAAATGTTCTTGATATTTAAAACTAAAATCTAAAATTAAGGGAGAATCTGGCAGTCTAACAAATAAATCTTTTGGCCTTACGACATACTAAATGATAAATTTTATTTAATAATAATTTTTATGTTGTCACGGTCAACATAAAAAAAAAAACTTATTTTTGTATTTGTTTAAGTTCGCAAATTTGTTTTATTTTTTTTGTGTATTAATCCATCGAGGGACAGATATTATCTGGAACTTGATGATTTATTAGGTATCTGTACTTATTTCTTATGAATTTAATGAATTTGATTTTGTCAAATAATTGCCATCATCTGCTCCTCCTAATAATGCTTACCATTATTAGAACAAGCTTATAAATAAAAATATTTTCAATTTTTGAGGTCCCAAACACTCCTAATAGAGTTACACTTATTATGTTGCAAGAGCTTTACTTTTTAATTTTTTATTAAAATTACGATTTTGTAATTTCAGAAAATTTATATATTTAAAAGGAGCCATGTTATAGGTCGTTAATACTTTTATATTTAACTAGCTAATATCCGGTGCGCGTTGCTGTGCCTCTCAATGGAGGTTTAATTGAAGTTGATGTTGCTCCAAAAAGTTAACACAAAAATTACACACGGTTTACACATGTAAATTTTAAAATGTATGAAAGCAATCTTTTTAAAACGATTTTTCTAGGATTATTCTGTAATTTTTGAAACTTTCTGTAATTCAAAGCAGTACAAACTACTTTCCAAAATTTGACGTAATTTATTTCCAAAAAATTTTTTTTGACCAATCGTAGGACCGACTGTTAACAGACTCAACTCCATTTTCAAGTTGCTTTGCACATATAAAATTTGAGGTAACCGGTCAAATCGTTTCTAATTTAGAGTTAAGTAACGCAGAAATCTATAAAAAGCCACTGTGTCCCAATGGGTTAACGGAACTACACTTTCTCTTTGGGCAAAGCAGTATTGAGCAAAATTGGACGTAATTTGCTTCGAAATCTTTTTTTTGCCAATCGTCGGGCCGGCTTGGGTTAACCAATTGCAAGTCTGTTAAAAGAGTTAACTTCATTCTCAAAACGGAACACATATACATAATTTGAAGAAAATCGGTTAAACCGTTTCTAATTTAGAGTAAAGTAACCAAAAAATTTATAAAAAGTTTTTAGGCCGCAATAGCTTAATAGAACTCAACAACATTTTTTTTGAGGCTTTCTTTTTAGCCAAAGCAGTACTTCGCAAATTTTGACAATATTAGCTTCCAAAATTATTTTGACCAACCGTCGGGCCGACATGGGTTAACAAATTCTAAATCTGTTAATAGTGTCAACTCAATTCTCACAGGGGAGCACGTATACAAAATTTGAAGAAAATCGTTCAAACCGTTTTTAATTTAGAGTTAAGTATTGGAGAAACCTATAAAAAGCTGTGGGGTCGCAATGGGTTAATGCAACTCAATAAAAATTTTTTTTGGGGCTTTCTTTTTAGCCAAAGCAGAATTTCATAAAATCGGACAAAATTTGGATCCAAAATTTGGATCGGCCCGACATGGGTTAGCAAATTCCAAAACTGTAAATAGTTTCAACTCAATTCTCAAGGAGCATCACGTATACAAAATTTGTAGTCAATTGGTCAAACCGTTTTCATTTTAGAACAAAGAAGTTTAAATACTTGCATTACAGGGGCAACTTGGCGGTCCGTTAGAGCAAAATTTTTGGTCCACGATTTCTTTCCGTACCCAAACACCTCTATATACAAATTTTCATGAAAATCGGCTGGGCAGTTTAGGAGTCTATTCGCTACATACAAACAAACAAACAAGCAAACAAACAAACTTTCACTTTTATATATATAATAATATAAATATAGATAGATTACATTTTCATATTAAAAGTTATTATATAATTGCAAAATATTCTAGTTATAATTGTTGAAATGTTTTATGAAACCCAAACTAAATACATTTGACGAAAAGTTTCTAAAACATATTGAATCAAATTTAAAAATATTAAGAAAAGTTGGTTAATATTAGAAAATAGTGAAAATTTTTAATTGATTAAACCCAGTTTTATTATTTTTGTCCGCCTTACCGAAGTGTTAACTAAAATAGGTATTGGCTTTTGCAATTCTCAATAGTTTTCTTATGCTAAAGGCATCCTTCAGAGCTAAAAATTTCTGTGTTATTTTTATGTTATGTTTTTTTAATTGAATACCAAATAATGATGAACTGTTTTTGATTTGTTTGAATAAATTTCAGTTTGAGTTTTAAAATGAAGTTTTCCTTTGAATTTTGATATTTGCAATAAAAATAAGAAACTAAAATTTTTTGGTTTAATTTTTTAATGTAATACTTTCGTTTTTTACAAGAGTTTTAGATTTTATACACAATATTATATAAAAAAAAAAAGAGAAGTCCTTACAAAGTTTTCAAATTAGTTTTTCATAAATTAAATAAAAAAATTACATGGCTAGTATAAATTTTTAATATCGCCTAGATTAAATTAAAATTTTTAATTTTCAGTATTTAAATTCTTGTGATGGAACTTTATATCTGTAACCATCTTCGTCTAAAGTGTGTGCTGGTTCAGGCTCTTCATTGTAATCTGGTTGTAATGATGGTCTAGGTCCTGGGCCTGGTCGTGGTCCAGGTTGTGTTCCAGGTCTTGGTCCTGGTCCTGGTCTTGAACTTGGTCCTGGCCCTGGTCTTGAACTAGGCCCTGGTCCTGGTCCTGGTCTTGATCCTGGTCTTGGTCCTGATCCTGGTTGTGGTCCTGGTCCTCCACTATATTGATCATCAGGCTGTTCGCCGCCAGGAGGTAAATATTCATTTTCTGGTGTTGGTGATGGATAGCGTGATCCTGGTGTGGGCGTTGGTGAAGGATATTGTGGTCTTGATGGAGAAGATGGATATTCTGGTCTTGAACCTGGTCCTGGTCCTGGTCTAGGGCTCGGTCCAGCTCCTGGCCGTGCTCCTGGTCCTGGTCTGGGTCCTGGTCCTGGTTTAGGACCTGGACCTGGTCTAGGAAAACCTCCATTTTGATCTATTTCATTTCCTGGTTGTGGTAATGGTGGTAAATATTCTCTTTCTACATTTGGTCCAGTTCCAGGTTGTGGTCTAGGTTGCGGCCTTGATTGAGGGCCTGGTGATGGTCGTGGTTGTGGTCTTGGTTGTGGACGAGGTTGCTGAGCACCTGGTGAACATCCAGGTCTACCAAACCCACCGGGACCTCCGAAATCGTCTGAATCACAACCGGAGTCTCCTGAACCTTGTGGGCCACCTGGTCCACTTGGTCCTCTTGGCCCTGATGGACCACTTGGTCCTCTTGGTCCTGCTGGCCCGCTTGGACCTCCTGGACCACTTGGTCCTCTTGGTCCTGCTGGGCCGCTTGGACCTCCTGGACCACTTGGTCCATGTGGTCCTCCAGGTCCACCGGGTCCGTGAGGTCCGGCTGGACCACTTGGTCCTCCAGGACCGCTGGGTCCTCTTGGTCCCCCAGGTCCACTTGGTCCCCCAGGTCCACTTGGTCCTCCTGGACCACTGGGTCCCCCTGGACCACTAGGTCCTCCAGGTCCACTTGGGCCTCTTGGGCCTGGACCACTTGGTCCTGTTGGTCCATGTGGTCCACCTGGTCCTCCTGGTCCATGTGATCCTCCAGGACCACTTGGTCCCTGTGGTCCACCAGGTCCTCTTGGTCCATGTGGTCCACTAGGTCCTCCTGGTCCATGTGATCCACCAGGTCCTCCTGGTCCTCCTGGTCCACCAGGTCCTCCTGGTCCATGAGGCCCTGCAGGACCTCCAGGACCACTTGGTCCTCTTGGTCCTGGTCCACTTGGTCCACCTGGTCCTCTTGATCCTGGTCCACCTGGTCCACCTGGTCCTCTAGACCCACTTGGGCCTTGAGGCTTACATGCTTGACCGCCAAAACTGCCGTCATTATCGAATCCCCCAGGACCTCCACATCCTTCAGGCCCAAATCCATCATCTATACTATTATCTGGAGGAAGGTATTCGAGACCTGGTGATTGATCTGGTCTAGGTCCGGTTCCTGGTCTTGGTCCTGACCCTGGTCTTGGTCCAGCTCCAGATCCTGGTCTAGGTCCTGATCCTGGTCTAGATCCAGGTCCTGGTTTTGCTCCAGGACTTGGGCCATGTGATGTTCCTGGTCCATGTGAAGGTCCTTGTGTTGGACCAAATGGTGAACCAGGTCTTGAGCCGGGACCGGGGCCTGGTCTAGAACCTGGTTTTGGTATTCTTTGAGGATTTTCGTCAATATCATTGCTATCATCTGGTGGTAAATATTCTAAATCTGGTTGTGGTGATGGGAACGACGGTCTGCCACCTCCTGGTGTTGGCGATGGGAATGATGGTCTGCCACCTCCTGGTGTTGGTGATGGGAATGACGGTCTGCCACCTCCTGGTGTTGGCGATGGGAATGATGGTCTTCCACCTCCGGGTGTTGGTGATGGGAATGACGGTCTACCACCTCCGGGAGTTGGTGATGGGAATGATGGTCTTCCTCCGCCGGGAGTTGGTGATGGGTATGATGGTCCACCACTGCCAGGTGTAGGTGATGGATATGAAGGTCTACCACCTCCAGGTGTTGGAGATGGGAATGATGGTCTACCACCTCCGGGTGTTGGTGATGGGAATGAGCCATCATCATCTTCTGGTGTAGGTGATGGGTAAGCTGGTCTGCCACCTCCTGGTGTAGGTGAAGGGTATGAAGGTCTACCACCACCTGGTGTTGGTGATGGGTATGAAGGTCCACCTCCACCTGGTGTTGGTGATGGGTATGCAGGTCTGCCACCTCCTGGTGCTGGTGATGGTCCCGGGAATGGTACTGAAGGTTGTTTATAATGGTAACCATCTTCTTGTAAATTTGTATCTAAATGTGATACATCTGCTTTTGCTATGGCTAATAGCACCGCTAAACCCACTAATACTTTCTGTAAAGAAAAAAAAATAAAAATTTTAAATGAAGCTTCTCTAAATATGTAAAATCATAATTCTAACTTTTCATATATAGTATATTATATTATATTAATAAGTATCAAAAACTTTTCAATAAATGAGGTCAAGTTGTTTTTTTTCCAACATTTTTATGCTGCTACCCAATATCTTGTAAAATTATTTTCTTGAAAATAAAATAAGTATATTTTGTTGTAGAAAGAATTAAAATTATCAGTTAATTTTAGATTAAACAAAGTTTAAATAAAAAGCTTTTTAAACTGTATATGTATTCACATTTAATTAAAATATTACATCTTATAAGGTGATGGTAAAAAGTTTTTATTTTAAAAACAAAAAAAAAAATATTAAATCAAAAATAATTATGATGTACACATTAGTTTACAAGTACAACAAAAACAAGTGCAACAAAAATTCTTTTTCGAATATTTCTTTTGATGACTGACGTAATGCATATTGATCTTGAACCGTTTTTTCGTATAATTTAAAATTTGTTTTTTTTTTTATAATGATGTTGATTTTGAAATTTTTAGGATTTACTTAATAAATTAGAAAATGAAAACATTAGAAAAGAATTTTAAAATTTGTAGCTTAATTGTAAAATTGAAAAGAGCAGTTGTCAAATTTGTTTATTTTTAAATAAAAATACGTATTTTGTCAACGGCTTGCAGACTTCTACAGTGTTTGTATTCGTTTAAGCTTAAATGCTTTCTTGAGTTTATTATAAAAATACAAAAATAATTAAAAATAGGGGTCAGCTCCCATACAATAAATGGATATTTTATTTAAATAATTAATATAAGTTCATTTTGTTGTAAAATATAAATTTATATTAAAAAATACTAATAATAATCCATTCCATCTTAAGGATATCATAAATTATGAAATCTGTTAAAACTGTTTTCGTAACTATAAAGTTCAAAAATTATTATACACTCATAATAAGTAATGATCGTTAAATTGTAAATGAGTAACGAACACAATTTAAGTTTAAATTTTTTTAATTAAGTTACTCAATTATACAGTATAGGTACTTAATGTTGACTTTAACTATCTTACAGTTGAATGTTGTTAGTATCTATACTTGTTTTCTATTCAGTAACAAAATATTAAACACATAAGTTAATAAATAAGTTATTAAAAAAAGTGATAAGTTAAATCTGTGTGTATGAATAAAATGAAAATTCAAATAAATTTAAATTTATAGTACCGTTACTATTTGTAATATTTATGTTAAAAGTTGAAACGACAACAACAACAACAACAACAACAACAACAACATATTTTATTATAAAGGAAACGAAATATTTCATATTTTAAAATATTGTTTTGGGTGACAAAATAAAAAAAAAAAAATTAAAAAAAATACAATTGACATCACGATTTTCCTGTAAGTTTTCTTTATATGTTTGTCAAAGATGATAACTTAATCCATGGAAATTTTGATGAATAGCAAAAAAAAAACAAAAAAAAAAGAAATTTAATGTAAATTTTATGTATGAATTTTTTGAATAGGGAACACATGTCAATGCAATGTGCACGGTTGTAAAAAAAAAAAATTGTAGTAAAAGGTGGTAACACAATTTATAAATGTTTTCAACTTTTTCAACTCTTTTTATTTTTATATTTTTTTTTTGAAAATTTAATTTTATGCATTTTTTGACTATTAAATTTTTATTTTGTTAGGAATATCATTATTTTAAATTTCATTTAGTTCAATAAGTGATGTTACGGTTGCCAGATGTTAATTACGTTAAAATGATTTCATTTATTTTCTAATTTTATGTAAAATTTAAACACAAATTCAATAGGTTTTGCTAATTTTCAATATTTAATTATTTCAAATTTATGTTAAGTTTTTTTTTATTTTTTTGTAAGTATTTAATTTAAAATTAATTTTTGTATATTTTTACTGTTATTTGTTAACTTTTTAATATTTTGGTGAATTTTTTTAAATATCCTTCATAAAAATGAAGAGTTTATAAACTCTGTACTAAGTTTGTGAGTAGTTTTTTTTTTTTTTTTTGACATTATGTAACTGATATTGTTCTTTTGTTAAACTAATAAAATTTTTTTTAAAATTGAATAATCTTTTTCTGGCAACTCTGAACAATTGTTTTATTAAAAAAAAAACTAAACAAAAGTTTACATAATAATATTCTAAGAAGAAAAATTTTCAATCTTCAGAATATCCAATATGGTTTTGAAATTGCAATGAAATTTTTGCAATTATAATCATTTTCAAAATAATTAAATTGTCACTCAATCAAATCATTAACGTATTGCATTATTATTTGTATTTTATTGCATATTTATTAATTTAAATTGAATAAATTTTATATAATAAAAAAAAAAAAACAAGTTGTCAGTTGTCACAAATAAAAATTGGTTACAAAAAACGAAGAGGAACCTTGTAAAATTCTAATAAGTTATATAATAGTTCAACTTATCCAACTTATATTGGATCATTATAATAATGGTTTTATTTGCACATGTTTTGTTCATTTTAATCACTAGGAGCAACTAGGATATTAATATTAAATTACTTTTTATTTATTTTAATTAACTTATTTTTTTTAAGTTTTATACAATTGTTTTTTTTTAATTTTTCTTTATACAACTTTTAATCTTTAGTTTTAATTTTAATTCTTTATTTTACAATTTTTTAAAACACTGTTTATTAAAATCCTTTTGTCCTTATTTAATCCAATTTTTTTTTTTTAAATGTTTTTTTGTTGATTAAATATTTATTTTTATTTAATTTATTTAATTTTGTATTTTATTTCGTAATTAATAAATCGTTCAGGATTAATTATAATTTAAACATTTAATATTGATTTTCGCACATTTTTTTTTTTTAATTATTTTAATAAATTACCGACTTACCATATTTAATATTTGGTTTAAACTTTTTAATCACAAATATGCAAGTTCTTTTTTATTCGTTTTATATAAAATTATTAATTAAAATTTTTTGGAATTAAATTCCAAAAAAAAAAAAAAATAAATTAAAGAGCTAATTAGTTAGAATCGATTGAGTTAACTCTTTAAAGTCCAGTAAATGAATGCCTGTCCATTTGTTCTTCGTTAAGGTTTTTATACTTAAAAATATTTCTATGATTTTCTGAACTTTTTAAATTTTCTTACTTTTTTTTTTTTAATTCTGATTTTTTTTTTTATTTTCTTGTTACTTTTAAAAAGAAAAAAATGTTTAAAAAAAAAAAAAATAAAAAAGAAAAAAAAACCTGTAACTGATATTTTTGCTTTTCTTAAAAAAGAATAATAATTGTTTAGATAGATAGTTTAGTTATTATTTTATTATTATTATTATTATGTACCTACTATTTACTAATAATAAATATAAAGAGAAAAGAGAGAAACAAAAAAGGAGAGTGAGAGAAAGAGAGGAAAAGAAGCAGAAAAAAAAAACACAAAATCTAATAAAGTTACTAACTATTAACTAACTACTAATATTATAAATTGTGATGAGATGGAGGGTTAAACTTGCAATAACAATAACAATAATGATAATAATAATAATGATTGTAGATGATAATAATGATGATAATAATAAAGATTAAGTTAAAATATTACATATTTGATGATGTTGATGGATATTGGATACAATTGAATTTGAATTTGATATATTGTTTTTTTGTTTTTTGGGCTTAGTATGTACTCGTATGTACAGATTTGTTAAAGGGGATTTTGGTTTTAAAACTTAAGTATTGTGTTGAAAAAACCATCAGAGAAACCAATTCAGACAACAAAAAAACGATATTGATTGATGGCGTAGATGATGTTTATTAATGATTATTTTAACTTTTTAGATACACCCTACATGTATTGCTTTTTTTTAGATTTATCATTATTGGAAGCAACATCAGTATAGTTTTATTTTTTGAGTAACTTAAGTCGCTATTGCTCATAATTAAGATCGCTTAAGTGATAATGTAAATAACATCGTATATACGAACTACCTTTATTGAAGGAAAATGTCGTCATTATTTTATATTTTTTTTAAACTTTTTTTGAAATTTTTTTTTTTATTTAAAGTATATATGGGAATGTTTTATTTTAATAGTTTTTATTGATTCGATTTCTATATAACTTTAAAAACTATTTTTGTAGTAGTTTATTAATATTTAAGATAACTAGTTAAAACTGCACATTTATGCAGTTAGTGCACATCAATATGATAGATTAAATTTTTAAAGAGGAGCAAGTATTACTGCATATGACTGTTAAGGTTTCTTCCAAATTATTATTCTCGTAACTAAACTGTTTTTGTAAACATTTGTATCACAGGACACTCCTTGAATTTTGGTTTAAAAAGAGTGCTGTTTTGCCGTGTTAAAGTCGCAGACTCTATACTTAATAGAATACCGCATATTTTCAACGGGCGGTTTTCAAAGCTTTCCAATCCGTCGTTAAAAAAATATAAAACGTGAATTAAAGTTAATTAAATATGTTGGTATCTATAAGCATCTGTTAACTGCCGCACCCTTTCTATGGTCATCTTAAGCTATTTAGGTATTGTGAGTTTCAGATTAAGGTTTCTTCTTTTTGACGAATATTAACGGTAAATGCTTAAATTCTTAAAGAATCATATAAATATTTCCTATGACGTTAAATAAACCCGAGTTAGATGTCAAATGACTTTAATTATTAAAAGATTCAAATCAAAATAATATCTTCACAGTTTCAATGCATTTTATTGCAGTCAAATGTGCTAAATGCGTGCAAATTTTTGCAAATGTGTATGGAAAGATTTTTAATGCAAATAAAATAACAAAAAGACACCAAAAAAAAGTGTTTAAAATTTGAAAAGATTCATTTAAAATTTTTCATTTAAATTTCGTGACTGTAGTGCATATACGAGTATGTACAATATAAATGTTATTTTTTTTTTGATTGTGTTTTGATTTAGAAATTTAAAAATGTGTGAATAGGTTCGTTTTTTTTTGTTGAATATTATTATCTTCATTATAATTTAGATGATTTTTTTTAAAGATCTTTAGAACTGTTCAAATTTATATTATTTAAATGAATTTATATTGCAGGTATTATAGAGTTATAATGCATTTGACAGATTTGATTAATAAAATGTGCAGTAGAAATATAATTTGTTATTTCATGTTGATGCAATTTTAATATTTTAGCAGTCTCAGACTTAATCAGACTGTTGACCCTCCAACAGCATTTTTTAAAATTCCTCAAATTAAAAATGAACTCAGTTGAAAATCTCAACGCATAGTAATACAACTTGGCATATATATCTTAGAGTTGTCAAGATGATAACTTATTTCCTATATATGTTTTAATTATTGTTTAAAGATAAAGTTTGCTTTTTATGTTGTGTTTTTTTTTTTGGGTTTGTTACATATTTTGGTGTGGAATTTATTTTCATGCCTTTGTTTTGATGAAAGATGTTAAAAAAAAATTTTTAGATGGAAAATTGCAAATTTTCCCTAATTATTTCAAAAATAGTTATGTACTTTTTTTTAGCTTTTGAATTTTGCAATAAGTTATTACAGCTGTCAAATGACATTCAGGTGTCATATGTTCATAAATGAATTATAAATGTATATATTGCAATACAAATTAATTAGTATTGTGTATTTCGAATCATTGAATATATTATATACTGTATAATAATATGTTGGAGGCAAAGTATATAAAGCGGCTGTTATAAATACTTTAGAATAATACACATAATATAATCACTATTGTTTTTGAGTAATCGGAGTAATCATTTGTAAAATTACTTTTAATAATTAAAGATTATGTGTCCCAAGACTAAAAAGTCGAAATATGGATTTTAATCAAGTGGAAAAGTTTCGCTAATTTGCGCTTAATTTGTGTAATTCTGATTTTAATCTAAAATGCAGATACCTAATGGCATAACTTATAAGAAAACCAAATTGGCGTTTATAAGAGTTAGATTGTTAAGTAAAATAATCTGTAATAGAAGAAAGGTATTTAAGGAATTAATTAAATATGTAATTGTCAAATTATGGCATTAGTTTGTTCTTTTTATATTATTATCTATATTTGAACTTTTCGAGGATAAATATTTAATACCTATTTACTAAAATAATATATTATTCAATTTTTATGGCTTATTTATCAAAAATATTATCAATAATATATAGCAAGAAATGCAGACTTGTGAGCACTAACAAAAGGAGAACAAAAATTGAAGCAAGTCACCAGAAGGTAATGGAAGTTCATTGACCATATACTAAGGAAAAATGAAGGATGCATAACAAGAATGGCGCTTATTTGAAATTCTCCAAGAGGATCCAGGTCAAGAGTTACACCCAGAACAAGATGCAGAAGAACGATGCTAAGTGAATTAAGGAGACATGAAATATCCTAGAACGAAAAAGCTTGATAGAAACGAATGGAGGCATCAAATTGAACCCCAATGCTTTCTTTTTTTTTTTCTGTTGAAAATTTCAATAGAATATTCGTATACATAAATACTTAATCTTAAAGATATGCCTCTATATAATTAGAAGATTCTCAATAAAAATGTATTTATTTCATTTAAATTTTAAATTTTGAATAATTATTTTTGCATATATACCTACACTTTCTAAAATAAAAAGCTTTAGATTTTATTGTTACAATATTGAGAAAAACCAATTTAAAAATTCTGTAGAAATTTTTATTTAAAATTCGTGTTTGCATGATTTTAATCTTATGAAAATTTAGGCCAAACAGATCCTGTTTAATAATTTATTGTCATTTATATTATTACTATAATATTTAATAAGTCTCATATTACGAATTCAGTTATTATTTAATGGGTTTTTGTTTCATTTCAATTGAATAATTTAATATGAGTAATAAATCTATTAGTAATTTAAATTTATTGCACGATGCTGCAGTAATCATTAAAGTTATATTTATAAATATTACAGTTTATATATCTTATAATATCGCATTTAAAGATTATTTAATTATAATTTATATATAATTAGGTTATTATTGTTTTTCATTCAAAAAATGTTATTAATTTTTATATCTATAAAAATTTGAAGTAAATATAGTTTTAATTGAGCTAGATTCTAGATCAAGGACGATATAGTCTTCTGCAATTGTAAATTAAAATTAGTTTTAAAAATATTGATTATACGAGTAAACCAAAAACTAATATTTTTGTTTTTAGATTTGAATTTAATTTTAATTTTTCTTAAATTTTATTTAAATTTTTGAAAAATTATTATTCAGAAATCGTTTCTTTATTTTGAATTCCTCTATTATATTTAAATAACTATTAAAATATGTACATAAGTATATTAAGATAAGTTTTCCATTGGTTAAAAAAGTCAAAAGACTTTTATTATAAATATATATTATTCTGATTTTAATTATTATCTGGTGTTGTTAGGTCATAAATCTTGACAATTAAATTTTAGTTTTTTTTTTTTAATGCAGAATTATGAAGGCTGTCTTGCAGGAAGTACTTGTATACAAATTTGTCAATGGTGCAGTGTTAAAGCATAATTATTGGTAAATTTTGTAATTTAATTCAAAAACTCTTTTTTTTGAAATGTAATGGAACAGAAGATGTAATTTAAATATATTAAAAAATTTACATGTCTTCTCTGTTAAAAACTAAATGAGTACGAGTACTTGTTGCAATAAAAAGTAATCATAAAAGCATTGACGCTGCGGAATTTTAATGTTGAACTTTAATATTTTAAGTTAAAATTTATTATGACTTATGAGTTTTAATGTGTGGAATAAAAACGGATGCAATTTTTGGAATATAATTATCATTATTTAGATTTTTCAAAACATCTTATAACAAAATGATCAATTTAAAACTAATACCTCTATTGCAAGAATAATATAATTAATGGAAACAGAATTTCTTTCTAATTCTTTAAAATTGTAGAACCATATATTTTAAAAAATTATTAATAGATTTCAATAGATATACGTGAATTGAATAATAACCAAAGATTTGAATTACAATTTTAAGCTGTTAAACTTAAAGCAGACATTTTTTGGCATCATTTTTTTATTACTTTAATTTAACCATATAATTAAGAGTCAAATTGTTAATTAACAAATTATTATAATCATGTTATTGTGAATAATTTTTGTTAAACTTTCTTAGAATTAATTTTGAAGAAAAATATCAATCGGAACTAATTAGTTTTGATTTTTGAAGTTCAGATTAAAACCACAAAGAATTTTTATTATTGTGAATAGAAAAAAAATTTAATGTAACCCGTTTTCACTTTTAGTTATTTTTTAAAAATAAATTAGACTGAATCAAATATATTGGTAATGATAGAGTTTTGTTGACTCATCTGTTTTGTTTTTTTCAAATGTAAATCACATGGGTATTTAATATTATGGTCTAATTGTATTTTGTATGCAAAGTAAATATCACAATTTATTTTTTATTTTTATTTAATTCCAAATTTAATTGATTCTTGTGTTCTGTTATTTGAAATTTGTCTAAGAAAACAATATTTTGGTCAATATTTATAAATTTAAAAAAATCAAAAAAAAAATACAAAAACTAGAAATAAAATAAAATTAAAATCATTTATGATTTTTGATATATACGTGCATAGAAAATATACATATTTCATTAAAAATTTAAAATATTGTGAATTGAAACAAGGTTTTCTAAAATAATTATTATTCAAATAGGGTAGAATTGATCATCTTTATAGTTATTGAAACTTTTATTTGAATGTATACTATTGTGAATAAATACAAAAATAACTTTTAATTTCAAATAAAAAAAAAAAAAACAAGATTAAGAGGTCAAAAAAACAAAACAATAATTGAACATATACTCGTAATTTGTAATTGGAATTTGGTAGTTAAAATTTTGCGGAAATACAAAATGAAGAACTTTTTTGTTTTTATTAATTTTGATAGTTTTTGGATTTTAAACGGTAAAGTTTATATGAAAATAAATTGTAGGTTTTTAAAAACATTGAATTTCCATTTGGAAAAATTAAATGTAGGATGATAACCCTTATGTTGTTAGGTCTATTGAAATTTTGTATTTTACATAATAAAACCCTTATGTTAAAGGTCTATAATTTTTAATTGACATTTGTATTACATCATATGATGATAATATGAAAAATTTATTTTGGAATATGGAATTCATATGGAACCGTAAAATTGATATATATATTTCAATGAATATTAAAATCATTGTATTATAAATACGTTCTTCTAACTTTACAAACATATTTTTAAGGATACATTTATATTATATTGTGTTGGTTAAATGTTTATTCTTGGATTCTTACATTTATTCTAATATTTTGTAAATTAAGAATATAACAAGTGTTGAAAACAATCAGTCGATCTAAAGATAAATCTAATGGTGTTTAAAAATTTTCCATATTGTAAAATAATATAACTACTTGCAGACAATGGTAATATCAATGTCCAACTTCTTAGAACAATTCTGTACATCCTGTATATCAGCAGGTTAATTTAGACACATAAATTGTTGGGGTCATGAAAATTTTACAAAAAGGATTTTTCTGATTTTTCTTCCTTAATTGAAAGTGGATCATTTATTATAATTATATAATAAAGGCAGGCTATAATTTTTCAATTAATTTTTATTATTTAAAATACATAACATAATTAAAAATATTCACAATTTTATATTTTATAATTTTTATTGAATTATTAAAAACACTTAATGATAATTATTTTGTATTGATATTACACTTTATATTTTAAAACGAATTATATATATATATATACATATAAATTGTAGTGGTAATTGACAGACATAAAGGTTTTTAGATTCTTTTCTAGTCCGGTAATGGTATCCGGATTTACACTAATATTTTTTTTTATGTTTTCCTTTAATTTATTTCTAAAAATAATTTATTGTCCTCAAATGGACAGAAATAATTAAAGTTTTTATTTAAAAGTCAATTTAGGTTAATATATTAAATTAAAATTATTTGTTGTTTTTAAGTGATTAGGGTTAATATCGTGACTACCAAGAGGAAATGCACTAAATTTTTTATTGAATAAAATTTATGTTAATTATTACGAATGCAGATTTATAATGAGGTAGACATATATTTGTGTGTGTGTGTGTGTACATAATAGCAAAATAATTAATTTTCGTGTTAATTTTGCCTGTTTTTTTTTGCACAAAATATTTAATAATTATTAGTTTTCATCAATTGGAACCCAATGATAGCGAACAAGAGATTTAAATAAAGACCTTGTAGACGCTTCAATAAAATATAATAAAAAAAGCAATTTAATGCGAGGGTTTTTTGTATCGCTGTTTTGTATGTATGAAGTACGAGTATAATTCACATATTTGAACTGGAACCTCACAATTAGGGAAGGAATATTTTTTATAATAAATTACAAAACAGTGCTATCCACAGTCCACAATCCCCGATCCTCATTCTAAAACTCACCCAAGTCAAAAACTTCCTAAAACCTATCATCATAATGAAACTGACAACTGTGCATGCATCCATATTGAAAGACATATAAGCTTAAGTCCGGCTTTAATAAGACTATTTGGTTATAAGCCCAAGTTTTTCAGATGGATTTTACGGGTATTTACCCACTTTCATTAATAGTAGGTATGTAAAATTTTAAAGAAATAAAAGTCTATTTAATGATAACTATTTTTAAAATTTATGGAATCGTTTTCAACCTAGGTTTATATGTCTCAACCGAACCAACTCACTAAAGCGTTAACTCAGAAAATTGGAACCTGTTCCTAGGGTTTGACTAATGTGTGAAAAAATGCGAATGCAAAAAATTAAAATAATGATATAAAAATTTTTTTAAACATATATAATTGCAAAGTCTACTATATATGAAAACTAAAAGTGTGAACGGAATTGATAACAAAGGAAATTTAGAATTTATTATAAAAAGTTTCTCGAGAAACTTATTATAAATTAATAAAAAATACATACTTATATTTTTTTGTATAAAGTTGCATATATTGGACTTAATTATTTATTTATTGTGACATTAGAAGAACTAAAAAGACGCGTTCATTAAATATTAGATAGAATAATAATTATAGATGAAAGAATCTATTTTTATCTAACAATCGAAGATAATTGATCAATTTTAAATTTAAAATTTTTTTTTTCTAGCACTTAATAAATTCTTTTATTATTTATTTTATATATTTACAAATATTATATTATGTACAAACATATACATAATATAATATTAATATTCAATGTAACGAATCTTATAATATGTAAAAAAGAAATACTTACATATTTTAAAAAACCAATTGAGAGAAAAAAAAAATAGCTATAATTAGTATTGATTGATTTATATGCAACATTCAACATTAAATTAATATGTCATTAAAATAAAAAAATGTATATATGTATGATTCATGCACAGTAGCATTAAAGTGGCGCATTCATGTCACAGTATTTTTTTTATTCTTCTTCATTTATACCATTTATTACAAAATGGAAATACATATTGTTAAAAAAATCCGTTTTAAATGATTTGAAGAATCAGATAATTATATACCTTAATAATATATTGTAAATTTTTTGGCATCTGTGGGTGAATAATGATTAATTTGTAAATTTATTTAAGTTAGATTTTATTTAAAAAGATATTGACATTTGTTGTAATACAGCAAAAAAACAAATACAACCTGTTATAAAGGCAGTTTATTGTTTAGTGGTTTTGCGGTTGGACTTTTGTGCCAACTATTTTATAATGTATTAAAATTTAACTTAACAATGTAATCTGATCTGGGTTGTTTATTCTGTAGGTTAATCAAATTGGCGTATCTAAAAACTTAATTAACCTACTTCAGAAATAATAAAAATTCGCGCCTTTTTAATAATTGGTGATTCTACAGTACAGGTAATTATTATTCTTCTTTGCACATCTTAAGATATTGAACTAGAGATATTGGTTTTATTATAAATTTTTTTTTTTTTTTATTCCTTTTCCACTCCTTTAAGGAGTATAGGGCATTCACCAAGTTTATTTTAAACTAGGCTTCAGTTTCTTTAATCATAATATTCACTAAGCCGTTGATTACTCGGCTGTAGCTATTGTATAAGGTTATGAAATATGAATGCACAAGTATTAACTTTGTGCGCCATCTATAATCTTACACAAGAATTATTTACATATTTTTATTAAATCTTATTTTATATTACGATATAAACTATTACGATATAGTTATACAATTATACGATATTTTTTTATTAGATATGATCTGACCGGGGTTTGAATTCAACTCCTTCCACAGGAAAGCGGCGTCTTTACCACTACGCCATTGGTCAGATATTATAAGAATTTACACTTGCTTTATTAAATAAATTCTGCCTTAAACAATATCACTGCAACATTTGAGGAAATTTTCATTTTAACTCATTTATTGTGGGGACTACTAAAATGTGCAATGTATTCTCCCTTCCCTTTGATTTGCTTGCATTCTAGTCGTCAACTCTTATTATCCATTATTTTTCTATCCCCATGTAAAATTAATTTAAAAAAACCGTTTAATTACTGGACACTAAGCTTATTGTCTTTTACGGCTTTTTAAATGAGGCCCAACATTTTAATTGAATTTCATTTTAAATAAAACATTGCAATGACAAAACATGTTGATTGAATTTAAAAAAGATTTTAAATAAATTTATCATTAAATGAATAATTATTCCCATGGAGAATAAAACAAGCTTGAGGGCTTATTTTACATATAAATCATTTTATATTTAATATCTCACTGTAAATGTAAAATACCAAATCCTGGTTGCCCATGATAATAAATTTTTTTTTTTAATTTTCTGAATAAGTTAATATTTAACACTTATGATTGTTTTACGTTTAATTAATCATAATTTTTATAATCGATTTGGTTTTTGTTCAATTGGTTTGTTAAACATCTTATATGATTATATGTCGCACACCCAAGAGGTGACAAAAATGCAAAAAAGAGGAACTAACATGGAAAAAAATATATATAATTTATAGTTTTTATTTCTTGAGCAAATGCTCCCCAGTTTTTTTTTTTATTTTAACATAATTTATGATGTTTTAGTACTTTTTTAGCACTTTAAGTTTTCTGTGGTTGTTTAGCAATTTAAAAAAAAAAAACAGAATAAAATATAAAGTAAATACAAAGAATTAAAATGAATTAAATATGAATTTTAATTGCAAGGACAGCTAACTTGGTAATTAGGCTTTAAAACAATAAAGCAGATTGCAATTTGGGGTTAATTTGAAATTAAATAAAAAATCTAATAATTATTGAATAATTTTAATTAAAAGATGTTATTAAAAATTAAGGTAATGTTGCAACATTATTGTTTTATATTAAGATATATACATAGATATTTAACTTGTTTTATTTCTATTAATGGTTTTTAAAACTACTACTTCAATTTTGCAATTCTGCCGGAAATTGAAATATAATTATAATGATTGAAAAAAAAATATGAATTTCGTTATAAGAACAAAAGAATTGTTTAACTAAAACAGAACTAAAAAAAAAAATATGATTAATTATCTTGATTAAGGTAAAAAAAAAAAATAAAATTTGATCTCAAACATGGTTTAAAATTCTTCAAATAGATGAGAATTTTAATTTCAAAACTATTTTTAGCCATTTTGTATCTATAGATTCAAATATATAGAGACTGCATTCATCTAAAATCATTTATTAAGCTATTGTTTTTTTATAAACTTAAATTTAAATTGCAAATGTCATAAAAAAATTTTAAATCTTTTAATTATAATTTTACGAAAAGGGTGAGTGGCGCAATGGTTAAAGTACCGACTTTTCATTCGAAAGACTTTTTTTCTGATTTTAGACTTGATTCATTATAGTTGAGTTCATTAATACTCTTATATCTTTAATAAAAATACATTAATATAACAATATAAACAAATACAAAATATAAACCAATAATTTATTTGAATAATATAACTCACAGACACAGAAATACCTTATAATTAAAATATAAAATTATTACAATATTAAGCACATCAAAGGGAATTGTATCTACTGAAAATGTTAAACGTTTCTACATGTTTAAAAGGATTATAGGATATATAAAAAACTCCTCGGTTCTAACATGTCCAAGACCTTATACAGTTGCACAATTATTTCACTTGAAAAAATATATAGTTCGTTTCTTCTTGCTTTTCTCATATATACAATTTTAAAATTCTGCCAAAACGAAATTGAAACCAAATTTTAACTTGGTTTAATATTTTTGGATAACTTCGAATATCTAAGGAAATTTTTACAACCTTGTTAAACCAATCTACTTCCTCCATTTTACTATTGGACAAAACTAAATAGTTATTTAATACTAAAAATCTTTAATTACTAATTTAATCTTACAGTTAAGACTATATTAGTAATTACCATTATTATTATTATTATTAAAATATTTTAAATATTATCTGGTTTAAATCAATCTCAAACCAATCATCGATGTAATTGACATATTAACAAATTTGCCAACGGTATTGTCAAAAATTCGTTACACATCTCTATTGCGGATATCCTAGAAATTTTTCAATTATCTTTGCATGTTAATTTTTATTTATTTACTCAATTTATTAATAATACATAATTATATAATATTTTTTAAATTTAATTTTTAATAACCTTGCTCTAATGTTAATTACTTTATTTAAAAATTAATAAAAAAAAAAACCAATTTTTTTCAAAACAGAAATCTAAGGGTGTTGAGAAAAAAAAATCTGTTGGTTTTTTTGCAAAAATTTTGGCATAAAATTTAATAAAAAAAAAAAATTTATATCTATAAAAAACTTAACAGGAACTAATTTAATAAAAAGTAATTTTATATTTGCCAGCAGCTATTCATGATGTACTCTTACAATGTTCTTGAAAATATCAAATAGTCTTTTTTTTTGTTTCAATTTCATAATATGGCGTCTGGTTAAACTTTTGACTGTTTTTTTTTTAACAAAAGAAATTTGAAGTACAAAACAAAAAAATGAAACATTCGTTTTCATTAGCAAAATTATTAATGATAAACAAAAAAAAAAAAAATAAAATGGGTGATTCCTTAGCTAATTTTTCAAAAGATTAAGTAGAGTTTAAATTTGGATATCTATTGTGCTACTAATTTTTAAAGATGACAACATTTGAATGTCAAGTCATAATTTTTGTATAATAAATTATGGTATTATTATTCTAAGAATTTGAAATGACATTTTTTTAAATATATTTTGGGAGAGTTAGACTAATTCGGTAAATTTAAAATAATGCAGTAAAAATGCTAAATACTAAATACTAAAGTATAAATAATTAAGATAATATGTCATCATGAGTTTTTTGTGTAGTAGTGTATGTGTGTGTTTAGTAAAAAAAAATATTGGATCTTAATTGGATCGGAAATTATATACCCCTGAAATTTGTATTTTTTAATTTAAATGTGTAATAATTTCTACTTGGCTGGCGAACAGGTTTACATTAGGCAGCGACAGTGACTAAAGTGTCATTTAACTGTCTTAGCTCAAAAGGTACCTATAATAAATTTTCCATTACGTTTGTAACGCAGGGGAAAAGGGGGTTAGGCTACGCTCATTGTATCCAAGGCATAATAATGTGAAGTTTCCATTCAATAGATTGTTCTTAGAAGACATTAACAATTGAATTGATATTAGAAAGTTTAAAAAACTTATAATTCTTCGATTTCATATGATATTCAAAGTAATTTTTTAATTTTCTATTAATAAAAAATATAATATTATCTGCTGAACTCTTTATATGCACGTGTTTCTTACAAGGAAAATCTTTTAAAAGAAAAGAAAACTTTAATCGCTTATTCGTTAGAAAATTTAGCCTTGTTTTAACTAAAAAAATAAAATATAAATTTAACCTTAAAAATTTATTTTTTTTTCAAATGATCTTAAACTTAAAATGATCGCACTTTAAATATGTAAATTAAAACTTATTTTAAGAGAATTCAATGGCAATTATTTAAGATGCCACTTTTAAACAGTCAGATTAAAAAATGCTAAATTTTGATTAGATAATCAAAAAATAAAAAAAAGCAGAAGAGTACAAAAAATTTAAGTATACTTACATTAACTTTAATTCAAATATTTAATGAACAAATTTGCTACTACAAAAGGTGTTTACAAGACATTATCTATTTAATAAAAGATTTTAATTTATGTTATTTAATTTGTTAGGCTAGTTTACAAATGTTTCCTTATATTTTAGAATAAGATTATGGCTTTGAGAAGTTTTTTAATTGCTACAAAATAAGTTATTATTACTTCTAATTGAAAATTAAAAGTAGAAGGGAACTTAGAAAGGAGTATTTCTTTTACCGTTTGGTTTGAAGTATCAGAAAAGCCTGCGAAAACATCTTATTAATTGTTATTTTGATAATCTTCGATCTCTACAGTATCTCCTATTTACTAATCTAGCTAATTTAAACTACCTATCGTTTCCCATCGAAGAGCACCCTGACATAAACCAATTGTAACTACGACTATTGTATTATAGAATTTATTGAATATTAGGCCTGTTTCTTTAAACTTTAGAAGCTTAACAGCTTTAACCGTTATTTGACTTATTTAAGAATTTAGTCGACTTATATCCACCATTATAGTTTTATTATATCTACAAACAAATAAACAATTTTGTAATACAGACCTTATTTTTTTTTTTTCAATTTTTTGATATTCAATTATTAAAACAAATATCATTGTAAAATAATTAATTTTAAAGTTAATTTATATGTACAAGTATGGATCATTTCGATTCCGATAGATCGATACATAGATATATGATTAATTACCCGTATATTATTTCATATCAAGTATATTTTTATTGTTCAATAATGATTTTAACAAAATGTTATTAAATAGATGGGTACTTGAAGTAAGAATCATTGAAAGGCGGTGATATTTATATTAGGTAAATATCGCGTGACACAACCGCCACTGTCGTGATTCGTGTTTTTTTATTTTTTTTTTGGTTTTTCATTTAATTTTGTAATAAATTGTTCTGTTTTTTGATTTTTGGCTAAATCTATTTTTGGTAATATTTTTTTTTTAATTATAATAATTTAATTATTTTATTGTATTAGATTCAGATATATGGTACCTATATAAGAAAACATGTTTATAAGATCAAAAATTTTTAATTAATTTTTTGCTGCATTTGTAAATTGAAGTTATAATAATTGTTTCGTGTTTGACTAAAGGTGTTTTACAAATAAAAATTCTATTCATCTTTCATAAGTTGTATTGCACTTAAGTGATAAATTAAGTATGAATAAATTTAATTGTTTAAAAATAAATGGAATTTCCTTATAAATGTACATTTTGTATTAATTAATAATTATTGCAAATTAAATATAATTTTTTTATTTTAAAACTTAAGATTATTTATATGAAAGTGATTGCAAAATGCATTTACCTCTTTTAAGTCTTAAAAAGGATATCATTATTATTATAAGGGTTCACCTTTCAAATACAATAGTTGTAAGCTTTCACCTTACTTTGTTCTCTAATATAAGATCATCAGTACCAGCCTCCAATTTTTAATAAAATTTACTACAAATTAATGTCAGAAATTAATTGATAAACTTTTCGCAAAAAAAAAGCGCATTTTCGAAATTAAACAATGTTTCATAATAAGTTTTAGGTAAAAAGGATGATGAAAAAAAGGTTCCCGATAATTTTTTAGAACTTATTTTAGAAATTTATTATTTAAGAAAAATTGTAAAAGAACAAGAGGCACTGTCTTCAATTTTAAGAAAATCCTTTATAATCTAGAAAAACTGTTGCAACTGTTACACATGTCAAAATTTAATATTAGATCTCTACGTTTTGCATATTTCTTCAAAAAAAATTTGGGCAGGTTTCAAGTTACAGGTGTTTAAAAATTGAAAATTTTTAATTTTTGATCCATTACAGTTCTTAGGCGGTAAGCCATACTGCCAACATTTTCTTGGTTTTGGGTAATTTAATTTTTAGTGTTTAAATATTATCATCGCTATGTTAATTATTTTTAAATTTTTGAAAAAATATTTTTTTGAACTTACTAGAGATAAAATAGTGTTAGGCGTTCATAGTTAATTTGGACATACGATTTTTTTGCTAAGTATAGATGCGACTTAGAGGTATATGCGACAATTTATTAGTTTTAAAAGTAAATTTTCAACGAGATATGTGATATTTTTTCTTAGACAAAGTTGTGAGACATATATCTCATGTCAAATATTCCATTATCCCGAAAATTCGCTTTTGGCGTATACGACTTTTTTCCTTAGCGGCAGCATACTAAAGCAGAACTTTATTATTAAAATTTTTTTAAAAATATGTTAAAAACCTTTACAAATTGTAGGTGTATGTTCTTTAATTTTTCAAATTATTAATTTATTAATTAATTTTTAAATTAATTTCAACTAATTATTGCCAAAAAAATAAAACAAAAATATAATAAATTAAATTCTAATTAAAATTAAAGTATTTTTGACCATATACATTGACAAAGGTATATTGTCTTAATTCTTTAATTAAAAAAAAAGTAAATAAATACTTGTTGTTTATATACATATAGTAATTTCTGATTAAAAGATAAAAATAACAATTATGAACATCAGTCATTCATTCTCTGGGGCATTAATTTTAAATTGAATAGCCATCGTGACGTGTAAAGTATTTATATACTAGGTTTCTTATATAAATTCTAACAGATTTAAATTTTAAGTATTTTTAAGGTATAAAAATTTAAAAATGATTAAATAAAAATCTAATAAATAAAAAAAAATTCCCAGAAACATTTTTTTTTAATTTAAATTTTTTTTTTTAATTGTTTGTTATTAAAATATGAATGAAAATAAAAATAAGAAAAAAAAAAACAAAACATCTTTTAACTTTTTTTTTTTCTTTATTATAAACTTATTAAACAAAAAATTGATCACTTATTACTTAATCTTACATATTTTAAGATAAAGACAAAAGTAGCTGTAGTAAACAGACAGATTAGTACGTAATGTCTAGTAAATACTAACCGGAATTCAATTGAAAATTGAAAAAAAAAAAAAAAATGAGAAATAGAAAAAAGCTTTAATAAAATATAAATAAGTTAAAAAAAGTTATGTCATGTTAAAAATTTTTAATTATTTTTCAATATTTTCTTGACTGCTAATATTTTAAGTAAACTTTTTTTTTAAAAGTTGAATATAATTGAAATAGACCTCCTACGAAGTTATATCATCATCATTGTCCATATTATCATCAATATTTTAAGGTTTGACCTTTGAGATTAGGTAGTATATATATACATATATATTTGTTTATTTTCAAATCTTCTTTTATGATTTCAAGAAAATTTTTTATTTAAAGAAGGCACTAAATTCAAAACAGAAGGCATTTTGTAATTACCCATGAAATCCTTTTATATCAAAATTATTTATAATGAAATTAGTGACCATTTATGATCTTTTATTCAGTTTAATAAGTAATAAGTACTACATAAATGTGAATTTTGTTTTATTATTTGATTTATAGTATCTTAAGATTTTTATATTTCATTTTTATCTTATACAATTATTATTAGTGTTATAAGAATACCAGCAGAATATTTGAGGTGGATTTGGTATTGAAATGTTTATAAGAAAATCATAAATGTTATAGACTTATTTAAAATATTTGTTAAGATGATGAATGCTTAATCGTGCATTATAAAGGTAACAAACCTTGAAATCGTGTATACGTGGTGTACAAAGACATTCTTATGAAGATAAATTTTATTTTAAAATCATCTTGAATTGAAAATGAAAAAGAAAATTTTTAAGAATTAAAAATAAACTTTAAAAAGATTTCAATTTGACCTAGAATTTAAAAAAAGTTGTATATATTGAATATTTCAAGGTCAGGGGAATCTAAAGTATAATAAAATTGGATTGCATTAAAAATTTTAAGATTTTTTATGATAAGAAAATATTATATTTTGTTTTTTTTGTAAATTGTAAGCACAAAATTGAGGAATTTTAAATTGTTAATAAATATTAAGTATTAGTTTTTTAGGTAGGTATATATATATGCACGGAATGTTTAATAAATTACGTGGTATAAGATAAGAAGTACGGCGATGTGGTAAAACTGCCAAGTAAAATGTTTGGTATTCAATATTTTACAAGTTTAAAAGAATCATTTTGGATGCGAAATATGTTCCAGCATAAGATATTTGTTTATGCATTTTAATTATAAAAAATAACATCTATTATACCTGTCGTCTAAGTTTTAGAGTTTTTAGAATTTATGTTTAATCTGTTTTTATAAGGTACCTCATAGTACCATATTCTATTAAATTAAGAAAGTATGAGTTTCCTGATTTATTAAGTGGATTAATTCCTATCTGAACTACAAAAATTCTTTCGTTTTTAAAACCTTTTTCAGTAAATTCAGCAGTTCCACAAGTCGCTTGGAACCGCTTCTTTTAATATTACCTAATGTATAATGTTGCGTCACTCATACATTATTCAAATTTATACAGATGGTATCAAAATTTGAAAAAAAATACATGTATGAAAAATGCCAATTTACTTCCAAGCTAATTTAAATAGTTTTTTCTATTGGTGCAACTTTAGTAATCTTCTTCTCAATATTAATAGATGTGCACTTCGAACTTTTTCTGAGTAATTAAATAACATCTACTTACTCTGTTAAAAACTTAAAATTTTAACTAAAACTAACTATATCAAATGTCTTACTTAAGTCAGTGTATATTACGCCTATTTAGAGTTCTGATTCCATATTGTTTAAGAAAGTGGATGTTGATTCAACTAAGCTTGTAGTTCTGGATTTATATACAATTATAGTAACTTTAAGATTTTTATTAACTTTTATATTTAAGTTCCTTTACTTATGTTTATAAATGATTAAATTCTGTTTTTTGTTTATATAACTTCTAACGCTTTATCTGAACGATAGCTCAGGGATAAAGTGGCGGCTCTTCAATCAAAAAGTCTCGGGTTCAAATCCTGGTCGGATCATATCTAATAAAAAAATGTAGTGTATATTAAAATAATTTAATAAAAAGTCCAAATATCAAATAGGCAAAGGCTAATATTATCAGGCAATATTTACTATTGTCTGGTACTACAAATAAATAAATAAATAAATTCTAATTCAATGTCCGTGTTTTATTATCTACATTTAACACCAACATAATAATTTTTAAAAGTTAAATATTTAGAGACACACTTCAATTAGACTTGATATAGTGTTATATTAAACAACTTCTTTTTCTAATTGTATACATTATTAATAAATTAAATTTTTCAATTAAATATTAAATTGGCTATTTGTAATAAATAAATCTCAATTAGCTTCTAGTCAAATAAATGTGTATGTAATAATAATCAGTATAATGATTTATCAAATTATATATATACTCAATTAAATTCTAACATTCTATAAAAATCCATAAATAATATAAATTCTTAAAATAGTTTTTTATTGATTAGTTTAGCTAGAAGAAGATATTTCAATGTCAAAACTTAAATTTCTTCCCTATTTCATTTTTATTTTTAAACGTCAATTTCTCACCGATTCAGTCATTGATAGCGTTTTTATTTTATTTCTAAATTACTTCCTATTCCTTTTTATAGTTTTTCTTGGTTTTTTTTAATAATAATGATTTAATATAAATTTAATAATAATGTCAACTTTAATAACAATATTTTCAATCAGATTAAGCTTTTTTTAAGAAAAAAAAAACAACAAAATCTATTAAATTGTAATTGATGGGTGCAAATTTGTTGACAATGAAACCGTTTTCGGGCGAGGAAACTTTTTTTTAAATATTTAAACGTTACACTAAATATGGTTAGTTAGTTTTCATTTTTCAATAATGAATGTTAAGAAACAAATAAACCTTCAATACAAAAAAAAGACCTAAAAAAGTTTTAAGTGGTTATTGACACTTTAAAAACCACAAAAATTAATAATTATTTCTATTGCTTTGCTTGTTTGTATTGTCATTTTTGTCTGTTGCTCAGTTTTGAATTGTAATTGTTGTAAAAATTTTATTTAAAAAAGAAAATGAAAATAAAACCAAAGACCAACTACTTGATTACGTTTTCATAATTTATCACTATCTATTTATGAGAATTATAAATTATTTAAAAAAAAATGTTTTCTTTAAAAGTCAATTTTCGTTTATGATGCTACCGTGTATTGTTGCTTTCAGTATTTTTCAGCTTAAACGTCCGGTATAGCTTTTATTGAAAGTAGCAAAGCTTTTATTGAAATAACGGGGGTTTTTTTAAATTGAAATAAAATGCATTTAACAAACTCAAACTAAAAAAAAAATAAATTAATAATTTAATCAACGCTTGTCGCTTTTGCTTATGAGCAAAATTCAAATTTCCAAAATTTTTGGCTCTACGTATCTTCTAAACGGTTCAAGCTAAAATCTTTAAATTTTTGGAGAATTTAGATCCTTAGAAATTAGTAGGAGTCGGTTAACAAAATTTTTTTCGGCTAAAAATTTTAATTTTGCTTTTTTAAGAACCTGTTACTTAAATACCTAAATTTGTTTTTAGTAATATACAAAATTTAAAGCGGCAACATTATATTTCGATATATGTTAAAGGTTTTTCTTAAATTTAAAAGAGATTCTTTAAATTGAAGAAATTGTCTCTTAATTTTAACCATTTTTGCTTAGATAATAAAATTAAAGGTGAATTCCAAATTTTGGTGGAATTCCCAATTTAATTCCTAGAATCTACAAAGAATCAGGTGGAGGAGCAGATCTTCGAGAATCATCAAAAGTGTGTTTGGTGAAGATTTGGGAACCTTCCCAATTGATCGTTTTTATAAATCTGCAACTTATTCGCCAGTGTATATTTTTCCATAATTAAACGTTAACATTGAAGCTTCAACATTAAATTTCGCACTGGTTAAAAAGTTTTCTTGAATTCACTGGGATTATATTCTAAAGTATTGATTTTACTATTATTATTCATAAATAATGTAATAACTAAATTATAATATTATCATTTATATTATTTTAAAGCGTTTTGTTTTTTTCATCACTTGCTTTTTATTCTTCTTAAAATTATCATAAAAAATTGGATTGATTTTACTTGATATTTGCATCTTAATTAAATAATATGGATGATTTATGTATAAAGACTTATTTAACACTTTACCATAGATTACGAGTGTCCTATTCCATCGAGTTTAGTAAAATTACTTGAAATTGAATAGTATATTTAATTACAACTTAGCTCAACAAAGTTTCTGTAAAATTTTAATAAAACTATTAAAGAAGTAAAGAGACTCTAAAGTTGCGCTGGTCAACTACTTTTTTTTTCATACCAATTTAATAATTTCAAATTGGTTAATAAAATCTTAAAACTTCAATTATTCGGTTGATTGCCGTGCTAATCTGTCATTAATAATAGAAATATGACAAAACAAATACAAAAAAAAAAAAAAAACAAAAAAACATAATAAAGCTTTTTTTTATTAAATTGTATAAAAGAGGTGTCAATTGTAGTCAAGTAGCATCAAAACAGAAGTAATAAAACGAAGAAGTAATAAGATGGTTGATGTTCAAAAAAATGCATTTGACACCTGTATCTAATTTACTTTTTCACAAGAAAATTGTCATGTGTTTTTTTTTTATTTATGAAAATCTTTTTTCTTCGTTGTTTTTCCAAGGGAAAATATTTATTTTTTTTTTATAATCAAGGTAAAATTATTAAAATCAATGAATTTTATCCACTTTGAATAATATAAGAAGCTGAAGATGGATGAGAAAACAGATTAGTCCTTGTAAAATAATAAGGCATATTTAATTTTCGTTTAAAATCAATTAAGAAATGATTTTGTGGAGAATTGAAAAAACAAAAAGTTTGGGAAACATGATAACTAAGCTTTATCTATATTAGATGACATTTTTCCATTTACCTTTAGGTTTAAATATATAGGTATAATAACTCTGTCTATAAATCAGTTTCGTGTATAAATTTTAATAATTCATGAAAAATTAAGTAATTATGGTGATATTGGTAAGTTTTTGTTTAACAGTTTCTCACAGTTATTAATATCCGTTATTTGATATTTAATAAAGTGTTTTGGAAATTTAAAATTGTAGGATGATTTCCTGACAATTTTTCGGTTTTGTTTGTTTAGTCTTTTGAAATTTTAGTGTTTTAGAAAAGTATTTGTAATCAATTTGAAGTAATAAAACGAAATTTTAAATTATTGAAGATAATTAAAGATTATTATAATAAAATTTTTTATAGTAATTATAATATAGGTTTCTCCAACATTGTGTTAAAATGTAGCGAATGTAGGTACGTTGATTATTTTTAACTATTATTTTCAAAGTTTCAGTAAGAGGATATCGTCATTAACGCAGTAATTGTATTATAACTGTAGGATACTGTCATTTTGTTTAAGAGATTTTATACTTTAAAATGAGAAAATTCGTTCGAACCTTATCTATCTTTTGAGTAGTTTTGAAAGCTATTATTTTAAAATTTCATAGTTCTTAAAATATTTCTAAATTACTTGATATTAAATTCGCTTTTAGCTTTTATTCATTTATTAGGAGTAAACCACTGATTTCAACTCCTCACAGCTACACCAGCTTTTGTAAAAGAATAGATGAGAGGAGTGGATAATAAAAAAAATTCCGGCAGATGTCTTTAATTTATTTTTATTTTTTATTATTATTTTTTTAATAAATATTTCAGATGAATTTTCATTTGAATAGGTTATGTTAAATCATATTTTTTATTTGATAACCAATAAGCATCTTCCATTCTTACATCTTCCATTTTAAAAAATATGATACATATATATATCAGCATTAAACCATAATTTTTTCAATTTATTTTCAAAATCTAAATATATTAAAAATAATAAACTTCTCAAATGACATATACTTTTATTATGTCAAATATATGTATGACAATTTATTAATCTGACAATTATCAAACTTCTGAAACAAAATTTAGCCTTCCATTTACAAACTATACTCCTATCTACTTTTCATCTACTCTTTTTACCTTAAGGAACGCATGAAATGTATAAGGTAATAAATTAAAATTTTAAAATAAAACAATTATATATTTTTATTTTATAACAATATTTTTTTTTTATTGTTTAATTTTTTTTTTTTTTATTTTATATCATTGTTTTTTTTTTTTGAACTTATTAATTTAATTAATAATAATTTTGATTTTATACTTTCTGTTTTTCATAATTTGATGTAATATTATAATATAATATATATATATATATAGAATAATAATGAATATCAACGATTTGGATTTGTTTTCTTTACAATTTTATTTACAAAAAGTGTAGTTAATTTAAATTTAATATTACAATTTTTTTTTAATATTAAATTTTCTTTGATATTATTTTTTTATATATAATATTTTTGATAACAATATATTATGTTAAAAAAAAGAAAAGAAATTATAATTTTAAAATATTTTTTTTGATTTTTTTATTGTTTTTTTGATAATAAATTTTAAATTTAATTTTTTTATTAAATATCTTATAGCTTAATTAAGTATTTTTTTTTTTTTATCTTTTAAATATAATTTTTAAAAGATATATTTATAGGATATAAATTTATATGATAATTTATATAATATATTTAATGGAATATTTTGCAAAGTTTTTTATTTTGTGTGTGTTTTTTTTTAAATTTATTCAATTATTATTTTTAATAGAAAAATTTTGATTTTTTTTAATAAAAATTACAAAGACTGTTTTTTTTTTTTTTGTTTTACTAAATTTAAAAATTTTTGTAAATATTATAAATGTTTTTTTTTGTTTAATTTTAAATTTTTATATTTCTACAATTTTTTGTTTTTAATAATTTTGTTTCCTTCCTTATTCATATTCAAAAATGCTTTATTTTTTTTTTTAATTTACAAAATACCTTAATACTTCTACAGCTCATTATAAGTAACTATTTATATATTAAAATATGTGTGAAAATTATTTTGCAAAATTAATATTAATGTTTAACTGTACAAATTTTTTAAAACTGAATGCAATTATTTAAGAAATAATAATTAATTGGAGTTAGTGAATAATTATTTGAAAGAAAAAGATTTTAATAGAGAATATACAATAAATTTATTAATTGTCAAATTATATCGAATGCCTTTTTAACAAAAATCGATTCTCTTATTAACCAGATTATGAATTACAGTATTATGTAAAATGTTAAGTGTTTACATTCTGATTTTAATTAATATTGGAATTTTAAGTTAATATTAATTGACATATGTATTTATGTAAAATATCGTCTTGGAAAAAATTTTCAAATAAAATTTCAAAATAATTTCAAAAAATTTTAATTAAAAAAATGACAGTTGAAGAATTTTTCTTACAAGAAAGCAAGGGTTATGCAAAAGTTTTATAATGAAATAATCAAGTTTCAGGGATGAAATATTTAAGTAAAATTTTAATATTGTTTTTTTTAAGTGCAGAGTAGAATATGAACTGTCAAAAAAAAATCAATGGTATTTTTAGTTTCAGAACACTCTGTTTACTCTAAACGCACGATTAAGAAATACACGTTTATTAAAAAAATAAGAAGTGAATATTATTTGACAGATATTATAATAATAAATTATTTTAAATTATTTTACGATTTTTAACTAAAATTTAGAAAAAAAAACAAAATAATGAGCTGAAGTGTATTAATTCTATTGTAAAAAAAAAATATAATTCTTTTGATTTTTTTTCATTAGTAAATGTTAAACTTCCGTATTAATTTATTATTAATTTTAATATTTTTGTTTTTTAACACTTTTTAAATTAATTTTTTTTCTTTGTTTTGCTAAATTTTTAATTAATTTTCTTTTTGTTTTAAATTTAATTTTGTATTATTTTTTTTAAATTGTTTTCTTGTTATTTTTGTTAATTGTTATTTAAAAAAAAAAAAAAAATTTTTACACAGCCGTTTATGTTTTAATCTTTTTCTTATATAATGGTTATTCAAGTGTTCAATATATAATAATTAATTATTTTTTTTTTTTTTTAAACAATTGATATATTTTTTTAAATTTTAAAATTTAATAATTGCATTTTTATTTAATTGGTTTTTTAGTTTTATTATAATTTTATATTTAAAAAAAAACTCTTACAGATTAATAACAAACTTTGTTATATTTTTTAAGAATTAGAATTACATTTAATATTTCTAAATTTTTTTTATGGGGTTTTAAATTAATTTTAGTATTTTGGTGTTTTGTTAAGCCCTCCGAATCCAAAAAAAAATAATTCAATTCGAAAAAATAAAGCATCTTATGCATTTTAAAGGCAATTGAGCTAAACATAATTTTCGATTATTAATTTTTTATTATTATTCTAAAAACATTTTATCATTCATTTTGATTTATTCTTATAAAAGATAATTTTACATAATGTTAAATATTAAATTGAGAAAATTAATTAATTGATAAGTTGTTGTTTTTTTTTTGTGTTAACCTTTTCCATTTAACAAAATATTTTAATAAAAAGTTTTATTTTAGTTGTAATATATGATAAAAAACATTCCACAAACAGAAAATAGCGCCCAATTCTTGTACTGTAAATTAAAGTTGAATTTTATAAGTGATTCATATTTGACTCACTCAATTTTGACGTTTGAAATTATTATAAGGGTATGTTTATATTGCTGCATTGATAAGTGATAAGATAAGTCATAAGACTCGAATGTAAACAAGATTCAAGATCATAGTAAAAAAACATTGCATGAATTGCAAATAATTAATAACTTTTGAAGTTTTATTAAAACTAATTTGAATGCAGCCCTAGCTATTGAAATGTTTTAACTCTCTTGTAAAAGTTGGAGTTTTAAAATATAGTTTAAGGCCTAAATGTTTAAGTTGAACAAAGTTTTTTAAATGTGTTTGGTCAAGCGATTTCAAATTAAATTGTTTTCATTGATGAAAGCAAGTAGAAATCATGAAATAGTTTTAGTTTTTTTTTTAGGAATTTTATATAAAATTTACAACATAAAGTGCAAAATTTTGACATGATTGACGTAATGATTATAAACATGATACTGTATACATAAACACAATGTGTAAATATAAAGACAATGTTTAGAAATAATGATTATCAACATTACACAGAAACTTTTGATTCATATATTACAATTAAAATAAAACAAAGCAATATTTATAGTTAATATTATACAATAAACAAATTAATTAAATATATCTATATATAAATAACATAATAATTATTTATATATTTATTTCTTTTCTGATATAGAACATTTATCTAAAAAATAACACATATGAAAAATAATATATATAACTGATATACAAATTAGAATAATATAACTAATAATGGAAAAGGTTAACACCTACATAAGTATACAACATTTTTTTGAACTAGTGCTATCACTAACAACATCACTTGTATTACCACTAAATTTTGTAATATTATTTGGTGATGTTGGTGATAATGATAATTGTTGTTGTAATGTTATATGATTTAAATCAGTTGGTGATGTTGGTGTTGAATTTAATAATAATGGTGAATTTGTATTATTCATTAAATTATTTTGTGTTGTTGTTGTTGTTGTTGTACTATCTAATTTTGGTGTTAAAATGAATTCATTTGAATTTTGTAGATTATTTAATATTTTTGAATTTGGTTGTTGTTGTAGTTGATGTTGTTGTTGATGATTATTTACTGCTGGTATATTATTATAATGTGATGATTGTGGTGTTTGCGTTCCTAATCCATGTACGGCACCATTTTCTGTAATTCCCGTTGTACGAGATTGTGAACGTTGTTTCTTTAAATTTGCTAATGTTGCAGCAGATTGTTGATTAAGAGCATTATCTAAATTGTGAGTGTCTGTTTTTTAATTATGTTTTTTTTATATATTTTTTATTTGAATATTAAAATTAAAACGTATTTCGTACAAAATAAAATTAGTTTTACAATTACAACATTTATTAAAAAAAACATCACATATTGTTTAAAATCAATTTTTGGCATATGAATGAAGATGGTGTTTAAAAAAAATTAAAAAAAAAAGAAAATAAATAAAAATATATTAGTAAATAAATTTGATTAAAAAAAAATACAATAAAATATAATTAAAATGTAATTACAAATATAAGCATGGTAGCCTAAAAGTATTCAATTTTTTTTGAAATTTTTATTTTATTTAAAAAGAATCAGTTCAAACGTAATGGCCCTAGAAACCGAGAGTAATACTAACATTACTTAAATTCTTTATCTAATCTATATAAATAAATAAGAATTAGTCCTTACGATCGAATATAACAAATAGTAGAATTATAGAATTAAATAAATATAATATAAAGTATTTACATAGTCTAACATTAGCTTACATTGTGAAATTTTACAAAATCCTATCTATCTACTCCTATCTAAACCTATCTAATCCAATTCTATAAAAATATTGCATTATCATTTATGATGTGTTGAATATTAAATAATTAAATAGGTTTATTAACTCGGGGAGTGTGATTCAAAAATTACACAGGTCGTAAGAGTTTTACCTAACAAATACCCTGCCTATCATGATTTATCATAAGTCAAAATATAAATCAATATCCATCTAATTTATTAATGGAGTGATTAAAATTGTATGTCATTCTAGATCGTTATATTAATATACATATATATTTACTACCTTTTATTTTTAGTAGACATCATATTGTTTTTATAAAAGTAATAAAAAACCTATTAATTAAGAATTATTAAGATAATGAACTAAAGAGTGACTGATCTTATTTAAAACTTAATTTAAATACTGAAGTTAAAAAATCCTTAACCTAGGTAAAAAGGACCATTTAAATTTTTTAACCTATTTGTCTGAATAATTCGATCACTGCTTGGTAAATAGTATCTTTGATGTTATTATATTTATATTCGAATAAATTTTAAAAATTATTATGTCATTATGTTTAAACTCTACTCTTTATTTCGTACAAATCATCTATACTTATACATCGATGCGATACTCATACGTAAATTAATGAATTCGTATATGATTTTTAATTTTTGATTTTAAAAACTTATTTTAATTTATTAATTAAATTTTTAATTTCAATTTTTTATAATTGGTTTTTAAATAAGAAAAAAATCGTTTTTATTAATTCGCTTGTATTTAACCTTTAATCATTTGTCCTTTTTATGGATTTCTTGCTACCAATTAACTTTTGAGGATAATTGACATTAATGAGTAATAAAAATGAAAAAAAAAAACCAATTTAATAAACAAAGGACAAAATGTACTAAAAGAAAATTTAAAGGATGAAGGATAATGAGAAAAACAAAGAATTAACTTTTTTTTATTTTCATTAAAAATCATTTCATTTCCAAAGTTTAAGTGGAAAATAATTTGTGTTTATATACATATGTATGTGAATATTGTATATAACGTATGTAATGTACTTAACGAGAAAATATTGTTGTAGTTATGTAGTTATTTTTTTAATCTCTGAAAGATTTATGCCACCCAATTGTAATAAAACGAAATATGGTTATCAGAAAAAATTTTTATCTGTTTTGTCTGCAGTCTGCATTTAAACAAAGAATATTGAGTTTTTTTTTTACTTCAAATATAGTTTTAACGATTATTTAAAATTAATTAAAAATAGTGGGGGAGATTAAAATCGAGATTTTTTTAATCCTGGAAATATTATTAAATTATCATTATGACGCATATGTAGGATATGAACAGGATAAAATATATATAATGAACGGATGAAAAAATTAAATTTATAATAGAAAATATATACTTATATATATATTTTGCAAAAATCATAAATCATAACTAATAAATTTAATGATTTACAACTTACCAACAAGCACTGTAACTTGTACATTAATTTTTCCATTTTCTTTTGTTGCTTGAAATATTTCCGCTGTTGGACGATCCGTTGTTACAGTTCCAGATGTAGCACCATTGTTTGCAGATAAATTTCCTGATTTTGTTGTTGCTGTTGTTGTTGTTGTACTATTCATTTTATGTACATTCAAATTTGCATTACCAACTAAAACTGATGTTAATGGTGTTGTATTTGTATGTGCACCGGATATAGTACCATGCTCTAACATATGTAATCTATCTTTTAATAGACATTCATCATTGTCTTTACCTTCTGGCGGACGTCTTGATATTGAATTTGTTGTTCCTATTGTTGTTGCTGAATTATTAATAATTTGTTGTTGTTGTTGATTTGGTATATTATGATGTGAATGTTGATTATTTTGATATGAATTTTCATTTTGAAGTTGATGTTGTTGTTGGTGCTGATGATGTTGATGATTTAACGATTTATGTTGATGATGTTGATATTGATGATTATTATCACTTATTCCATTATCAATAATACCATTTGTTAAAATTTCTCTACTATTATTATTATAATTTTGATTTAAATTGGTTTTTGAATTAGTATAGCCATTTAATATATTACTATTATTATTAATGCTATTATCACTGCGATGTTTTGTTGTAGTAGGCGTTGTTTGACTGAAACTATTCTTTCGCATATTACCACTACTACCCGTATTATTATTTGATAATGATCCGGTAACATTATTGCCCATTGTTTTAATATTACCAGAACTATTAGAATTTCTTAAATTTCCATTTATATTACCATCAACTTCATTTATAGTTGAACTAACTTCACCTAATGATGCTGATGATTTTCTTCTACCGCTATTACCACTCGACAATGTATTGTTTGTATTTATTGGTTTATTAATATTATTATTTGGAATTGAATTATTTGTATTAGATGGCAGTGAATTTGGTCCAGATAATGATGATGATGATGTTGCTGATATTAATGTTGTTGAAGTTGTTGCTAATGATGGTGTTGTAGAATTTTGTGATAATATTGATTCGGTTCCTATTGATTTTGGTTCTGTTGTACTATCAGGTGCTATAAATACCTGGAAATAAAAAAAACAATTATTAATCAATATGCCATAATTTATAATAAAATATATTTAAGAAAGGGGAGCAGTATCAGTAATTTGCAAATGATTTTTTTGAAAATTCATAATGACATTCCTAGCATAAAAGTTGTATAGGGTAAAATGTAATACTGAGTAATACAGAGTACTATCATAAAGTAACATATATATAGAGTATTCACGTAGAACAAAATTCGTTAGTCATTTCTTTTTAAAAATCCCGTCCCATTTTACTCAATATCCCGTCCCATTTTTACTCAACACTCAAAATTCATTTTAAAACTCAAATATTTTTACTTAAAAATTGAGAAGAGTTTTTTTTAAGCTCTAGAAAAAAAAAAATTCTTCATAATTTGAGTATTATGATATTATATGAAGAGTAAATGTATATGTATGTACATATTGACATATTTACATTTTTATGCATATTTTTATGAATGTTAAGAAAAATGTATGTGTGTACATATTTTTTTGTAATGTAACTTTTTTTATGTGATATTTTTCTCTATTTTTTTTTTGATGTATTTTTTATGTATTCTTATTTTGATATTAAGAATTATAATCAATTTAATAAAGGCGCGCATTTTTAAAAGTGTCAAGTGTTTATTTTGTTACAAGTGTTTATTTTGTTATGAACATATTATTAAGTATTAAAATTTGAATTAAAAAAATTGAGGAACAAAATTTACATGTAAGTATTAATTTATAAATTTTCTATTAGAATAAGTATTATATTTTAGACAAAAGCAATTAAAAGAGAAAAATAACATTCGCTACATGACAAGTTATCACTATTAAAGGAATTACATATTTTTACGAAATTTTTTTTTTACAAAATTTGAATTTCCAGTTAAAATTTTTTTTTCATATCCCGCAAAATTTCGTGTAATTACGAGGTATAACTTGTCACATCATAGCTTATTGCTTTTACTATAGCTTTTCTCTAAATTTCATTGCATTTTTCTTATAACTTATCATGCAAGATGTTACATTAGAAATAGTAATCATAATAATATGTATGTACCTACATACATGTAAAAAAAAATTTGGATTATGAATTTTAAAAGATAAACTTAATTGCTACATGTATTTAGGAATAAAAAATATTTTACTCATGAAACACCTTGCATTTTTATACGTTCTAATTTTCTTCATCTGAAACAATGCGGTATATTTTTATAAAGCCATGTAAAAATTTTGTCTATTAATCTTCTGAAAAATATTATAATACTTTATGTCTTTTATGTAATAATCTTATGATTATTATGTATTTGATGTATTATTATAAAATAATAAACTTTTTTTTATAAATATACTTAAATTTGGTTAAATTCTGAACATCAAATTCGGCCTGATAGATATATTCCGCATTGTCAGAAATATCTATTTTCTCTGCTTATTCCTTTTGTCATTCCTTCATTTTCTTTATGCATGTTTTAAATGAAGAATGTTTAAGGACGTAAAAGCAGATTACCGTAAGAATGGTACCCCTTGCATAGTGTGCAATAGAAGTAGACGTAATTTTGACGGTAGGCTGTATGAATTTCCAAAAGAGAAAAATTTATTCGAAATGTGGGTATCGGCATGTAGTGTAAGTATAGAAAATTTAAAAACAAAAAAATTATTTATTTGCGAAGACCATTTCGAGAAAAAATTTTTAGGGAGAAAACTAAAAAAGGGAGCTTTTCCAAGTTTGTGTTTGCCACATAATAATATTGAAATCAATCCTATAACTCCACTATCTAATTTAAACTTTCAGTCAAAAGAGTTTTCAAATTTTAATAAAGAAAATATTTTTTCTAAAACATTTAATAATAACTCAAATATTAAAGTTTATAGTCAAAAAAATCTAGAAAATTTAAAAGTACCCTTAGAAAACATTCGAACGGTGTCTCCAAATGAATTGTCGATTAATTTTTGTAGGCATTGTTTAAAATTCCAGAAAAAAGAAAATTTTTATTTTAAAAAATTTTCCACATGTCATAAAACATTAGGTCATATAAAAAAAAAAAATGTTTATTTAAAAAAAAAAATTATATCTTTAAAAATTCAGAATAGGAAATTACAATTAAAAATAAAAAAGGAAAAGCAGGATTCTTTATCTAATACAATTGATAGGCAGTCTCATTTAGCAAACGATGCCAAAACTTTTTTAAAAATGAATTTCAAAAATGGAAAGATATGGTCAAAAGATGAAAAAAAGGTAGCTTTAAATATACATTTTAGTTCTCCAAAAGGTTATTTATTTTTAAAGAATGCGATAAAGTTAAATTTACCCCATTTTAGTTCCCTTAATAGGTGGATCCCTATTAAATATTTAAATGTAGGTCTTAATGAAAAGAATATTAATGAATTAGGGATTATATTTTCAAATAAAAATTCTCTTGAAAAGGAAGCAGTATTAGTTTTCGATGAAATTAGTATTAGAAGGGATCTTAACTATAATAGTGCATTGGATCAAATTAGTGGTTTTTCGGATTATAGCTTTAAAAGAACGAAAAGCGTTGCAAAATACGTTTGTGTTTTTCTCCTAAGGGGATTAATACATAATTGGAAGTATGTTCTTAGTTTTTATGCCACAGAGAAGGGCATTAGTGGCGAAGATCTTAAAAACATTTTATATATTAATTTAGGTGCAGCTTTTAATTTAGGTATTAATGTTAGGGCCGTCATATGTGATCAGGGTGCTAATAATAGGAAGTGTTTTAATATGTTAGGCGTTTCAAAAACAAAACCCTTTTTTTATTTTAACTTCAATCAAGTAGAAAAAAAAATTTTTGCTCTTTACGATCCAGTGCATTTAATAAAATCGCTTCGCAACACCCTTCTTAAATATGACCTTAATACAGATGATGGTGAGGTTTCTTTTAAAATTATTCGTTGCCTCTATTTCCATGAACAAAATAATAATAGAAAAATGTGTCCCAAACTTTCAAAAAAACATATCTTTCCTAATTCATTTGAAAAAATGAATGTGCGATTGGCTACTCAAATTTTCAGTAATTCTGTTGCTGCTGCAATTAAAACTCTAGTTTCAACAAAAAAATTTACTGATAGGATTTCTTGTGCTGTATCAACAGCAAAATTTGTTTCAAAAATTAATAACTTATTTGATTGTCTCAATAGTAGGAAATTATATGAAAAAAATCCATTTCGAAAAAAATTTGAGTCAATCAAAATAACGAACTAAATTCTTCTTAAACGTAAAATTCTTATATATACTTATTAAAATGATAAGATTATTTATGATTTTACAAGCCATACAACTTTTAATAATAAACTTGCTGTCGCACATTCATTCAACATTAATATCAAAAGTTACAAATAATAAATATGAAAATAAATTTTTCTATTTTGATTTACAAGAAGAACGAAAAATACACTTAGCTGTTTTAATTTCATATTTCACACATGCATCAATAAAAGATGTAAAATCTCTATTTAGTTTTTTTAATTTCAAATCAAAGTAACGAAAAAAAAGTAAAAAGACCTTAAATATTTTATATGTGTTAATATACCTATACACTATGCATGCAGTATAGATTTAGCTTTTCATACTTTTATATGGAATAAGAAGAATAATGTATAAAAATAAATATGTATGTATGTATATATGTATATACCCTTCATATAGTTTTTTAAAGGTATATTAATAAATACTAACAAGAAATTGAGAAGAATTTTTTTTTATTTATGAATAAATACTAACAAGAAATTGAGAAGAATTTTTTTTTATTTATGAGTTTAAAAACAAATTATTCTCAATTTTTAAGTAAAAATAGTTGTTATGAGAATAATTTTTGAGTACTGAGTAAAAACGAAAAATATTTTTTAAAAAAATTGGTAAAAAAATTTTACTCTACGTGAATACTCTATATTATATGTTACTTTATGGTACTATTCTATTAACTTTTATTATAGTTTTTAAGGTTTTTTACTTCTATTATTTATTAATATATTTATTTTTTTTTCAGATTTGCGACATCATTTCAATCATCACATTCATCTGGGGACAAACAACAATCATATAATAATTATATACCATCTTTACCAGTACATAGTAATCATAAAAATTACTCACCTTTTGATAACTTAAACCACAGACACCAGTTACAGAATGATAATAAAAACTGTCATTTTCGTTACGATGAGCGACACCGGAAACCGGATTTCGTGAAAAATACTCACGACACTTCCAAAAGTCAAAAATTTTTCCCATTTTATTTTAATAAAGAATGATTTATTGTTTTTACAAATTTAATTTTTTTTTTTTATAATTTTAAATTATTTTTAAAATTTATTGAAAATAGATTATGTTGCAAAAAACTATATGTTGCAATTTTTTCTTTTAAATTCAAAGGTTATGAATTATTTTTATGTTAATTATTTTTTTTTAGATATAAATAAATTCGAAAAATGTTTTGTAATTATTTGGAATGTTTATAAAAAAAAAAATCAAAAAACTAAACAAAAAAAATAAAAATTGATTGAAAATAAATTATGTTGCAAAAAACCATATGTTTTATATTTTTTTAAATTTAAAGGTCAATAATGTATTAATATATGAAAATAACATACAATCAGAACATGTCCTGCCATTGTAAGAGAGTTAGGTTTCTATTAGTACTTAATCAAATATATGCAATTTTAATACCACTGTAGATTGTATGTAAATAAGTCTTTTTAAAAACATAATATTTTTTCAAAATTGTAAAAGTTGCAGAAGTTACCTTTGTACAGTCATTAGCAATCGCAAACTAATAATAATAACCAAAGAAATTTGATATTTTTGATTTTGCTTTTGATTTTATCTTTTAACAGTTTTTCATCAAGGGCCCATCAAATTTCAATCAAAATTCAATTCAAGCAGCAATATATTTAAATTAAACTACTTTAACTTTGATAAAATTAACCAGTGTCCATTTTTTTTTTTGATAAGAAAATGTGTTCAATTAGTTACAAACAATAAGAATAAAAATCAAATATAAAAAGTCATTATTTATATAAAATAACAAAAAATATCAAAAAAAATAAGAAAAATGAAACCCACCGCATGTTGTTCTAGTACCAACAACATTCTGTACAATAATGAATTTTCTGCCCCACAAATTTGTTAAAATTTAAAATATTGTTTCTGTTTCTTAATTCTTTTCCTTCAATTGTAACAGAATTACAAAAAAAAAAAAAACCATAATTTTTGTAAAAAGAAATTAAACAAGGAACCCGAACAAGAAAAGGAAATTTGTGTTCTTGCTTCCTTAAAAAAATAAAAAAAAAAAATAAAAGAATTGCTTTTTGCCTTTATTACAAGAACCCAAAAGACAAATCCAAAAGATTCCTTTAAGGAAATTTAAAAATGTTAAAAAAATGGTGAAAAAACAAAATAATGAAAATTTAAGGACGAAATTTATTTTATTCTGTTTTTTACTTATTTACAACTTTTTGTTTCTTTACAGCTCTGTTTTTTTTTGTATTATTGTTGACATTTAACTTCTGCTTAAAGAAGGCAACTGCTTTTCAGATTTTTTTTTTTTATTTTCTATTGTGAATTGTGAGGTAAAAAAAAAAAAATCTTACCATAATTAAAATTGTTATATTCAACGCTTTGGAAAATTAAATTTCATTTCAAATGTAAATATGTATGTATATATATAGAAAAAGAATAAGTAAATAAGAAAAAGTAAAATGTATATAAGAGCTAAAAGCAAAAGCAAAAAAAAAAAAAAATAATTATTTTAAAGTATTTTTGTTTTACAACAATTTAAATGTTGTGAGTGGTGAATTTCATTATATAAAAGATTTTGTTAGAAAATCATATCGCCTAAAGGTATGCAATTTGCAATATTAATTATTTTTTTTGAAAATTTAATTTATTTTTTAAAAATTTATTGCAAATTTAATAAAAATCGTTGATCATTATAAAGAACTTAGTAAAATTAATCAAAATTTGTTTATACAATTTATTTTATTTACAAATGTTATGTAATTGTTTCAGATTTTACCAACGAAAGATTACCAACTTTTATTCAAAAGAGATGAAAGATTTTCGTTAAATATTTCTAACAAAAAAATTAGTTTGTTAAAATTTTAAATATGGCGTTAATTTAACAAGTTTCCATAAAGATAATTGAAAATGAGGTAAAGTTATTTAATAATGTCTACAATAAGCATACATAAGATACTGGGTTGTTAAATTGTTTGTTCTTAATTATAATCGTTATTTTTAAAGAATCTAATGAGAAATTTATGTAAATATTAACAAATTGTAAGACACGGCACACAGAAAATTAAAATAGTTTAATTTTCTTTGGCACATTCACTGTATAACTATAGGATTAAAGTTCAGACCTTAAAAAATAATGAAACCAACTTAGAACTTTAAGTATGTAATTGCTTTTGAATTTGTGATAAAACAGAGAACTACAAAGTCTTGAAAAGTAAATTATTAAAATTTAAATTCCTGTTATATAACAATCAGGTAACCTTAAAAATAAAATATTTTATTTATTTAAGAAAGCTTGGTGTTATAACTTGGTACCAAATATTTATAAGTAATCATATAATGAATTCAATATATTTTTGATCAATAAGTGGTTTTAACTAATCAAAATTTAATTAACTAAATATAAACTATATAATATTTTATTTAATTTTTATTTTATATTTTGCATTGAATTTATTTTTGCAATTTGTTTATAAACATAATTTTTAAGATCTTATACTTTTTTTTATTATTTCATGCCTTAAGACTGGATTTATGTTACAATTAGAATTTCATGCTAAGAAAATGCCAAATAAAAACCATACTGATTCTTAAAACTAAATTGCTTAGCCTACTTATCATATACTAATTGATTATTGTTTTAATGGGCGGATTATCGAAGTAGCAACAGCTATTTTTAAATTCGGGGAACAACTTATCTATTTCTTGCTTAATTTTATTCATTTTACCAATAAAGTAGAAAAGGGGAAGGGTTTGTTGTTGATATTAACTTAAGGATTTAGTTTTGCTTTGTTTGTAGTATTTTATAATTTGATTTAGCAGCATATTTTCAGCATTGGTTAAAAATTAAGTTTTTTATCTAAATTATTTCCTAAATGTTACAAAGATTTAGTTTACTATTGGGTAAATAACATGATTTTCTGCTTTTAGTTAGAGATAAATTTTTTTGTACTCCAATATTGAACTTTCGCGAATTTTGGTCTACAAAAGGTATAGGGAATAATTCTTAAAATTTAAATTTACACGTTTGTAACCTTTTTTCAGCAAACAATGAAATTTATTTTCTTTTTAAATTCATAGCTGATATAAACCATAATTCTTTTATATTTAAAATAAGATTTGACATATCTTAAGTTAACACCAATGTACCATAACATAATTTATCGATTAATATTTTGCTACTTTTCAGAAACCATTTTCATTTTTTGTTTATTAAAGAATAACAGAATTTAAAGCATAAATTTAAATAAAAATAAGAAAGACTGTGAAGGAAACCGTGGTTTTTTCCTTTTTTGAAAATATAAACAAAAAGAGGAAAATGTTAAATGTTAAATCTATTCGCGACTCTGTTTTATGTAAATATTTTTCCTAGAATTTTTTTTTGTTAGTCTACTTTTCCCGAAACCCATATGATGATCCTGTTATCAGGTCTAAAACATAAATCATGTTCGATATACCTTTTATACACATATATACATTTATAAGAATTTTCTTGTTTATTAAAATTTATTTTTACATTGTATGTATAAGTACAGTGAGTGGCAAAAAAACAAAGACGAAATGCAATAGCTTATACATCTCATACCATACTGCAATTGTGATAGTTAAAGAAATTAACACTGTTTTTATTTTTGATACTATCGTTAGGCAATGTTACTTAGTAACAAGAATACTTAGTACGAGAATCGATATAGAGACTTGAATCTGAATTATTCCTTGTTACTTGGCCAAAAAATCTTATTATAATTCTTACGAAACTGATACAATTGGTTGAATTAGTTGCTACATCAATGACTACGAAAGGCACTCAGATTTTCATCAACCTTTTGTAAAGTGAAACCTGTATTTATGTGATACTAAAAATAAAAGCTAAATAGCTCATTATAGTTTGATGGTAAGTCCTCATTATGTATCAGAAACAATAAGTTAATTCTTGTTTTGCTCTCAATTACTCGATTATGGGAGTCATCGTACAAATATTAAAAAATAGCCTCGCATAATTCAGATATTTTTCATCTCTAAATCTGGAAAGTGCAGTGGTAAAAAAAAAAAATAGGTACAGTGGTAACGAGAAATGTGCATTTAAATTATTATTATTGCTAATTATTGTTATTTTAAATAAATTTCTTAAGATTTGTGTGATCTTAGAAGGTTCCCCTTAAAATTTAACGAAGATTTAAATTATGTAACGAAAGTTTCATGAAGCCTAATATAGCTGTAATATACTTTTATGCAAAACCTTACACCGTTTTACGATATTTTAGAACCAATGTACAGGTCTATTTATAACTGTAAGACGACTCTGATTACTGATCTACAATCTTTCATTTATGTAGATAGCCCCAAAATTTCTCCATTATTCATATACATATTATCAATGTTGTTTTTGTTTGGCTGTTTTTAAAGGTTATGAATTGTTTATGAATTTTATATGGTTTAACAACTGTTAAAAATGTTTATGATTTTTTTTTTCATTTTTTATGCTAATTTTGTATTACAAAGTAATATACGTTGGGAAGTTGTTTCGTGTATGTAAGTATACTAAAATTCAGTAAAAATTATGTTATATTTAAATTTTAGCTATTAAAAGTTTTCAATAGCAGAATTTTTTTGATCATACTTTATGATTTTTTAACATTGTATTCATTTGAGCTTCATTTTTATTATGTATTTTATTTGAGTTTAATTTTAAAAACCCTTTAAGTAACTGAAATAGATTATTTTTAGAGAAATTTAACTTTGAAATTATGTTAATCCATCTTTAAGTTAAATTTAATTTAAAAAAAATGGTCCTTTGATTTAAATTTACCTAAGTATTTAAATACTTTGAAAGGTTCATTTTACATCGAAGATTAATTTTCTAATGGATTTAAAAGAAACATTATTTCATTGAGCAATGTTTCATTATATTTTGACTTTTATTATCAAAGTTTTAAGACTAATTAATTATTTTCCCAAAAAATGTTTTACACTTTATTTTGTTAGACATTTTATATTATACGGATTAAGAAGAATTGCATTAAATAATTTTTTTAGTCTATTTCACATTAATTTATTTCAGTTGATAAGTAAATTAGTTAAGTTTTAAAATTGAAAAAAAAAGTTTTTTAAATTAAAAGTTGTCTACATGTATAATTGTTAAACTTTTTTCAAATGTAATTTTCAATTAATTTAATTAAAAAGTTCTTTTTTTAAATTAGTACATATATATATTTTTCGATGTTTAGAAACTTTTATATATATACTACTTATATGCAGTGCTGATTAGAACTTGCCAAAAGTTGTTAAAAACTAATAATATCATAATTAACTAATTATATTAGAATCTGTATAATTCAGTCAGAAGTTCATTTATAATAATATTCGTTAGAATTGTTTCAAAGTTTTAATTTGCGTTTTTAATACAAAAACCTTATGTATTGCATACTTTTAGGGAAATTTGACAATATAATGTAATCCATTCAGTAAGAAGTTCATTTATAATAATATTCGTTAGAATTGTTTCAAAGTTTCAATTTGCGTTTTAAATACAAAAAATGTGTATGTTGCATACTTTTAGGGAAATTTGACAATACAATGTTAGGATTAGATCAAAAGAATTTTTAAATTAACAATAAGTTTAATATAAAACTCCTCACAGTTTGAAATTAAAACAATTCATAATATTTTTAAGTGGATTACCCATTTTATTTATAATGTAAAATTGTAAATTATTTTCATTTATGTTAATATGGAGGAGTAACAGCATTTATAACAATATTTAATATATTTTTAATTTTCATAATAAAAAAAAAAATAACGAATTCGACAAAATTTGAATGACATATTTATATTCAAAATATGACAGATGAATTAATCATAATATAAACACACACATGTGTCTCAGAGTTGAATAAAGTGACAATTGAATATTAAAAAGAAGAATAATATTAAATGATATTATAAAGAAATATGGAAAACAATTGTTGTATCAAATGTTCTTCCTACTCTTAACAGAGAGGAAAAAATATATTTTAAATCTTTCTTTTTAAAGAAATATAATTTTATATTTTAAGTTTATTACAAAATAAAATTTTATAAAGAAATTCATTCCTATAAAAATTATCATTAAAATCTGAGAGCACAAACCGCTCAGTAATAAGCGTCTTATGACAGCTGACGTCGAACAGATGGTGGTAAGTATGGAAGTTTATGCAAAGTTTAAATGGGAATAAGATATATAAAGTCTATATGTGAAATACGAATTCAAATAAAATGTTACAAGATTTAATAATGATTTTTAGATAAATTTTAGATTATGAGTATCTAATTACAAGATACTTTTAAAATTTAAAAGATTCCGACTTCCAGAAAACTGTTATAACCGGATTTAATAAATTTTGTAAAAAGGCCCATGCCTGCACATGCCTGCACATATGAAACATTGTTGTCTATTTAATAAATTAATTAATAATTTATATCACTTCATTTATTTAAAAAAAATAAAAAAAAAAATCACTTATATACACAAATTCACATTTTTTACTCACATTTTTTACACATTATTTACTTCTACATTTTTTACATTTTTTACAAATTCACATTTTTTTACTAAAAATTTTTATAAGCACTATCAATTTCGTACTGTTTTAAACCACGTTGTTTTATTTACTGAAATAATCATTCATATAAATCATATCGTCACAATTTTTAAATACATGATAAAAGCTCTCTCTTGTTTAATGTTGCTATTCCGTTATGCTACTATTGTTTTTAATTACAAAGATGTTGTTTGATATTAATGAAAACATTAAAGTTAATTATTTTACAGGGTTAAACAGAAATGTTATGGTTAATTATAAAAATAATTTTAATATAATTTATTTAAATATTCAAAGCCTTCGAAATAAATTAAGTAATTTAGAGGTTTTAATTAATTCTTTATATTGTGAAATACATGTAATTGTGTTAACTGAAATCTGGCTTCTAAGTCATCAAAATCAATTTTATAATATTCCAGGGTATTCCGCATACTTTTCTAATCGCGAAAAATCCAACGGTGGTGCTGCTATTTACATATCTAATAAAATAAGCAGCAATCTTGAATTTGAAGAAAACTTCTTCAACTCAAATATTCTTGGAGTAAAATTGCAAAAACCAAAACTAGACATAATGTGCTTCTATAGGGCTCATCAGACAAATTTAAAAGATTTTATTGACAGATTGGATGAAATTACATGCAAATATAATAAATCTCTAATCCTAGGAGATTTCAATATTAACTTGTTAGATAAAAATAACTGTGATGTAAGAAACTATTTGAACACACTACTTTGCAATGGCTTTGTGGTCTACAACAATATAAATGACAAATACGCAACAAGAATAGGCACTAATTCTAGAACTATAATAGACCATTTCTGCACGGATTTAATTGAATACAATTATAATCTTCATGTTGCTAACACATCTTTGTCGGACCATCAATTGCTCTTTATTAGTTCAGACCTTAGTATTACTAAGGAAGATACTAACTTTACAAAAAAAATTTTAAATTATGAAAAGCTTTCCACGGACATTTTTTGGCAAAATCTAGGCAATTTTAATACTTTGGATGAATTTATCCAAGTGTTTTCTGAAAAAATCAAAAATTACACTGAAATAATTTCTCCTAATAACACCAAGAAAAAACATGAGTGGATGAATAATGAGATTATTCGTAGCATGAAGATTCGTGACTCTTTCTATAAATACAAAAAAAAATATCCTAATGACGTAAAGGTTAATGAACTTTATAAAAAACATAAAAACATAGTCAAAAGACAGATAAAACAAGCTAAGTATAATTTTTGTAATAAGATAATATCTAGTGACCCCAATAATAGTAGGAAATTATGGTGTCTTTACAAAAGAATCATGTATAATATAAATAGTTTCGATAATAATAATACTCTAAATGAAATTAATTACAACAATAGCGTTATAAACAACTTTCAGCAAATCACAGATACAATGAATTCTTATTTTATAGACGTTACAAAAACCTTAGATATAGCAACAGAACCCATAGATGAAATATACTTGGCTTCATTTCCAAAAAACATCTACAATCAATTTTCTCTATTTCCTACAAACTTGGAAGAAGTCCAAATGACAATTAATTCATTAAATTTGGGATCGGCGACTGGACATGATAATATTTCATCTAAAGTATTGAGAAAGTTCTCAAGCCAGTTAAGTCCAATATTGGTGAAGTTTATCAATATATCTTTCGAAGCTGGTTCGTTTCCTGACTCACTTAAACATGCCATTGTTACCCCGATACATAAAGCTGGTGATAAAACGCTTCCATCAAATTACCGTCCAATCTCAGTTCTGAGTTCAGTCTCAAAAATATTTGAAAACATTATTAAAAAAAGACTCGCGTTTTTCTTGAACTCAAATAGTATATTGCATAAAGAACAATATGGGTTTGAAGAAAATTCTAATACGACGGCTGCCTGTTTATCTCTAACTGATTTCATATCAAAGAGTATGGACAATAAAAAATTTACTGCTTGCCTATTTATAGATTTGCAGAAAGCCTTTGATTGTGTTGACCATAACATTCTTCTTTTTAAGTTATCTCAATTGCAATTTAGTGAGACTCAGTTAAATCTTTTTAGATCATATTTACACAACAGAAAACAACGGACACACTGTAATAACACCTACAGTAATATGAAATACATAAAAAAAGGGGTACCTCAGGGATCAATTCTCGGTCCTGATCTATTCAAAATCTATATTGATGATTTAGCCAGATTAGAGCTAAAGGGTGTATTACAGCTTTTCGCAGATGATGCGGCTATTAAATATTCTACAGATAATGAGATAGATTTAAGGGAATCAATTATATATGACCTTGATATTATTGAGGAATGGCTTCTTAAAAATAAAATGTCATTAAATATAAAGAAGACAAAAGTTCTGCTCTTCGATAACAAAACTTTTAGTTTTTCTAGTATCAATTATAAATCTAACCACATCAGTGTAGTGAAAAGCTATAATTATTTGGGATTGTTAGTAGATAGTAGGTTCAAATGGCAAGATCACATAGACCATATTATCAAGAAAATTATACCCTATGTGTTTATATTAAGAAGAATGAGGAAATACTTTGATAGGAACACATTGTATGTTATATACTCATCCTATATTTCCTCAAACTTAACATACTTAAATCCACTTTGGAGCAATGCGCCACAAACGTATATAAAAAGACTTGATATCATACATAAAAGGGCTATAAAAATAATAAAATTTTACCCAATTACACATCCGTCCCATTTAATATATTCGTCACAATATGTAAGTCTTGAAACTATATGCAAAAGAGAATTATATAAAAAGTTAAATTAAAATCTTTAGAAAAATATAATCTTAATATTCTGAATTTTTTTTGAAAATAATTTCTACATCACCCTACTTTTCTAATGAAATTTAGTTATACAGTTTTGTTGACACAAAAAATTCCTACAGAGTTTATATTTACATTATAATTTGTATCTTTACAAATATGATATACGATACAATTCACAAAAAAGGTTGCCATTATACAATGAAAATAAATTGTCTATACTAGATTTTGAACAACCCGCCAAAATCCATTCAAAATAATAAATGAGGGAAGGAATAAGTTAAATAGACTTGAGACTACTAATATGATCAACAAAAAAAATAGAAAATACAATTATTTCAAAAAAATTTTAAATTAAATTTTGTTTATTTGTATAATTCTAAAATATTGTTGTAATAATGGAAAAAAATCATAAGAACCATTTTAAAAAAGTTTTATTTATTTTAAAACCTTTTTATGTTTATACGTGAATTTTAAAAATTTAAAGAAAAGAATTTTTTTTGAAAAGTTGTGAACAAACTAATATTAGATATAAAATAAACTAGCATTATTATACTCGTATGACGATCTTGCTACATATGTATGGCAGTCCGTCCATCAGTTCCCATACTGAATAATTAATAATAGAAGCGAACTTATACCTTAACGAACTAAAGCATACAGCACAGTTATTCCTATGGGTTTCTAAGAAAATTTAATAGAAAGAGACAAATTGAAATTTTCTGGAATTGAAATGCACAGAAAGAAATATTTTTAAAGCAAACTTTATCTGATTCATTTGAAATTTTTAATTGGTGTTTGAAAAACATTAATTTTCCATTCATCAAATTTAATTTATATGCTTTTTTATAATTTTAAAATATTAAAGTATATAAAATACGCTGGGGCCTCGGTGGTGCAGTGGGTAAGCATTTGGCTTATTAACCGAGGGGGTCCGGGTTCGATTCCCGGTCAGGTCATACAATATTTAATTAAAAAAAAAAAAAAAAAAATTATTGAAAAATAATTTTTCTTTACAAATCCCCATGGTGACCAAATATAATATAAATATACAAATATATAATATAAACAAAATAAATAATATAGTAGTTATAAATAAATAGAAAGTATTTAATGAGGGGTGCACAACGGGCGCAAGGCCTAGGTGTAAGGGAGACTTGCTTTCCCCCCCGTCCAAACAACAACAACAACATATAAAATACGCTGCGTAAGATGTTCACAAAATAAAAAATAAAGTGAGGTTAATTCAAATTTGAAAATTGTAAAACTGTCAAACATAACCTAAAAATGAATTGTAATATTTGACTTCATTTTATATATTCAACTTAAGACAAGTCGAATCATAAGTTGTACAAATACCTACTTACACATAGAAATATAATATTCGATTGCCAGAAAGGTCTACGACATAGACAAGAAAATTGGTAAACATTTTTGACATTTATTTCGCCTATGATTACAATACTTTTATACACTATGCACGTACCGCGAAATAAAAAAATTATAATATACCTAATGTTTACAATGAAAATGGATATATTGAAAAAAAAAAAATGTTGTTTTTGTTCTGAAAAAATCTGAAAAGTTGTAAATCAATGTGTGTACAAATTTTAACAATTTTGTTTACCGTTATATAGAAAAAATGGGGGATCAAAAATCAAAACAAAACAAAAAAAAACAGACAGATTAAAATATGGGAAATAACAACAATATTTAATAGAAAACTGTCAAAATGTTGTTTTGTTGTTTAGATGTTTGTTTTTCCTTAATTTTTAAAATTTTCTTCAGTAATATTTGTTTTTTTTCTTCATTTTTTGGTGTTGTTGTTTTTTACTGTTACGTCATATTTTTTTTATTATTACATTATATACTATACAATAAATAATATTCCAATTTTTTTATTTTGGTTCTTTTTTTTTTTTTTGAAAATTCAACTTAACTAAAGGCTTTTATAAAACCATTATAATGGTAATGAAAACATGGAAGCAAGGATTGTCATATATGTTAATATTATTTAATATATAAAGAAAAAAAAGAAAAACAAAAAAATAATACAGGAAATGAAATCATGATAAATTTTAAGTATAGGGATAAAATAAAATGATGACAATGTAGAGATTTTATGTTTTTATTTTTATAAAAAAAGGAATAAAAAAAAATTTAATATTAAAAAATAAATGTATCTTTTGACTAAAAAAAAAAAATATTGTTTAAATATTTGATAAAAAAATAATGAACTTTATTTAATTCAATTATTGTTAAAAATAAGAGAAAGAGAGACGAAATAAATTTTAAGAAAAATATATTTAAAGCGCACAAGAAAACAATTTTGGTTTTTTGTATAAAATTTAATTGAAAATGAAATTGGGAAGATCACTTATTTCAAAATGATAAAATGCTTTTAATAAGATTGTTGTGTAACTAAAAACTTTCATAGAATTATTTCTTTTCCTCCATAAAAAGGAACCTAATTAAATATAAGTTTATAAACTTGAGATATATGTTCTGGAATTAGGATGATAAATTTTTTGCAGTTTCGTATTTCCACGTTGTATAACCAATATAATACTGTGAAGTGGTTGGTTACGAAATTCCAAAAAAAAATTCCATTTCCGAAATACCATTTACATATTTCGAAAAAAAAAATCCAAATAAATAAATGTTCTGTGAAAAGCTGCAATCCGCATTTTAAATCCAGAAATCCCTCTTAATTGAGATTCTCCCTTTGGAATTTTTTATTTTCGAATTTTTTTTTTGGAATTAATTCTTTTCATTATTTTGAATGTTTTTGTTTTTTCAATATGACACTATCCCTACTGTGAAGTCGAGGTTCCATATTAAGGTTTACAAAAATAAATATTATTTAATATTGTCACTTACAAAGTAATTGGAAAACAAAGATTTAAAAATATATAGAATCAAATAAGTTAATTTAATTATATATAGTCATATTAAACTTTGATAATAAATTGTGACAATATACAAGGTGGCGCAAAAAGACTGATATGGTTTGAATGTTTAATAACTTTTTAAATTTATTTATATTTTTTATTTTTATTTCAGAATTTTGTGAAAAAAACTTGGGGAATTGGAAATGGGATAGTACACAACAGAACAGCGATCAAAAATTACGAAAAGTTATGAAAAATGTACTGGAAAGTGCACGAATGTGCGAAACCAAAAATGGTCATCACTTGCTGGATATAATTTTTGTACTTAAGCTAAAAATATTCCCCATTAATATACTGTATAACAAAAAAATAATAATAATAATTAACTATTAAATAAAAAAGTTATTAAACATTCAAACCATATCGGTCGTTTTGCGCCACCCTGTATAAACAAATAATATATATATTTCTAAAAAGAAAGAAGCGTTTCTAAATGGTTTAAAATTGAGTTTAATGTTTACTTTAAGTATAAAAATCGATTTTATATGAAAAATTGGCGTTTTCGATGGAAATATGTAAATCACGAAATAAGCTAAAAAACCCAAAAGAATTTTAAGTTCTAGAACGTTTTTAAGTGCTGTAATTGTACAATTAGGTTTGAGGAATTCATTGAGATTAGCTCTAAAAATAAGAATATTGCATTTTCAATAATTTCGAGCTTTTTGAAAGGGATCAATGTGTATCCTTGTATAGATACGTTTTTTAAATTAAAAAAAAAAGATTTCCAAAAAAACTTTCTAGATTTTTGATTTATAAACACATTTTTCTATGTTAATAGATTTTTAATTATGATATTAAGTGCCTAGCATGGAAAAATAACTGACCTTCAGATTCGTTTGAATATCTTCTACAAAAAGCTTTGAAAGAAAGTATTCTATTCTCACTGCAATAGAGTCAGACAAAAAAGTAAGAACTATCAACTATATAGTCCTCATTTTATACAAAGCCATTAAAGTCTAAAGAAAATATCAAAATAAACATTTTAATTTGTAAACTTTGAATACCGTATCTATAGCAACTCAACATTTTTGTTCAGATTTATAATTATTTAAATAAATTTATTATAAACGAGGAAGAGTGTAGTAGAGTAGACTGTGTCAACTCTGGGATACCCGTATGACCGTAACATATACATTATATCATCCGGTTAATTACTTTTGGCAAAATTTCAAACATTCAGCTTTATTAGGTGTAGAGTAATGCTCATATAAAAGAAGGAGTTGTATGGCAGCTACTCGAACCCTTTGCAGTAGACCAACCAAATTTTGCAGTAACTTTGGCCATTACACTAAACTATTTTTGGCAAAATTTCAGACACCCAGCTTCATTTGGTGTAGTGTAATCCTCATATAAAAGAAGGAGTTGTATGGCAGCTACTCGAACCCTCAGCAGTAGACCAACTAAATTTTGCAGTAACTTTGGCCATTACACTAAACTATTTTTTGCAAAATTTTTCAAAACTCGATTCCGTTTTTTGCATAAAAACGAATTTGTGAAAATTTCATAATCCTAGCTCCTTTACTTTTTGAGTTATCGTGATGACGGACGGACGGACGGACAGACGGACAGACGGACAGACGGACGGACATACATAGCTAAATCGATTTATTTTTCGATTCTGATCCGATCCATACATTTGAGTCTATATCTACCCCCCCTCCTTCTCTGCGTCACAAACGTAATGGCAAATTTATTATACCCTTGGACTATATAGTCGTATAAAAATAGTGAAGCAAAATTTGTACAATAATTTTTTAATTTATCTAATGTTATTTAAAACAACAATACATTTTCTACTCTAAAAACTTTATTTTGAATATTTCTTAATACAGAGTCTATTAAAATAATTTATATTTATTTAAAATAAATAAACACAACAGAAACTAAAAGAGGTAAATATGTTTTTCTTGAATGAAATTACTAAACCATACAAATTTGTTGGATAAGTTCCATATAATTGTAAAAATTTTTTATTTCATACAGTTTTTTTTGAAATCCTTTGAAATATTCTTTTAAAAATATTATAAATTATAGAAATAAGTTTTTAAAAATAAAAATAATTAGTTTTTTAATTAAGTTCAAAAGTAGTTCAATGTTTTAATAGAAAAATAGATTAATGTTTTAGATAATATTTCAATAGGATTTATAAAATTTATAGACTTAATTAAAATCGAATAAGATACAGATATTAAATTTATATAAAGAATAATAAAGCAAAATATTGATTTACAAATTTTCATAGGATAATATGAAATCGATAAAAAAATTTTATATTAAATGAAAATTTATTAAAATTAAAATAACAACCTTTGGGCAGATATTTTATTAAAAATTGGAAAAATTTGGAGAAAAAATCTGCCTAAAGCAGTAATAAGCAATTTGGAATAAATTTATTTAATATCAAAATTTATTGATTTAGAATTTTTTGTAGGTAAGAGATCCCGAATCGTTTGCAATAAGGAATTTATACTAAATTATTTTTTTCCATTTAAGAGTTTTTTTTTAGCACAAAATTCGTTAATTTCAGTATAAAGTAGATTCCATTAATTTTTATGGAATTTAATTTTAAAAAAACGAAGTGTATTAGATGAGAAGAATTGGATGAGAATTGACTTAGAAGAAAGATGTTAATGTTCTTCCTAATTTTTTTTTAAATCGTACATGTATGCATTACCAGCATTAGCGAAAACATTTGATGAGATATGATTTCTGTGTTGCGCCACCTTGATAGTTCAATTATAATTTTGAAAAATCTCAAATGAAGGCATTTGAAGTTCTACTTCTTAAGAACATATATTAATTTCTAGAAGATAACTCAATGCAATAATAGAGGCTCCAGTTCAAATATGTGGGTTATACTAATTTTTCGTCCTAATATACATTTTATAGATATTGAGTGGCTCAAATGGGGGGAAGAAAGTTTTGCAGCTATACAAGAAACCCAAATATATAGCAGCATCAGCTACATCAATTATATGGTTTGATCAAGTCAGTTTTTGATTCAGCTCGATCTCCAAAATGCTCAAGTCCGACATATAATAGCAAAGTCTTTCCTTGAAATAAAAGATTGGGAACAGAAGTCGCCAAATTTCGCGAGATAGGACAGTTTTAAGTTTTTTTAGTATTAAAATCAACTCTGTTGACTTTACTCGATAGTAATTTTTGACTAAATCATTGTTTAGTTCACTATAGTGAAATTTTTTGCTGTGTTTTTAACCTGATGGTTAGATTTACAGCGGTTATAAAATCCGTAATATTTTACAAATTCAAGTAAATGGAATATTAATTTATCACTAAAGTTTAAAAAAACATTTAATTACTACTTGATTTTATATTAATTGTCAAAGAAATATGAATTGTAAACAAATACATAATCGATTTTTTTAATAGAGAATCGTTTTCTTAAACTCGGTTGGGTTTTAAAACCTAAATATATGGAAGAAAACGTTTGTTATAAGAAAATAAAAGAAAAACGAAAACCAAATTTATAAATTTATAAAAAAACTTTTAAAAACTTTTAAAAAATGTTTATTATGTCGTTAGTATTTTTATTATTTTTTAAAGAGCCATCTTATTTAACATGATATTAAAAATAAAAAAAAATATATTAAAATAAAATTTGTTGGTAATCAATTTTTGGTTCTAAATGTAAAGTTCGTAGAAAAAAAAAAAAAAAAAATTTTTATTTTTAAACCAGAATGGAACTCAGACTTTTGTACACCCCAAGCCACTTCGTTAACCACTGCACCATACAATTTTTATAAATTTATGGTCAAATTTCTAATATAAATGTATCACTAACTTACAGAATGAAAAATAGACCCATAGATGAAGGCAAGTTAATATAAAAGTATATAATATGTTTGGGATTGAAATTTCCATATTGAAGAAGATCTTAAATTTTCTCTAAAAAAAAAACGGATCTATATAGAAATTCAAGAAATTAATTTTTTTAATTCTTTAATTCGTAATATTTCCTGAATACAGAAGCATCTACAAACTAATGATCTTAAAATAAAAGTTCGTATTCTAATGTGTAATTTTTTGAATGGAAAATATTTTGATGGAAAACGAAATTAAAGTTTAAAGGAACAAAAGGGTTACTTTTTAACCGATAGCGGTACTTAAAAAATGAGTACAAAGTAATTTAGAAGGCGTACCTTTTCGAATTGAACTTGATTTAAACATCCGCAACGACATTTCGTGACAGTTCTTATTAACTAATAATATCTAAGTGAATAGTGACTTTTTTCGTCACAGCTGCGTGGATAATTAAATTAATCTTTTGCGTCACTACATACAATGTGTTAAGCGAGTGTCTAAGTCTTTCCTTTTCAGATGTAGAAGGTATAAATCTTTTAAATTATGATATGAACTGTTATGGTATAAATTTGAAATTATATTTTTTTATTAGATGGGATACGATTAGTGTTTGAATCCGAAACCCTTCGATTGAAAGATCGATGTCCTAACCAACACACCATCGATTGGTTCTCATTCTATTCTGATCTGCAATTGAAAGAGTTTTGAATTTCGAAAACCCAATAAGAGAAACAAAACTCTTTATAGTATAAAGAGTATATTTATTTATATTTTTTTTATTCGTTTTTAATTAAAATTTGATACTTGCAAAATAAACTTTAGTTACCACTTAACATTTACATTATGGTCTTTATATCAAGAAAATTTAATAATTTAAATTTTAAACAAAAAAGGAAAAAAAAAAACTGTGAGAATAATATTGCAGGCGTATTTTTTAAACAAATGGGGCAATGGGACTAAGGAAATAACCCTTTGAAAAAAAAATTTGAAAAAAAAAAGTTGTTTATAAACATAAACAAGGAAGTTGAAACTTTAATTGCAGAAGTTTTTTTTTAAAGGGAAGTATACATTTAACATTTTTTTACCATATTTAAGACTTTTTAAATTTTTTCCATTATAAAACTTTAATAAAATTTAGGAATCTGGTTTAAATTCCAAAAACATTTTTTTTTTTTTAAATTATTCTTGTATACAATTTTATTTTCTTAATAATAAAAGTTTTACGTTTTTTTTTTGATATTTGTAAGTTCAATTTATTTTTAAATAAAATATATAAACTTTTAAAGAAGGTTTAGTTTAAGTAGAACAATAAAACAAGTTCTTTAAAATGTATATCTCTCTTTTTTATTCATTATTTGTTAAATTTTAAACTTTTTATTTTGGGTTGAATTGCATTCCGCACGGAACAACTTATAACGTTTAAAGGTACTAAGGATTGCTTAAAAAAATATTTAAACTTTTGCAATACTTTTTTTTTTTATAACTAAAGCATTTAAAAACTTTAATTGTTTTCACTTTAGATCTTTTTCAAAAGATTTTAGTTTTTTACAATATCAAAAAGAATTTTGTAAAATACTAAGGGCTATAAAAGTTTATTTGCGAAATCATTTATAGAGCCTGAAGAATTGATTATTCATTTTGAAATACGTACAAAAAAATTCTTATTAGTTCTTAATATTCTGAACTTTAAGTCCTTAATTAAATCCTTTAGTTTTTATTGCAATTTCTAACAAAAAAAATTATTTTAACATTTAAATTACTTTTTATTCGAAATATTAAAAATTTCGAGTGTCTAGGAGCAAAATAATTTGCTATCGTGAATGGGAGTTATTTTAAATGGTAAAAAATTTAAATCGACTATTGGAATTTAAAATTAAGGTACAGAACAGTTGACCTGAATTTATATTACAAATATTCAATTTACCTAAAAGCAAAACTTCAATTTGCTAAATATCTGTATTGCAAATGTCATTCTCGTACATATACATATAAACAAATATTCTGAAAAAATTGAATTGAATTTTTATCTAACTGTCAAATTTGCCCAATATTTATGTCATACTTACTACAACAATGAATAGGGTTGGGATAATAAATTTTTTGACATATGAAAATTTTCGAACTATAATTTCCTTAACGATTTTTATTCATTTCGAATTTTTCAATAAGTGGATTTTTGCAAATTATTCTTTTGTCTTCTGATTTTTGTCAAACACCCAAAAAAATTCTTTAACTTAATGAACTTTAGTTTTCTTTTCCTTTTCAATTTATATTTTTCAATTTTCATTTTATAAATTTTAAATTACAATTAAATATATTATATAAGTATTTGTAAAGTTTTTTTGATTCAATTTATTGTAAGATCCATTCACAATATTAAAGTACTGAAATGTATCAAATACCACTTATGGGATTTTAATCTAATAAATACATTTTTATTGATAGTTGATTACAAAATAGGGATGAGTAAAAGTTTTTTACACAAAGCAATAAAGTAAAATAAATCGATATTTTTATTAAAGTTTCATATTCAACTTGTATTTTAAAGTGAAAATAAATTCTCTTAAAATAAAAAAGTCAATTTAAATTTTGGTTTTGAAATGTATAGAAAATTGGTTTCACTAAGTGTCAAATGTATTTTAGAAGAAATTTTTAAAAATAAAAGAAATTTTTGAAAGTACTACACAATTTATTCAACTATCAAAATAACAGAATAACCAATAAAATTCTTTTGAAGAGTTTTTAAAATAAATGCAACTTTATTTAAAATAGCAACAATTTATTACATTGCAATGTTTATATATAGAAATTTCAGAACCAAGACAATGTATTATTTTTTAAATTTCTTTTTGATTAAACTGGGAATTTCAAAAATGTTTGGTTCTTTTTAATGGATTCTATTTGCAAAATTTGATATACTGACATTTATAGTATATATTGGCTATTTAATACATATATATATATATATATATATATATATATATAATATATTTAATATAAATACTATATAAAATAGAATTTTTTTTTGTACCAAAATATAATTTATAGTTTTTTTTAATAAAGAAGACTGAAATAACGTTACATTTTATTACAGTTATGACAAGACCCTAAATGTATGTAAAACATTTAATTTCTTTAAAATTTATGAAATCAAAGTACTTTTAGACTGAAAAACAACTATATGAATTACAATAAATTTCTAATTTATCTCAATAAGTGTTATTTGAAGTTTGTAACTATAAGTGAATTGAATGTTATTTAATTTTAATATTAATAATATTGTTCAGTTCATATTGATTTTATTTTGCAACTTTATATTTTTTTTGCTTTTATAAAACAATTCCTTCTAAACATATGTTCACTTATGTTTTTGAACTTTTCACAGCCCTGCAAATTCTTGTAAAAGCAATTGACGCTTAATTTTTATGATTTGCGAACTTAATTTTATTAAACTAGGTTATGTATTGAAACGATATCGATTTTTTTATTAAATTTTTAATTTAAACAATTAATTTAACTTGATTTAATTAAATAATTTTAATTTTTAATTGCTTCTATTAAAATCTTATATAAAATTAACTTTTATTTTCACTTAAAGGAAATGTCATCATGTTCCTTTAAACATTTTTTTTTAAAAACAAATGCTTTTGTTTTTCTAATTCTTTATAAACCTTTTTGATTAATTTTTATTGTTTAAAGTTAATATTTAAGTTAATTTGTTCTTAAATATATTAAATTTTATAAATTAAAAAAAAAAAAAATTTTGAAGTGAAAAATGTTCACACGTAAATATCGTACGTCATTATAACATCGCGTCGATACATAGTTTTCATCGCCGATTCAAATTAAAACTGAATAAACTGCAATTATTTTAACTTGAATAAAATATAATATATAAAATATTTTATACATAAAAATATTATATGTATTTATATATATATATATTTATTTATTTAAGAAATTTTTATTTTGAAGATACTTTTGAATGAATGTTTAAGAAATCACTCAAGTATTTCAGTATAAATTAAATTTGTTGCAAATTATGAAGACAGCAATTACTAATATAAATAATATTTTTAAAAAAATATTTGATAAAGTATTTAAAGAAAATTTGTAACAACACGCCCATTAATTAACGATAATAAAATTAAAATGAAGGTGTAATAAATTAATTTAAAGAATTTTAATTTTTTGATTTTGTTTTCATTTTAATTGCACTAGAAAATTTATTTATTAATTCCAATCAATTAAAAAATTTTTTCAAAATTTAAAATTTAATTCAATTTTTGGTATAAAATAATGAATACAAACATAAATTTAAATTGGAATGTAATTAGTTTCATGAAATGTCAAAGTCGTAGCTGTCAAAAATTAGTGATTTAAATAGAATAAAGTATTTTAAATTAAATTTTGAATTGGTACCATATAAAACTAACATATTTTTAAGTATAGTTGGATCTAGCAGTTAGAATCATGTGTCAGTAAAATTAGCTTCCAGTTCACAGGTTTCATGGTTTCAAGGTTATATTTCATCAGTTTTCAAGGATATTTTCAAAAAATTTTAAAATAAATATGCCTATGTAGTTTCACTCTGTCCGTCCGTCCTTTCGTATGCTTACAAAACTTCTACACCGTTGGAAATAAAAAAAAAAAGAAATTTTCTTGTATTATAAAAAAACTAATGTCTGATAGAAGAATTTGTTTCTATAGTTTCACCAGTTGCAGTTCGTTACGTACCTACAGGCCCCAAAATCTGAAAAATTCCCCTTCATTTAAATTTTCATAAAAAAAGGTTTTAAAAGGATATTTTCAATCTAGAAACGCCAAACGATAGCAGTTTTTATAATCTATATTAATATAATGTAACCCAACTGTATAGAGTTGCCATACGTTAATTTAATTTAGCATTAAGCGAAACAAAATGTTTGTAAAATTATTGACTCTTATATCTTTTAAACGGTTTAAAATAGGAACTTAAAATTTTCAAGGAAGTTAAATCTTAAGAAAATTTGTAAATATGTATGACCCTTTGTTAAATTTGTTACTCCACATTTTGTTCTTTATTAATTTAAGCTTTAATATTATATTTTAACGTGTAAACGGTTTTTCACTTACTTACTTTACTTTAATTCCTTTAACCCCTATTGGGGCATAGGGCAGAAACAAACTCCTTCCATCGCTCGCGTTCTTTAGCCAGACGCTTCACTTGCAGCCAGGTTTTCTGTTGTGACCCTGCTTCAGCTAAGACGGTTGTCCTCCATGTTTTCTTTGGCCTTCCCACTCGTCGTGTCCCTTGAGGATTCCAATCCAAGGCTTGCTTTGCAATTTCTGTATTGTCTTTCCTCAAGGTATGTCCGATCCACCGCCATTTCCGTTTTCGGATCTCGACATCGATCGCGACTTGGTTAGTTTGCTGCCACAGTGCTCTGTTTGAAATAATGCGTGGCCAGCGGATTTTCAATATGCGACGAAGGCATCGGTTAATATACACCTGCAGTTTTTTAGTGATGGTTGCGGTGACTTTCCATGTTTCGCAGGCGTATAAAAGGACACTTTTGACGTTTGTTTCGAAAATTCTTAGCTTAGTGCGCATGGTGATTGCGTTCGATTGCCATACCCTAGAGAGAGCGCCAAATGCAGTACGGGCTTTGCTGATTCTGTTTTCAATGTCAAGCTCAGCTCCTCCATCTGGTGTCAATATACTACCCAGGTATTTAAACTGCTCTACTTCTCCTACTACTACTTCATTGAAAAGTATGGCTTGATGTGTGCTGCGGCTCGTCCTAATAATCTTTGTTTTTTCAACATTGATTTTTAGCCCAACTTTGATCCCGTTGTTATGTAGGGCTTGACACATTTCGTTGAGTCCGCTACTTGAATGTGCCATTAGACACACATCATCGGCATAATCTAAGTGGCTTAGGCGTTTGAATGTATGCCACTGTATGCCATTTCTCTCATTTTCACCAACAGCGGTAGTCATAACGTCATCAACTACCGTTAAGAACAATATTGGTGAGAGTATGCATCCTTGACGCACACCTTGCTGCACTTCGAAGGGTTCAGTCAGCTGTCCGCAGTGCAAGACGTAGCTCCTTGCATTTTCATAGGAAGCTTTTATGATGGCTACTATCTTTTCTGGAATTCCTCTCCTATTTAAGGATTTCCAGATGTACTCCTGCTTTACGCGATCAAAGGCTTTCTCAAAATCTACGAACATTAGGTGTAATGGTGAGTTTAGTTCTGTAGATTGCTCAATAATGATACGTAGGGTGTTTATGTTATCAACACAAGAATGGCCGCTACGAAATCCTGTCTGGTGCTTTTTGAGCGTTGAGTTAATTCTTTCTTTGATGCGTTCTAGTACTATTCTCGCCATAAGCTTGGAGAAAACGGATAATAGTGATATACCTCGCCAGTTATTGCAATTGGTCAGGCTACCTTTCTTAGGTATTTTAGCAATAACTCCTTCTTTCCAGTCACTCGGGTATATTTCTTCTTCCCATATAGCCTGAAATAAGGGAAGAAGTATAGATGCCGTTGTGTCTGGGTCTGCTTTTAAGAACTCTGCTGGTATACCATCTATTCCTGCTGCCTTGTTGTTTTTTAATGAGCTGATTGCTGATTTGATTTCTTGTACGGTTGGATTGCCCGTGTCAATGCCTCGAAAAGATCTGCGGTTTTGGGGGCTCACGGGTGTTGACTGTTCGACAAACTGATCATTGAGCAGTTTGCAAAAATGCTCCCTCCATCTTCGCAGTTGATCTTCCATCGTTACAAGTAGTTTGCCATTTTCGTCGGCAATTGGTTTTTGCGCTCTATTTTTACGGCCAGAAATTTGCCGTGTGATTTTGTAGAGCTCTGCAGCATCATTTCTGGCAGCAGCAGTTTCCGCTTTCTTTGCAAGGTCTTCCATATGTTTTCTTCTATCTCGTCTTACACTGCGCTGTGTTAACTTATGTGCTTCTTGATATTGAGTGCGAAGGATGTCTCTTTGGTGTTGATGTTGCTGGTGATTAATGTTATTCTTCAGCTGCTTCCTCCGGTCTATAAGATCCCATGAAGCTTGAGACATCCATTGATCCCCTCTTCTTCGCATCGCACTCGGCACATGTTCCAAACCAGTGTCAATAAACGCTTTTTTGATATGATCCCATCTGTCGTTTATAGATATTAAGTTGTTCGATGTTGCGGTTCTGTCACGAAGTTTATTTACAAAATTGCGACAAGTTGATGGGTCTTTTAAACCGTTGACATCGAATTTCGGTATTCTGGTTTGGTTTAACAATCTACGCTGGACAGCTGCTGTGCGTAACTGTAGACTGGCTACTACCAAATGGTGATCACTTCCGATGTCTGCACTTCTTCTGTTTCGAACATCGCAGAGGGATTTTCTCCACCTTTGTTGAATAATGCAATGGTCGATTTGGTTTTGAACTTGACCATTCGGAGACACCCATGTAACTTTATGACAAGTTTTGTGTGGAAACAGGGTTCCGCCAATTGTTAGTTGTCGTTCGTTGCAAAAATCAACTAACATTTCGCCATTATTGTTCCTTGTTCCCAGCCCGTGCCTGCCCATTACACGCTCTAATCCTACATTTTCCGTGCCGACTTTGGCGTTTAGATCGCCTATGACGATTTTAATATCGGCTTTTGGAGCGCTGTCATAAGCATTACTCAATTGGGTGTAGAAATTAAGTTTCGCTTCTTCCTCTGCGTCTTCGGTTGGAGCATAACAATGGATGATCGTGATGTTTCTTACTCTGGATCTGAAACGTGCTGATATCAATCTTTTGGAAATAGGAGCCCAGCTTATTAGACTGTGCTTTGCGCCAGTAGTCAACATGATACCAACACCACCTATTCTTGGTCCAGTTTGGTGTTCATCTTCGCCAGAGTATAACATGAATGTTTTCCCTGTAGAGGATGTATGTTCTCCAAGTCCTCTCCATTTGGTTTCGCTGATGCACATTATTTGGATGTTAGCTTGAAGCATTTCACGTTCTGCTTGCTCATATTTTCCAAGATCTAGCAAGGTACGGACGTTCCATGCCCCAATCAATGTGCGAACCTTATAATTGAAGGTCGGCTGTTGCGAGCGATTTCTTTCGTTTGTTTTTGATTCTTTTATCTTTGATTTATTTCCACTATTTTTGCATGAAATTCTTCGCACCCCCACATCCGATGTGCGATTTACTGCAGTTCTAGGAGCTACAGGAGGATTTCCTTCATTTTGAAGGTTACCCCGTGAGGACCGATTTTTCCACGTTTTAGATTTCATGTTTTGAATACTAGAAAGTAGACCTTCTTGTGTTTCCAGAGATATGGATGATAACGCCATAAGCTCAGATCTGACAGGCACACATGCCCTGCGGACGGTCAGATACATCTACAATTTAGGCCGCCCACTGTGGGTACAGACGCCTTTCATAGCCGCTTCTTGGAAGTACAGACGCTACTCGTATTTGTGTTTAATTTCGGAGTTTACCTCTCCTAGCCTTTGGGAATCCAATCCCACGTAGTACAAGGCAGCACTATCGGCAGTTACTTTGAGAAGAGAGTTCCAGGAAGGAGTCTAGGTAGCTATGCTACCAGGCCAACACTACAACCCACTCCTCTATTTTCGCTGCGCATCCCATATGGGTGGCTCATCCGCCTTCTTCGCCGTTGGACTTACATCTCATCCGCCTCCGAAGCCGTTGACCGGTTTTCACGTGTATCCTCGTCAGGAGCCCTCACAAGGTGCTATCAGCCGGGCCAGCTGAACCTAGGTTTTTTAACGAGGTTGGTACTCCTCCCCCTCCTCCTTTCTCATCCGGGCTTGGGACCGGCATTGGCAGGTTTTTCACTACCATAAGGGTTTTCTTAAATTAAAACGAGACTTTAAGTATCTCTTTCAAAAGTTAGTTAATATTAGCATGAACAACAATTATATAAGAACTAAATCCTAAGTTATTAACTTTTGTAGATATTGATAAGAATATTTTTAATATTAAATTTTAATAAGTAATTATTGTAACAATTTTATATTTATATTTATTTAATTATAAAATTGCGTTTTTTCCCCTAATTAATAAAAAAAAAAAAAAAAAATTTAGTTTAAATTGCCTACCGCATAAAAGACGGCGAAAGTAACGAACCAAAAATATAACTTTTCATATTCATTTTTTTTTGTAATAAATATCAGTAGGTAATTCAAATTTATAACATAATTACATACATTTTTAATATATTTATTATTGCAAATATTAAATTTAAAATGCATGGTTGCATTTTTATTATTTTTAATTTTTTATTCAATATTACTTACAAAATAAATATTTACTATGGTTATGACTGTTGTGAGTTATTTAAAAGCACACATTTTAAATTAATTTTTTATTAATGGTCTATAGTAATTAGAGCAAAAATTGAAGGAAATGTAATATAAATGTATATAATAATAATATAATAGTAATTTTTTATTTATTTTAGATTGTATATATGTAGAATTGTTTTTCTAATTAATTTTGGTGAATGAAAAAATAATATTTATTTTAATGATTCTATTTATAAAATGATTAAAAGAAGGGTTTCCTACGCTAAAAGGTGACATTCACTTTTGAAGGGGAGTTGCTTTTGTTTTAAACAAAAGCTAAAATACAGGACCAGAAATTTTATTTTTAATATCTAATATACAGTAGTTTTTAGGAATATATGCAGATCTTCTAATATGTAATAGTAGTTGTCTTATTCCACAGCTCTTAATTTGTAAAATTAGCATATGGATGTTGATATTGAGAGTGTTAATGGTTTTCCAACAGGTAATTTTAAAACTAAAACACTTTTGTAATCGTGTTTAAATAAATTTTGAAAAATTAAATGTAGGTTTATTGTATAATTATTATAAAGGCGCAAATACATGGGCGTAACATGTTTCTCATTTTTTTCGTGTGTGCAAATGCTTTTGCGCTACGCGTTACATGTTCGCCAAAAATTAAAACATTTTTATATTTTAACGAGCATTTTAAATTTGACCGAACTTGTTCGCGTGTGTATGGCAATATTTGCGTAACATTTGAATTTTTAATATTTTTAGTCATAAAGTTAATTTTGAAACATATATGAAAAAAAATGTATGTATTAAGATTTGTTTTTTGTTTACATTTTTTTTTGGAATTAGTGGATCGATTTTTTGGAAAGTTGGAAGTAATTGGAAGTTCTGTGGAAAGTCAAAAATGACCAGTACAAAGATAAAAATAGTAAATTGAAAACTCTTGATTAATTGTAAAGGAATGCTGTTAAGTGCCAACATAATATAGGCACTTAAAAAAAACTGTATATTTGTGGACAGCATTTAGGAAAAGAGAAAGAGAAAAAAATAGATTATTGTATTTCATCTATCAAACTTTGACAAGACAGTTTATTTTTTTTTTTAAATATACCAATCTTTATTCCACAGTTTACTATTATTCTTTTTTTTATTCAAAATAATCGATGAAATAATCAAATTTTCGCATAACATGTTACGCTATGTATTGCCCCTTAAAATCAATTCAAGACTTTCAACAATATAATGCCAATTGAATTAATTCAATGATTTAATAGCAATAAAAGGAAAAACAATTCATAATGTTTTTTTTTTTCTGTCAATATCATTTTAAAATTTATTAAAAATAAATATTTCCGAAAAATTCGAACAATTTTTCGGAAATAAAACTTATTAATTATAATTTTAAATTTACTCAAAGTACAATTTACCAAGGGGATTTTGTATGCTTTTGAAATGTTTTATATTTTCCCTCGAGGAATTTTGAAATAAATTTTTATATTTTGCCTTTCAATTTTTTTTTTTTAAAATTAAAATTCATACCCAGACTCTGTTGATTTTTACAAAAAAAAAAAGACTAATGTAATTTATAACAAATAAATAAATAGTATTTTACCTGTGACTTTTTCGTGTACAAGGAATTAGAGTATGAAATATTAATAGTAACACTTTGAAATGTTTTACAGGGTATACAATACAGGGTTTCCGGAACTGGAAGATCACGAAGAGCAGATATGATAGAGAAGTGCATAATAAACAAATAAATTTATTTGTTATAACTGACTTCAAAGTATTTTCATAAACTTCTTAAAGTATTAATAACATCTTCAACCCTGTACAACATTAAAAATTCATTTGAGGATATTTAGCTTTAAGTAATATTTTTTTTATCCCAACTTTTTATTATCTATTACAGTTGAAGAGTTGCGGTTAGAATAATGTTTTAAATCCGAAAAATATTGGTATTTCTCACTCATTTTTAAATAAAAACTGATATCATATATATAATACACAAGTGTTGGCGAGACCTTGCCAACATGTAAAAAATATTGCACGCCAAAATTATTATAAATATACTTCACATAATAAATAATGATGGCAATACTCATGCCTTTAAATTTATTATTATGAATCCCATACACCATGGACCTGTTTTGTTGTTATGCATCCCTTACACGATGTTTTCAACATGGTAAGCGTACTTGCGAAGTTGAAAGGTTGCATTACACGTACAATTGTGAAATTTTTATTTTTTCTTTTTCCTTAACACAAAATTTTAGAAAAAGAACAATATCAAATTGAATATTGTAAATGTACATATTTACACATTCATAACATGCACAGGGGTCCTCCTAGTTAATGTGTAAATTTATAATGTGTACATTTTTGTCATAACACAATACTTTTCTTATATTTCGTATAATAAAAAGTAAAATAAATAAAAACCCGAACTAGAAAAAATCCTTTGTAAGTCCTTTTTTTTTTTATAACAATTTGACGTTTTGTATTATAATGAAATTCGGTAGATTATGTTGTTATTATTGGGTAGGGATGGGTAGAATTACTAATCAATTTCTTAATATAAACAAAAATGTATAATTTCTTTTTCATTCTTTACTTTTTCTTCAAATCTTTTTTTTTCAAATTCTCATTTTATTTACATAAATTTTATGATATTAATAAGCAAAACCATTTTGTTTTTTTTTTTTTAATTTTTATTTTATTGGAAGGAAGAAATTTAAATTTTCATGATTTTTTTTCAAGATGTGATTGTTCTCTTGTTGGCATCAACAAGGAAAAGGAAATTTTGATCGGAAATAATTTCAAAAAAGTGTTTATAATTTTATTTTGTCCTTTTTTATTTTTGAACGCTCCTTAAATTTTTGTGCTGATTTGTTTGTTGTTGTAAAAAGTTAGGTATAAGATTGAGTTTTGATAATATTGGATAAATAATTAGATTTTTTTTTATTTGTAGGATTATTTTTTTTATTTTATTAATTTTGTTTCCGTAGATTAAAACAGAAAATTATTGTATAGATTAAAACTTACCTCTTGTGCTTGTAACCTTAATCTTGTTTCCTCAACAGCATCTTTTTTGGTTGTTAAAGTCTTATCACGTAATGATGTTCTACGAACTGATTGGGCCCTATATTTAATAGAAAAAAATTTAGTATTTAATTTTTTTTGGAATTTTTGCTTTTAACAATGTAAAAATAAAATTTTATTAAATTAAATAAAAATATTCATATCATGATTTCATAAGAAATACTATATAAATTAGATGAAGTGCAGTTTAAATGACCCTGTTTATTATTATTTGTTATAATGTGATGGAGATTCATTTTATATACACACACATATATATATTATTAAAATATTTTTAGGTCAAAAAAAATGAAGAAATAAAAAGATAGACAAAATTAGCAATTTGTCAGATAGAAAATGAGCTGCAAGAAAGTAAATATAGCAACTTTAATTTTTAATTGAAAATCAGTCAAAGTGTATTTAATAAGTAAGAAGTATTATATTATAAGATAATATTAATTATAAAGTTACTTGTTAAAAGTTGAATTTAAACCGTTAAAGGATCTATATATGAGGAATCAAAAATCACCTGTGCCATATTTTTGAATGAATATGGTGAGTTTACGATTCCAGAAACTAGGTCTTTGGTACATAAATTAGGTAAGAATAACAATGCAACAATGGAATATAAGAACAATGAGAGAACGAATAAGGTTAGTAAAATATAAGGAAGAATGTGATACATGTCTTGTATCTAGAAATAATGTACAGAAACTACAAGTATTTGTAAATAAATGTCTGAGAATAATATGTCGCATGTTCTGGCCAAGGCGAATTATAAACGAAAAGCTTTGGGTAACAATTAGATAGGAGCTTATATAGGTATTAATAAGCAGAAAGGAGTGAAAATGTATTGGTCATATTCTAAGACGCCCAACAAAATAAGTGGCACGTCAATAACTAGAATGAAACCACCAGAGAAAAATAAAAGACAATTCTCTGGAGGAGAATGGTGCAGTCACACAGAATGTGACGTATCTGGAGCATCATTGATGAAAGTAAAAAGAAAAATTTGGAGGTACTATGATGAAGCTCTATGTTGCCTAAGGGAATAATTTATTTTTTTTTAATGGGAAAATATAAAAATGTAAGCTTAAATTTTATATTTGGAAAATTCTAAATGAATTTTAAAAGGTTTTGTTATTTTTTTCAAATATTCTCTATTAAAAAAATATCTAATATCAAATAATTTTGAGAAAATTATTGTAATTTTTTGGATGTTTTAATCATATTGTATTAAAATACAATATTTATTATTATTTTCATATGAAAATTTTCTATTTCGTTGACATTTAAAATTTCAATTTAAATAAATTCTGTATTTACTTAAAATTTTATAATATCTGAAATCCTTCTGAAATCATTAACCTTTTAAAAAACCTTGACTTATCAGAAAACCTTATAAAATTTTTTGCATAAAATATAAGATAATTATTAAAATTATTTTGAAACGTTTTAAAAATATTTATTACATATACTTTTATCTTTTATTTTATAACAGGATCATATATATATATATATATTTTATTTAACATATATATCTGTATATCATATATATTATATATTATATTATTTAATATCTCTTTTTTACAAAAATTACATAATTTTGTAGTCAAAGTTACTTTTTAGAATATTTCCCATTATTTCTTTAATCTTCAATACTTTAATAAATTTTTGATTGAATATGATTTTTCTTGGAAAATGGAATGAAATGTAGAATTTAAAATGAGAGAGAGAGAGAGAGAGAGAGAAGGAGAAACGGATATATAAATTTGATTTTGATTTAATATTTTAAAGTATATAAATATCAGATTTTTACTTTTATTTTTAAAAGGAAATCCAGATTGATTTTATAACCATATATCTGTTTGAATTTATTAAAATTTTAAAATGGTTTTTTTTCAAACTCCATATGTAATTAATGTTGAATAAATGATAAGAATGGGTAAAAATGAAAAAGATATATTTATTTTATAACTTTATCTGAGAATATAATAGTTTTTCTATATTTAAGTATATTCATATATCCAATTCATATTCAATAGCCGAAAGTTTTTCTCATTTTTTTTTCTTAAAACTCTTTTTAAATAATTCATAATATTTTGAAAAATTCACCACTTTTGTCTGTTTTTGAAAAAAAAAAAAATCAGATTTAAGTTTTAAATAAAAGAAATATAAAATAAAAGTTTTTTTATTTTGAATAAGAAATATTATAATAGAAACTATATATAGGAGTTATATAAGTTATACGAATATCCATCTGACCGTATAAAAACTATTATTTAAATATTTGATTTAAAAAAATCAGTGATTCTCAATTTGAAAAGGAAAAAAATATTCTAAAAATTTATTTGATAGAAGGTATTTTTAGGGTTAACTCAGATATAAATAATTTAAAAACCATTCTTTTAATGTTGGTTTTATACATCATGGAAATAACCCTGGGTTGTAAAAAGATCAAATATGAAGTCAGCTCATGTCAAATTTGGACTCAACTCAAATTTTAGATCCGCTTAACAATGTCAACATTAACTCCGCTCAATATTTGAAACCACCCAATATTGAGTCTGCACGGAGTATGAGTGCATATGCTTCACTAAAACTATAAGCGAACTCAAAATTTGAGTTGAGTAATGAGCTGAGTTTCCCAAGTGAGTTCGCTGATTTCTATTGAAGGAAACTTGAGGACGAAGATACTTACAATAAAATAAAAGACAGAGTTATGAATACGGAAGTTTAGAATCAATGAACAGTAAAAACTTTCAGTCATTCGCATCGCTGCATATTTTTGACAACCTTTCAACTTTTAATGAGGCTTCATATGTAAAGTAAAAGAAAGAGAAAGTGTTCTGAAACAACTGATTTATAAAAATAGACAATTTGTAAAAGTTGATATCAATTTTCAGTTCTTTCCTATATTCTTTTTATATTCTTTATATAAAATAACTTTTGAATCTAATATATATATATATATATATATTTATATATATATATTTATGATATTTTTCGTTTATTGGATCAAATAATGTTTGCCTTTTTAATGTGATATTTAAATATAAAAAAACAGAAAATATATTTCATATTTTTCAAATTGAACCATTTAATAAAACTAAATATTTGTTTTGAGAGTTTTAAAATTAAAGTTTTTTTTTTTATAAATTTATATTTTTCAATTTCCTTATGTTTGATTTATTTGATTTTATTGTGTATGCAGATCTATATATTATATTCTTTAAATAAATAACATAAATTCTATTTATTTGATTTGACAACACCTTTTCCCAAAAATGAAAAGTTTTATTAAAAGTTTGTGTATTTAAAAATTAAAAATGGTTGACATTTGGTACTTATAGAGTTTTTAACTAATTAATTTAATTATAAATTCTATAATTAAATATTTTAAATCCACTGTAAGGCTTAGTTAAAAATTTGTGCTTTTATGCGCTTGAAGGGTGTACAAGCTTTGAGCTTTTTTGGTCTTGTATTAAGTTATAAGGGAGTTGCCATATGTTATGCTTATATAACTACACGCGCTTGTATGGGCTTGTAAGAGATTATTGCTTGTGTATTAAAATGATTTGATTTACAAGCGTGTGTAAATTCTTTTGGTCAGTTTATATTTGAAATTTAAAAGTTTCAACGATTCGTTTTATTAAATTGGAATTTGATACTTGTGTGAATCTGGGTAATGAAATTTGGGTGAGATTTTTTCTTTATCTTAATATGGTTCAGTCAAATCAAATGTGGTATTGAATTTGGAAAATTAAAAAAGAAGCAATGCAATAATGAAAAAAAAAACTACTTCACTTTCTTGACTTAGCCTTTTTTACCAAATTTACAATTCTACAACACCTACAATTTTAATAAACTGTTTTTGTAAAATATATGTAGGTAATTTCAATAAAATTTACAAATTTGTGAAAAGTTTTTGACAAATTGTAGGATTTTTAATTTGATAAAATAGGCCCTAGGTGCATAGAATATCTTTGATATTGAATTTTAACAAGTTAAATACTTCTTAACTCTTCTGTAGCTTGTTAACTCTTAACTTTTTCCGAGTTTTGAATATTAATTTAATAAAAATCACCAAATATTAATCTAATAAAATCATTATCATATTTTTTTACTTTTAAATTAATTTTTACCTTGTATTATTGCTTTGTGATCTTCGTACACGACGTCTTTGTTGTTCAGCTAGTCTTTTACTTTCCTGTTCAGTTTTTAATAATTCAATACGTTCTCGAATTTCAGGATCTTCACAAATATCTGAAAATAAAATTGGAATAATTTACTTTTATTTATCTTAATATAGATTTCAACAAAATGTAGAGAAACTAATAAGATAAAATAGTTTTGATTATTGGTTTTAATTTAATTTAGTTTAAAATTTTTTTTTTTTTTTTAATTTTAGAATTTATTTTTATAATTAAAAAAGTTTTTTTAAGAAAAAAACAAATGTTTTAATTTATTAAAGTAATTTTTATTCAAATAAAATATTTTAAATATGTATATATGTTTTTAATTCAATTTCTTTCCAATTAAAATTATATCCAAAATTAAAGATTTTATTTAAAGTTTTGTAAAATGTTTAGTTTAGGATTTTGTAAAATATATTTTAATTTTGTTATTATAAAAAATTTGCCTTAGTTTATCCGTTTGCCTCTAACTTTTGAAAGCAAATCACACAGTTCCCAAGTCTATTACAACTATGCGTGAATTCATAAGATCCAATCAAACCCAAATCAGGAAAATATAGAGTTGAGGCATTTAGAAACATTTTTATATATCAAAATGTGAAATCATATTACATCTAAACTCATATATACAGGTTGTCCGGAAATCAAAGGCCACGAAGGATGGAGATGATAGAAAAGTTCTTAATGAATAAGAAAATGTTCTGGAGAAAAAACTGCCTTTAAAGAATTAATAACATCTTCGCTCCTGTACAATATAGAAAATTCATTTAAGTGTCAGTAGCTATATTCGTCTCCTCTTATGACCTTTGAGTTCAGAGACACCCTGTGTTCAGTAGCTCAATAACGTATTATCATTTAATTCATTTATATATGAAGTAAATATTAAGAGTATTGGAATTACTTTTTTAATATTTTTTTTTTTTTAAATATTTAGGGAAAAATTTATTTAAAATAAATATTTAAATCAGTAAAATAGGAAATAAATAAATTTAAAAGAAAATTTACCTAAAATTTAAATATATTTTTTATTTATAAAAATAAAAATAGCTTGATAATAATTGGGTCAGTTTAAGCGATTCTCGAAATTGGAAAATCAAAAAGGTTTTGTTTAAATATTCCTTAATCATAATATGTAAAATATAAAGTAAGTTGGTATATATACTCTTTTCACAAGAATTTGGCCCTTTTAAATGTTCAATTTAGTCTTCTTTGCAAAAACGTTCCCAAACGTTTAGTCTTCTTTGCAAAAAAAAAGAAGTTGAATTAAATGATTTGAAAAACCTAGTCCTCGATTCGCTTACAGATACTAAAAACGAAAAACTTCCTTCTAAAAGTGAGGTGGCTTTGTATTTTAAGACGGGCTCAAAAGTCACACTTTTTAACTTTTCTTGCTGTACTGTAAAATTGGTTAGTACTTTTTCAAATAGGGCTGATTTAAAAATATCAATTTGATTTAAAATACTACCACAATTTGTATTTAAAAAAAGGCCATTTTCATTTAAACAAGTGATGAAAAAAACCAAGGGTTTTTTAAAAAAGCACATTTTCAAAATTATATTGTGTTAAAAACTCAGTTTAATTTTGGAAATATATACTATGGGAGAATAAGTCACTGCTTACTTGTAAAAATAGTAAATTTTTAATTTTTAAGTCCTAATAGCTCTTCAATGAGGAAGGTTACCAAATTTCTCAAGAATCTAATTTCACTCACCACCCCCTCCCTCCCTCCATTTTTTTAGGTTCTAGTAATTAAACCAAAATTTGGAATTTTACTTAGAATTTTACTATCCAAGCAAAAATGGATAAAACTGAGAGACTCTTCTTCAATTTAAAGAGCCGCTTTTGAATTTAAGAAAAACACTTAACATATGTTAAAATATAATGTTGGACCTTTAAATTTTGTATATAAATAGAAAAAAATTTGGACAGGTATTCAAGTTACAGGTGCTTAAAAAAAGCAAAATTTCAATTTTGGACCCCTTACAGCTCTTAAAGGGGGGGCGCAACAAAAAAATTTTCTTAACCGACTCCTACTAATTTCTGAGGATCTACCATCTCCCAAAATTTCAAGTTTCTAGCTTGAGCAGTCCAGAAGTTATGTGGGGCCAAAAATTTTGCAAAAATTGAGTTTTGGATAACGGTAAATTTTAGTACCGATGGCAACCCAATGAATAAGTTTTTTAATAGTTTGTAAAGCTTATAAAAGCAGCTATATTTCGACGTTTTCAGATTGAAAAAATACCTCGTAGAACTTTTGTTATAACGTTTTAAATAAAGGGTTTCTTCCAATTTTGAGGGGCTGTAGCTTCGTAACGGGTCGGGCTAAAGAAAAAAGTTCTTCCAAGAAATTATTTTTTTTGCAATACCTACGCGTAGTTAAAATTTCTTCTCTCTATTTCAAACGGTGTAAAACTTTGTGTAAACATACGGACAGACGGACAGACGGGCAAAGTTAAAATTAAGAAAAACCTTTGACACTGGTTGAAACTTTCGTTTTGGAGCTTTCAATTTTGTATATAAATAAAAAAAAAAATTGAGTGGTGTTCAAGCTATAAGTGTTTAAAAGCTAAATTTATAGCAAAATTTAAGGTTTTGAACCTCTTACAACTCCTAAACAGGGGGCGTAACAAAAAAAAATTTTTAACTGACTCCTACTTATTTCTAAGGATCTAGCTTCTCCTAAAATTTCAAGTTTCTAGATTGTGCCGTTCAGAAGTTATGAAGACCCAAAAATTTTGCAAAACTTAGTATTAGATAACGGTAAATTTTAAAACCGAATGGTAACCCTATACATTTGGCTTTTAAAAGTTCGTAAAGCTTATAAAAGCAGCTGTCTTTTACCGTTTTCAGGTTGAAAATATACCTTATAGAACTCTTGTTATAACTATTTAAATATAGGGCTTTTTCCGACTTTGAGGGGCTGTAGCTCCGTAACGGGAGGGGTAATAGAAAAAAGTTTTAACATTAAATTATTTTTATTGCAATACCTACCCATTGCTGATATTTTTTTGTCAATCGTACGTAAAAAGGGACAGACGGACAGACGGACAGACGGACGGACAGAGTGAAACTATATAGGTACATTTTTACAAAATTTTTTGAAAATGTACTAAAAAGGACCAAGTTAATATTATAAATTTTATAAAATTATTGCATATTTATAGGAGGTATATTTTATTATTGTGTATTTTATATCATGAGAACTATGAGTTAAAAAAGTTTTTATGTTTAAATGAATGGATCTGTTCCTCATAAAATTGTAAATTCCTTTCTTAATTTAAAAATCCTAATTCGTTGTCTAATAGCCCTGTTATTTTACCAATCGAATATTTTAAATTTAAATTTATTTTTTTATAAATAACATACCAGCAGGCGTTTCATCATCTTTATTTTTGGCATATAAGTCAGCTCCGAATTGTGCTAGTAATTCAAGAACTTCCATCTGTAATCAAAAAAAAATTAAAAAAATTATAAATAATATTAGAATTTTTATTTTATATTTTATTTATAAAAACTAATTAGATATTAATTAATTCTGTTAGATTTTTTATTTATTTTTATTTATTTTGAAAAAGAGATATTGCCAATAAATTCTATACCAAAATTTAAAAGTATTGGTTTTGTATCCAATAAATTTTCAATTAAATTCTAGTGGTCATTCTGGTTCACCGTTCTTATTAAAATAGGAACGAATTTATTTTAAATAAAACATTTTATTAGAAATAAATTTGAATTTATTTTTATTTGTATATGCGATATTGCCAATGGTAGGTGGCGTGGCGTTCATCTAATAAATTTAAAAATAAGTTATACCATTAAATATTTAAATATTATAATATTTCAAATTATTTGTATTCCGATAGGATGTAATTTTATATTGAAAATGATTTAATTTTAGTTTTATTTTATTTTGTTTTTTTTTTTCAACCTAAAACTAATTAAATTAAATTTATATTTGGTCACGTCATCAGAAATTGTTTTTATTATATCATGCATTGGTTATAATTTGTGGATTATCAACTGATGCAATTCAATTTTCTAAAATTTGAATTTAATCTTTTAAAAGATTAATTCAATGAAATGTAGAAATAATTGTACTAATAATTTGAATTTTAAGAGGAAGCATATTTTAAGGTGAAAATAATTGCATCATTGGTTTAATTTGGTTAATAATCAGCTTAATGTTTTATTTCATAAACTAAATTTTGATTTAATTTGAAAACGAGTGTATGAAGACTTGTGTTATGCTAAAGTTTCTCCTGGATTATAAAAATATATTTTTCCATTCATATAAAATGATGAAATCCAAAAATTGCCATTGATAACCAAAGTTGAAATAATCAAACTTATTTTTTACATTTAATTAAAACTTTTTGTTTTTACAACCCATAGAATGGTGTATAGCTTTTTGGTTATACTCGTACAGTTATTCATTTAATATTCTGGTGGAAATTACAAAATAAGAACGTGTTAGAGAATTAGAACCTCAAAGTACTTATACATTACACAATAATCGGATAACAATAATGAGTGTATAAAAAGAAAGTTTTTAATAAGTACTTTTAGGAAAATGAAAAAATAGGGTGTCCGCAAGCTCAAAGTGCACGAACAGCAAAATTGATGGGAAAGCTTATAATGAACAAAAACTTCTATGGAAAAGGAGTATCTATCAAACGTTTTACAAGAAAACTACCTTCAAAGTGGTATTAACATTTTAAATTAATAACAATATTTCCACCCCTGTACAGATTCATTTAAGTCTTAGTAGCTAGCTGATGTTATGAACTATGGGATTTTACAATCAGACCCAAACTTTGTATAATGTTTGATAGTTGACTAGTAAAAAGGACTTGAATCCTTTATTAATATCAAATCCATCTTAATATTGATATTTCGCACTGTTTTTATTAAATAACTGTAAATTTTGTATCATCAAAAAAAATCGTTTTTATACCCGTGCATACAAAAAAAGCCACGAGTATATTAAAATTACTCCTCCCTAGACGAGCTAGATATAATGTAGATACGTATCGGATCAGCATTGAAAAGTAAATTGATTTAGCTATGTGTGTCCGTCCGTCCGTCCATCTGTCAGCACGATAACTCAAAATCTAAAGTAGCTAGAGTTTCGAAACTTGCATAAAGTAATTTTTAGACATTTTGTAGGTTTCCTATTGTATTTGATTAAAATCGGACTAAGGCTTCGGGTAGTTGCCATACAAATTTTTGCTCTTATATTATTAAGTGTAGTGGTTAGGACGACGGACTTTTAATTAAAACCTCTTTGTTCAAATCCACGTTGTTTCATATCTTTTTTTAAATAAACTCATTTTTTTTTCTCTTTATAATTAAAAGTACTTTGAATTTTCTGTCAAACGGTTCAATTGCAAGCCAAAGTAGGTAATTATCATAATTCATATGTATTTTGCTATTTTTTTATATGAGAAATTCTTATTTATTTTATACATCATGGGGATATGCACGGGTATCTAAAAGTTTACAAGGGCAACTATAATCTTTCCCGTTAATACTAACATAACTTTTATTTAATTTTTGAAATCATCTATTCCTCAGCTTTAATTTAACTTCTCACATATTTTTCTCATATCTCTTACCATTTTTAAGATAATTATCTAAATATGATCATGTGCTTAAACACCCTGTATAACAAAAATAAATGAATAGAATAGCCATAATAAACCCAAATATTACTAAAAACATAAACGAATTTTTCTGAAAAATAGAATTTTATTTAGTCAAGTACGGTAATGTATTGAAGCATCAGGAGCTTAATGAAAAGTTTTGTAAAATTTTGTAAAAATTATTTAATTATATTGCGCTGAAGTTCTGTAACTATATTACAAAAGAACTACAAGAGGTTTGTGAACCATTTTTCTTATTATTACCGGTCAAAAAAGTTTTATAATTTTCCAGTTCTTTGTTGCTTTTTAATGCACTTAACAATGCACGTAATAGTGTAAAATCTGGTACATTTAATAATAGATAATTTGAACCGAATTTTCGGTACATATAGCACGGGTCCTATAGTATGTATCTATATAAAAAACTGCACAGCATGAAACTAGAATTTCTTTGTAAGAATATTTTTGGCTAGTGTTTTGGCTTTTGTGGGTAATGAAAATATTTTTTTCTAAAAGCTCTTTCTGAATTAATTTAAATTTATTTTATTCATTACCATAATTTGAATCCTTTTCTAGTTTTAAATAGTTTTTTTATTTTTTTTTAAATATCCTTGATGAAAGTTATTATTATCCTGTTGTTATGATAAATACAATTTGTTATGAAAAGAAACCAAACAACAAAAGCAACATAGAAATGTTTTTTTTTTAAAAAGAAAAACAAAAAAAATTTATTAAGATTCAGAAGTAATATGATGAAATTTTTATAGTAATATTTCCATGTAAACTACAGTCCTACTTACATAATGTACCTGTAGACATTGTGTGAAATAAATTTGAACTACAAAGTTGTAACGACGTTTCAGGGGAAGTTTTGCATATATTATAAAAGAATTGTTAAATGAAATTAAAGTAAATTATGTTTGCAATAATGTTAACTATACATGGATTGAGTCTAGATTAAAATTTTGTCAAGGTTAGATTTAATAATATTTTATAGATCTTAATTAACTCTGCATCATCTTTTGTTGGATTAGCTTAAAGCTTTGATTTGAATGAATATTTTAAGCTTCTATTCATTAACAAAACTGATATCAATCAATTCATTCAAGTGTATGGTTTTGGGACCCAATGATTTTTATGTGTTAAGCGTAAGTCAAAAAGGCTGTCAGTAACATAGATACATGGTGTTAATAAATGCGAAGGTAGTTAAATGAAATAGATTTATTCTGGGGTATAATATTCTTACGCATGCAGTATTATGCATATACAAGTAAGTACTAAACCCTATCATATGTAGACTATCTTTAATCCTAAACGATACAATTTATTAATTATCAGACTTTAGTACTGATGTATCAGACTTTAGTACTTTAGTAATGGGGCTTTATACGGGTTGCTTTGGAGAAATTAATTAAAATGCACTTAGAGGAGATTGTGAACTTTATTTCAGTCTTCTATTACTCTTCATATACTTAAAATTTTAAAAGTTTTGAAGGTCTGGCAAGATTTAAAAGGTAATTTTGACTAATGTCATTTTTCTTTGACATTTTTAAATTACTTGATGTAGCTTTTTTTTATCCCTTACTATGTTGGAGATATGAAAAATTGAAAAGTGTGTTACTTTCAATGGGTGAAACAGTTCCTTTAAATTGCTTTTTTTAATTAGGTAATCTTTCTTAGTATTAAATTGAATTCCATGAGAGAAATGGAAACAGAATTATTTTCAATTCGAACTTTAACTGCACCGAAAATGGGAAACTCTAAACACTAACTTCACAAAATTATACTACGAGTTTCAACCTATTTCAACCTACTACACTATTAAAAGGTTGCTATGCTACATTTTAAATTATTTCAATTTGTATACAATCACTTTGTTGGGTTGTTATTGATTTATAGTTGCAAAAATAAAACCTTAATAGTTTGACATGAATAGCATTTAAGAATATATATATATATATATATCTACATTTATTAGAACGTTTATTGTTTTTTTATGCCCGTGTGAATATAAGTCAAAATGGTATACTAAATTTACCCTTACGTTTGTGACGCAGAAAAGGAGGGATGGGTAGATATAGACTCAAAGGTATGGATCGGATCAGAATCGAAAAATAAATCGATTTAGCTGTGTATGTCCTCAAAAAATAAAAAAGCTAGAGTTTAGAAATTTTCTCATATTCGCGTTTAAGCAATAGTCGCCATCGCTATTGAAATCCAGCTATTTTGGGTAAAGGGTTCGAGTATCTGCCATACAACTCCTTCTTTTTTATGAGCATATTACTACATCTAAAAAAAACTGAATATTTGAAATTTTTCCAAAAGTAGTGAATCGGATGGTATAATTTTTATATTACTGTCATACGGGTATCCCAAAGTTGACACAGTCTACTCTACTACACTCTTCCTCGTTTTTATTTTTAGGTAAATTTTTCTATAATAGTTTCAATTCCTTTCTCTATTTTATATTTTTATTATTCAAAAAAAAATAAATTTAAAATGTTAAATTTCTGTTATATTACCTAGATTACAAGGGTTGTACAGGAAACGGATATTAATATTGCAAAGCTGGGTTAGTTGTTCTAAATTTTTTCTCTCTTTCTATTATTATTATTATTATGTTTTTTTTCCTTTTCTCTTTTATTTTTCATTTCTCATGTTTTTTTGTTTTTATTGTTGTTGTTATTTTTTTTGTTATTGTTTTATTGTTGTTGTTGTTATTTTAAAAAAAAGGATTGGGATTTTGGAATGTGTAATAAATTTTTTGTTAAGGATTTTATGAAAAGGATAATAGCGTTGATAAAAAGGTTGTCAAGAATTGTAGAGAGAGAAAATAAAAAATTACAAAAAAAAAAAGGTGAAAATTAACCAGATAGGTGAAATTTTGTTTAGTGAGGTAAAAATTTTAAGGAGTACAAAATGGTTTGTGGTTATTCTGTAAAAACTTTAAGAAAGTTTTCAAAAAACAAAAAAAACTTTTACTCTCTTTTTGGAAACTTTTACATCTTTTTGCGAGGAAATAAATTTTAAAACAGTTCAATATTTAATCTGATCATCATTAAGGAAATATAAAACCAAAAAAAAAAGGAAAATACTGAAGTAATTAAAAAAAGAAAAGTTTTAAAGAAAGGATAAGTAAATATATAGGCTTGGAAAAATGATTAAAGGGTCATAAATTTTTTATGTACTGTTTACTTGGGTCTGTAAATCTTAAGGTTTTACAGGTATAATCTATAGGATTTATTTTTACTTACTGTTTAATTGTACTTAGCAGATTAAATTTTACATTTTAGTAAGTTACCGTTTTTTTGTTAAATTTTTTTATTTTCAAATGAATTTTAGTCTTTTTTCACATTAAATTGATCTGAAATTTTAAAATAAATTTAGTTATTTTTTTTTAATAACGTATCTTGGGACCCATAAACACCTTAATTCCCGATTCTGTAATAGAAATTAAAAAAAGATAAAAAATTATGATATGTCTGAAAAAATGCCACATAGGAGATATTTTTTAGATTGGGCTTAAGCCTCGAACTTTTTTATTATTCGTGCTGTATTTGGATCCTCTTATAAAATGGGGGAGTATCTTTTCTTCAAATTAATTTATTCTACTACTACTGCTTGCATCAGATAAAAAGACTAATTTAATTTGAAAATTTAGGATCTAGTTTTAAACTTGATATGAATATTTTTGCGATGAGAATAATTTCCTGGGTTTCATTTCTTACTTACCATATGAAAAAATGGCCGCGGAATTGTCTATCTTTCCATTTATATAAACAATTAAAGTGTCTGTGTGGCCTCGGTGGGTTAGTTGGTAAGAATTTGGCTTACTAACCGAGGAAGATGCGGGTTCGATTACCGTACGTAAATTATTGAACTATAATTTTTTTTTACGAATCAGCATGGTGACCAAATATTATTTAAAATATACAAAAACTACTTATAAATTGATAAAACGTATTGAAAGTGGGTGCACAACGGGCCGCAAGTTCTACGTGTTAGGGTGGCACATGATATCCCCCATATTAAAACAACAACAAAGTGTCTGTATAGTATTTAGACGCTTTGTATTAGCAGCAGAGACTTATTAAATTAAATGCTGTTTTATATTTTAAATAGTTTAAAATTTTTCTCAAAATTACTTAATCTAAAATTAAATAAAAGACGATCTTCAATTATTTTTTGGAATTGTAAAATCTTCTAAACAAAAAAATGAATACAATTATCGGATCTATTAAATTACTTTTGAATTGTCACAATTTTATACAATTGATTGGATTTCTTAAAAATATTTCAATAAAAATAAAATTTTCAATGTTAGACACAAAATAATCAAATCTCAAATCTACGATAATAGACAATATAAAAATATAATTGTAAAAAGTCAGGGGGGATCGCCTAATTATATTATATTTCATTGAATTTGTAATATGTATTGATGTTATACAATATTTGAAAAACATATATTGGCAGGTAGCTATGTTTGTTTAGTTTAGATTTAACAAACATTTGAGTATAAAAAATGCTTTGTACATGCTCCAATAACGTTTTGTTACTATTGTTAAATAAATACAACACGCAGACATAAAGGTTTTCTTTTTTTTTTAAATTTGTCACCTGGAAATCCAAATAATGAAACAAAAATCAATATTTTTTGCAGTCAATTAGAAGAAACGAATTTTAAATTCCAAGAAATCTCTTGAATTTATTTGTACAAAAGAATTTAAAAATGTTGAGTATTTTTGATAAAAAGAATTTATTTTTGTGAATGCCTATTTCTATGCTTTTCTTTGGAATTCATTGATTCAATTCAATTTTTCAATTTAAATTTTAAATCTAAGATTTTTTTGGAGGTGTCAAAATAAGGATGCTTCGAAATCTGAAGGACATTGTTTTTATATTTTATAAAATAATATTGAACACAGACGTTTTTCTGCTTTCTTTTTTTTTAATTTAGAAAAAAATGTATATTTATTGGATGTTATGTAGTCTTTGGTATGGTATTTGTAAACCTGTTCCTATGCCTATATTTTTGGATGTTTGGATGTAGAAAGTTTTTGATTAAGTAATTAAAATGGTACTTCAAAATATATTTAAGACTTTGATGAAATTAAACTACCTTTGGCAAAATTTTAGATACCCAATTTGATAAGGTATAGAGTTAATCTCATATAAATAGAAAAGTATCATGGGGATGGACGGACGAAGAGATAAAGCTAAATCGATTTACTTTTCGATTTTGACCCTAATCATACCTTGGAATCTATATTTACAATTTCTACTTTACTGCATGTCGTAAACTCGGTAACTTTGAGAACACGGTAGTTAGAAGTCACGTTAAGAAGAAGAAATTCAATTTATGGTTACTGTCAGGATGATATTAGCTAGATAGGCCTGTTTGCTAAAAAGGGAACTTTAAATGGTTCGTACTATTTCGAGCACGTGTATGAACTTTATTCCATCGTATTTTTAAAGTATTAATTTCTAATTTATAGTTCCAATTCTTTAAATTTAGAGAACCCAAATTTTTTTAACATAGCAGACATTAAACTTTTTTAATTCAAATATTTTTTAATTGATGTTCTTCTATTACATTTGTACAGATTTGTACTATTTATATTTGTACAGATTTTGGTACTAGAATTTTTTTTTACAAAGTACCTTTGTATTAAAGGAAATGTTAAGTTCTTGGATGATGATAAATCTTAACCTAAAATCTAAATAAATAACTTGAAAAAACGTTATACAAAGGTAGATTTGATTTAAAAACAAAAACAAGTGTAAAACTCGACAACTTCATAAATTTATTCTCTTTTATTAATATTCCATAAATATCAGAAAATCTTCTTATAAATTGGCTCTGTGAAAAAATTTCTGAGCTTAAGGATTATTTTTCTCCTATTTTATTCAGAACAAAATATATCTAAAATTTTTGTGAAGTTCTTACATGCTTTGGCCAAAAAGAAAGTCTCAAAAAAATATTTTGTTATTTTTAAAGATTTTTATTACGTATACGTTTTACTTTTCGACATTGGAGCTGACTCTATATTAACAGACTTGAAATTTTTTAACCCATTTTGGCACGACGATTGAAAAATCTTTTTAAAACGAGGAAGATTATAGTTGAATTTGTCAACTTTTAGATACCCGTGCATACCCACTATGATGTATAAAATAAAATAAACCGTTATTTAATTCCCTTATTCTATTATATATATTTCAAAAAAAATATAAAAGAGTAAATTAATTACGCAAAATTGGCCCATTCTAAAAGTCTGCCCGAGTGATGTCCAACTTTGCCAAGTCACCTATTTGCCTATTACGTTACCTACCCAGTTTTAATTTTAGCCTCGTAGGTTCATTAGATTCACTGTTATCGAATTGAACTTTGTATGGCAGCTTCCCGAAAATGGGGCCGTAACATTTTGAAACTTCATATATGTAGGTGCTTGTTCTATTATATCGTTTTCAATTTCTTGGGTTTTGATATAAGGGGATGGTTTTCATAGAGTCTCTTGCAATCATACAACATTAAACATACAACATTGTAAATATAATTTTTCTTTACCATTCATTTTTTTTTATTTTCATCATTCTTCACCATGCCTTACCAGGTTATCTTGTATATTTTTTTTCCAAACTAGGTTAAAAGGAAATACAAAAACAAAAAAAAAACACAAAAACAAACAATCAATTTAAGACAGCAAGGTGAATTACTAACGATGTCCTTTAGATGAGATAATAAATAAAAAAAACTTAAAATAAAAAACCTGAACAAACCTATGTAAAGATAGTTTTTTTTTTATTTTAAATTGTATACCGCATTTCCTCCCCTTTTATTATTTTTGTATACCTAGTATTCAAGGTAAAAATATAAAAAACCTTAAAAACTAAAGTTACATAAAAAAAAAAAATATTCACCTCTTCAATACATACATATACTAATATAGTTTATTAAAAATATATATTGTTTTTTGAAAAATAATATATAAAACTACACTTACATGTCCCCAACAAGCCGCTGCATGTACAGGAGACCATAAATCCTTGTCAACTGCATCAACATTGACATGATGTTCAAGTAAAAATTCAACAACTTTTATATAACCATTGGCTGAGGCAATATGAAGCTGAAAAAAAAAAAACAGAATTAATAAATAAATAAATATAAAAAATTGTAAAAATAAAGATTGAAAAATTTAATAAGAAAAAAATAAAAATAAAAACAATAATAAAAATTAATATTGATTTCAATTTATGCAATATAGTCTTGAGGAAAAATTAAATCAAATATACTCTTGGGTAATCCATGATTGAATGATTAATAAATTTAAAATTCTATGTTGAAAAGTTATAACAGATTATTGGTATATTTTTCAAACATTAGGGATTGAGACTAATTTTTGTAATATCATTATAATTTTATATAATATAATATCTTATTCCAATGTAATAAATAATATCTTTAGGAACTAATTAAATTATACAGTATAAATTGAAAAAAAAACTGACCTATAATTCTCTTCACGCGAACTTAAAAAAAATTAAGATAATTCGATTAACTTATTATTTTTGACAATCAGCTGATTTTTAATTCTGTATTTTTAAAAATTTTGAAGAAAAAAAACGCTTCACGAGTCACGATATAAATCTTATTATCGTATATTATATTAAGTTAATTGGGCTAACTTTAATTTTTATATCTTCTATAGGGTCCTTAAGTAAATTTAAGCAATTAAATTGTTATATAATTATGGAATAGTTTCAGTAATTAAAACGGAATTACATTTGGGTGTTAAAAAGATATATGGTTTCTGGATGTAAAACCTAAATATTTTGTAAGTTTTTGTACTTTATACTTTAGTATACATACTCTTTCGAAAGTATTAATTGTTGCATTAATTTATTTAGCTATATACCCATCTCGCTTTTACATGTAAGTAGCAAATATACAGTATAATTTGACGTTTTAAATAAACTAACATTTTCCAAGCTTGTTATAGCAGATGAAAAAAATTTGCTGTCTCAAAAGTGTGAAAGAGAAAACCATGCAGTTTATATGTTTTTAATTAATCAAATGTTTACAACTGAATGGATGGATGGATGGCATGTATTAACGTTTGTTAAATGTTAATTGTAATTTGCTTTTTAATTATTAAATTGTTGACGATTTTTTGGTTTGTCAACTTAATGAAATTAAAGTCTAGAGGTATTTGACGATGTTCAGGTAAATTAGGTTTTATAAGTAATAGGGCGATTAATTAAATTCACAAGTCATCAAAATATAACTTTTTTAAGTTTGTTAAAAACAGAAGTTTGGTTTTAATACTCTGAATTTTTATAATAATAAATAATAAAAAAAAAATGTTAAATTACAGTACTAATGGCTAAGTTTGTTAAAGACAGAATAGCACTTGTATTTTTCAATTAATCGAGTTCTACAAAAGACCAAAATATCCATAATATACAACATTTAAATTTAGAAAATGTGATAATGAAACCAGAAAATGTATGATTATCTATTTTGCATTTTATGAACAAAAACCAATTATGTAACGGACCTACAGCTCCCCAAATGTTTAAATATGTCTTAAATATGCCTTACACATTTGGGGAGCTGTAGGTCCGTTGTAGGTCCATGCTCGATGTTTATTGCACAATGTTCTACTTTGATCGACTTTCCTACACTTTTGATTAAATTGTCCATAATTTTTTAAGCAGTTCTACTCTGATTTTTATTAAGTAAGGACAAGATAGAAGATGAACATTTTTTTTTTAAATATAATAGTTCAATTCAGTTCAATAATATAGTGTCAAGTAAATTGTATATTATACATGTACATCTTTTAAATGTATAAGTAAATTTTACATTGAACATAGAACATGAAATATTTATTTAATAAACTGTAAAAAATTTACTTTCATGTGTTTGTTTTGGAAAATTGTTTATCTAATGGATTATATTTAATTTAATGGTTCAGACATTTATTTGTCAGTTTTCAATTTATTTATTTTTTTTTTTTAGTAGTTATTTATTATTTTTATTATTCTTTTTTTTTAATAAATAATAGTTAAATAATTTACAGAAATATTTTCTTATTTATTTTGAAAAATTTACTTTAATGAACATGAATTGATTTCTTAATTCAAATAATTATTTTATAATTTTATTTTTACTTGGATGCTTCTTCTGCAAGAAAATTAAGTAGGGCAAAGGTTGCCATCTTGAAATAAAATTTAATAGGATTTTGAATATATATGGATGTTGAAATATTTTCCTTGAAAAAATTCTCTGAATGTATATTATGTGCATCTAATCAAGAGTTATTAACTGATTTTATCATAGACAATAATTTGTTGGGATTAGATGTAGGATTAGAGGCGGAATAATTAATATTTAGTACAAAAGACTTAAAGTGAGTCTATCTTTGGATGTTCAATAAAAAATTATAATAATCAAATGAATAAAAGAGTCTTTTAGTCCAAAAACACTATTTTTTCAAGTTATGGGTTTTAATTTGAAAAAACCTATATTTGACAAATCTACAAATGCATTCAAAGAATCAACACTTCACTACTAAAATAATGTTAATGAAGTTAGACAATAGAACTGAGTTATCAGAAGACCTGTATAATTTGAGTACAAGTACAATTATCAGTACTATACCTGATATTTATTACTTTGTGAAGTACAACTATTACTTACATTTTTTAACTTATAAAATTTGAGTGGAAGTAAAATAATCAATTAAAAATACTTGTAATTCTCCGGAAAGTAACTAATTAAATTTTGAGTTAAATTACTTCTATAAATTTTTTTTTAGTACTTAAATATTTTCGAGTAATTAAGTACCAAAAAATACTTAATTATCAAGAACAAAATTACTTTTTAAGTATTCAAGTATGATACAAATATTTTTATTCATAAAGCAGTTGTGGGCTTGAACTGGAATTGAAAATCATACATTAATTATTAATGTATTCAACCCCACAACAGTAATTAATTACCATTTTACTCAGAATTATACAAGTCTAGTTATCAGTACCTTAATCTTGTCTTTGTAAAGGCTTTAAGTAATCTAATTTGAGTAAATCAACTGGTTCTTCTATTCACCTAAAATCAAAACTGATTGAAAAAATACAATCCTACAATCGCATTGCCATAATCATATTTTCAATAAGACTTATTAATATTATAGTTAGGTTTTAGAAATTATAACACATGCTTTTATTTTTATATTGTTTGATAGTAGCATGTAACAGATTTTTATTTTTTTGAAAATCAATGAACAAATAATATTAAATTGAATTACATTAATTCACATAATAAATTTAATTTTATTTGATTCTAGGAAATAATGATGCTGGGATAGGATTAATCAAATTCAATTTGGTAATGATCAAAATTTATAATATTTTTATTATTAGACTAGCTAATACCCGTTGTGCGGTGCTAATGGAGATTTAATTTAAGTTGATGTTACTGCAAAAGTTAACATAAAAATTACACATGCTGTAAATGTTAATTTTAAAATGTATTAAAGCAATTCTTTTAAATCGATTTTGCCAGGATTATTTTAGTAATTTTTTAAAGTTCCTGTAATTCAAAGAAGTACTAGCTACTTTTCAAAATTGGACGTAATTTACTTGAAAATTTATTTTTTGATTAATCGCAGGACCGACATGTCTGCTAACAGACTCAACTCCATTTCCAAGGTGCTTCACGTATATAAAATTTGAAGTCAACTGGTTAAACCGTTTTCATTTTAGAACAAAAAAGTTTAAGTTCTTGCACGATTTCTTTCCATACCCAAAAACCCCTATGTACAAATTTTCATGAGAATCGGCTGAGCTGTTTAGGAGTCTATTCGCAACATACAAACAAACAAATACACTTTCGCTTTTATATATATAGATTGATAAATTATTAATATATATCATTATTATTTTCTCAAGGAATCATTATTCATTATCGTATACATAGGCAGAAGAGAGTAGAAGAAAGGCCATTTATTTTTTAATTCTCAAAATCTATAAGATTGTTTTAAGTAAAACCCAATCTAAAGATAATTAACAAAAGAATTTTACACAATTGTATTAAAATTAATTTAATTTAATAATTATATAACTAAACTAATAATCATTCGCATACAAATGTAATTAACTATTCATTTTAAATTACAATTAATGTATAATTTGCATAAATTATTATGTTAGTAATTACTGATTAGTGATTACAATTATAAATCTATTAATATTTTTAACAAATAATAAAACCAATTAGAAAATTAATTTCATATATTTAAAAAAAAAAATTAAGATTTTATTTATGCAATTTGTATATTCTAAATATTTCCTTAAGGCATTTCAATATTAGGTGTAAACATTTTTAAACACATGTTTAATATATACAATTAAAATTTATGGATTTTTAAATTTATTAGAATTTAAAACAAGTTAAATACCATAAAATATATGGTTATTAAAGTAAAATGTCTCTAAGGATTAGAGTTTATATGATTCAAAATTTATGATATTCCAAGTACTCTAATGGAGCCACATGGTACCCAACAAATCTGTTTTTAATATTTGAAATTTTAATTGCACTCTGCATGTATTTTCGTACCAACAAAATTTTTATTTAAAATTGTTAATAAAAGAGATGATAATTTAAAAAAATTTTTTTCAAAATATTTGATTAAATAAAAATTAAATAAATTGAGAATTATCTTTTTGAAATTTAAAATCCATATAATCCATATACAATGGAATTTTAGATAATTTCCAAAAAAAAATAAAATATATATTTAATATTTTCAAAATGGATTAAGTTTATAATGATAGTTAAATCAAATTATTAAAATAATTTTAATTTGCATTTTAAATTGAATTTTGAATAATTTATTTGATATTATATTGATAAAAATTTATTAAATTAAATTATTATATTAGGAATTTTAAATTTTGTTTTGATAAATTGCATTTAAAATTCCATTTAATTTTCTATTTGATAATAAAATTCTTTGTTTTAGGATTGATTGTTTTATTTATTAGCATTTGTCCACCTGAGTAAATTTATGAAATTTTTAAGAAAATATTTTTATTGTATAATTGAAATGCGAATTTGTGATATGTATATTATACATGTATATTAGATGATTAGAGCAACGATATGAAAGGGTAATTGATTATAGAGAGATATTAAATTTCGATACCTGAAAATATGCTTTATATTCAGTGCTGCAAACCCCCGAAAAATCGATTTTAAGTTAAATTTTGGGTTCAAATTTTTGAATCAAAATAATAATTGAATAAAGTTTAAAAATTAGATATGGGCTTCAAAATACGAGGTTTTTCAAGCACTACTAAATTGTGCATACGCATTTCTTTAAAATCCGATATAATTTTTATAATTTATAAAATATAATTTGCTTAATGGTGCAGAGAGCTGTTATTTAAATTTTTTGAAGCGGACTATATTAGAATAGGATAAGAAAAAATTTTTTAAATAGAAATTGATCGTCGAAATTTTAAAACAACTACCGGACAAGCTAGAAATTTCTGTGTATTTTTTTGTACACCAGACCAGATTTAGAGTGTTGAAAAAAATATACTCAAAATTTTACATTTATTTTCACTTTTCTATAATACCTTTTCAAAAATTTCTTGTATTAAATTTACTACCCCATCATTTTTATATTGTCATAACTTTATCACATATGATTGAAAATTTTCCTGCTCATAAATTGTGTTAAACTTGCACCAACTGTCTTATAACAGTCACAATTATTTTTTTTCAATTTAATTTTAATTTCATATGAATAGCACAACTCTACTTTAGAAATAATAAAGTTAAAAAGTCACGTTTAATTTATTTCTTTACGGACATATAGTCTTATAAAATTCTTTAGTGTCCTATTAAATAATCCATAAAAATTATTATTAATTATCATTTCTATATATATTGTCATAATTTTATAATTTATATAGTCATTTATTGAGTTTTTATGCAGAGCAGAGGTTTTATATAGGAATTTCGAATATAATTTAAATTCCTATATAAAACCCCTGCTCCGCATAGAAAGTCAAGAAATGATTGGAAGAAAAAGTACTTAAAATTTGATTTATCATAAACTATATATTTATTGCAATGCATCATTAATCGTCTATTTATATATAATATACATATATATATATATATATATATATATACATAAAAAAATATTATACAAGACATTAATTCTTTTATTATCTTCCTTCAATAAAAAGAAAATAAATTATTCAGGAATATTTATAAAAAAAACCCCTACCCAATTATTGGATAACTTTATATTAGATTAGCATTTTCCCAGCTCTTTTTTTTAAAGTCATTAATCAATCTTTATACATGTTGCAATAAATTGTCCGCAAAACTTTTTCAGTCATCATTCAATCATCAAGTTTAACATTATTATCCGTTGAACAAAACGTTGATTATGGGAGACATTGGAATTTTTTTTATTTTTATTGAATTCAGAACACAAAAAAAAAACCCGCAAGGTTTTGTGACGAATAATTATCCTATATAGGAATAATAAAAAAGTTTAAAACATTTTTTAATTTGTAATAACCACCCCATATTTATATCTATTAAATAATGGTGTATTTATACCCGACTATAGGTCAAAGGTTATTATAAATTTGCCATTACGTTTGTGACGCAGAGAAGGAAGGGGATAGAACGATCTAACTATGTAGTTTCGTCAGTCTGCACCATAACTCAAATAATAAAATGGCTAGGATTGTAAAATTTTTTATAGCTATGATAAAGTCGGATATTAAAAATTTTGCCAAAAGTAGTTTGGTTTTATGGCCAAAACTTGGTTGGACTACTGGAGTGCGTTCAAGTTGTTTGCATATTATTAGCTTTTAAATATGAGCATTACTCTATATCTAATAAAGCTATTTTAACGGCTGGATGGCACAGTGGTTAGAGTGCTGACCTTTCATGAGAAAAGCCCGGGTTCGAATCCCAGTAAAAGTGAAAAAAAAAAATATTTATCTGGTTCTCAAATCGACTCAGCTACCATTCGTCATTGGAAGGTTCAAATTAATGGCTTAATCAATAATTAATAATTATAATAATTTATTTAAATGTTATAACTCACAGATATAAAATACCATATAACTCTAATTCAATATTATTGCAATATAAACAAAATAGAACTCAATCTACTGAAAATCTAAGGCAGTTTAACATGTTATAAGAGGTAGTACTATCAATAGTATTTAGTTAACTTTAATGGCCAACGTCCGATTTAAATATAGTTGGTGTAGTGGAAGTTATATTTTCTTTTGTGCATAACTTAAAGTCTCATAAGTTGTGTATTTAAAATTTTGCCTAAAGTAATTATCATTGCATCATCCTCTGTCTATATTCCGGTCAAACTGATATCCTAGAGTTTGTACAGTCTACTGTACAACACTCTTCCTCGTTTTTTTTTTTAACTCTAATGTTCAGAAAAAAGTAAATGAAAAATCGGTCATGACTTTTCCTATAATAATAATAAAAAGAAAATTAAAAAAAAAATAAAATTCAAGTCACGAATACAAGTTTCATTTTATACTAAAAATATTCTATTTTTTTATTTTAATTTTAAGGTTGAGGGGAAATGCCGTTATTTAAATTTTTTCATTTTAATCTTCTGGCCGTATTGTAATATGACCGCAATCATCATAATTTTTCATTTAGCAGCTTAATTTTTCATAACTTGCAATTTTTGAATTTTCTTTATTGTGCTGGTCCCTTGATTTTTTTTTTGTTTATTGGTTCCCTTATGTTTGTTTGGAGTTTGGTATTTGGTTAAAAAGCCAAAAAATTAAAGAGGTTTATTTGGTTTTTGGGGGAAATTATAATCAACCAGGCACACAGGATCTATATCAAGTGTGTATAAGCATAAATATATAATTTTAAATCAAATAAGAAATTAAATTAGGTAACGAGTTACGGGATGAGATAAACATTGGTAGGGATTAAATAAAGTGTAAAATATATTTCCAATGTAAGCATAACTTACGTTGATTTACAAGTGAAAAATTTGTTAAAGTTTTTAAATACTATTCAAATTCTTTAAAAATTAAATAGAAACAAGTATTTAATGTAAAAATAAGACAAGAAGATACAGACAAATTATAAAGGTTATTAATTAATCTCCGGAGATGGATTGAAGATACTGTTCTTCGATTATGTCTAGCTGCTCTAATCTTTATTAGATATATTTTTATCATTAAACTTATATTAATCATCAAGCAGATATATTTTTTAACTATTAAGAAACATTATTAATAAATCACAGTGCATAACTGCTAATGCAAAAATTTTAAAAGAGGTCTAAGTCACTGTTAAATCTGCATGTCTCCATAAAGTAGCTTGCATAGTTTACTTAAAAGCCACTGGCCAAACTCTAAGCTACCATTATATCATGATCGAAAGAAAAGAAAATTTCCAGAATTAATTAGAATATAACACACTTGTGTTTCCAAAATTTAAACCAATTCCATAATTAAATATAAATTGTTCACCAACTGCCACACCTGTAAAAGACATGTAGGTATCATTCCCCCGTCGCATTGTATATAGTAGGGTATTAAATAAATAATTAAAATTATTTTTATCCAGACTCTATTTGATTAACTTAAAACTGATCATATAGACTACGGGATAGACAGTTCAACTTTTTAAATTTGGTAAATTTCTGGATTTTCCATCCTTATCTTCAATCAACGAAATTATTTCTTAAGAAACATATACTCTACAATATTAAATAGAAAACTCATTTCCGTTCCTTTTACAATTTTTTACATTATTTTCTTTCCTATTTCTATGTTATACACCTTGACACACTTGTAACAAAATTCTTTTACACTTGAATACAACCTACTATTCTCCATAATTTCCATTTGATTTCCTTTCGCCTTTACATAGGCAAAAAAAAAAAATGTAAAATTTCTTTTACAATAAATCCTGATTTCATAGAATTTCGAATTTCGAATTTAGACATACAAAAAAAAAACGAGGAAGATTATAGTTGCCCTTGTCAACTTTTAGATACCCGTGCATACCCACTATGGTGTATAAAATAACCGTAATTTACTTCCCTTATACATTTAACTCATTACTCCATAATTTAGACGTAAAAAAAAAAAAAAAAAAAATTAACAAAAAAAAAAAACAAATTAGGTAACAAAAAAAAAAAAAAAAAAATCACAAAACAAAAAACAAAATTTTCATTCATTGTCCCATAACTTTAGCTTAAAAAAAAAAAAAAAAAAAAAAAAAAACAAAAAAAAAAATGACCCACCCTAAAATTCCGATGGTCCGAGTGATGTCCAACTTTGCCAACTAACTTGCCCTATTACTTTACCTGCCCAATTTTAATTTTAACCTTATAGCTTCATTAGATTCACAGTTATTGAATCGAAAACTTTGTATGGCAGCCCCCCAAAATGGGGCCGAAACATTTTGAAACATCATATAAGTGCTCGATTCATTATATAAATAACTGTGTGTAATTTTTATCGTCGTAGTATAATTAGTTTTGTAGAAATTCATATTGGTGCATAGAAGTTGTATGGCAGCCCCCCGAAAATGGGGCCCTAACATTTTGAAACTTCATATAAGTGCTCGATTCATTATATTACTAACCGTGTGTAATTTTCAGCCTCGTAGTATAATTAGTTTTGAAGAAATTCATATTGGTGCAAAGAAGTTGTATGGCAGCCCCCCGAAAATGGGGCCCTAACAATTTGAAACTTCATATAAGTGCTCGATTCATTATATAATTAACCGTGTGTAATTTTCAGCCTCGTAGTATAATTAGTTTTGAAGAAATTCATATTGGTGCAAAGAAGTTGTATGGCAGCCCCCTGAAAATGGGGCCCTAACATTTTGAAACTTCATATAAGTGCACGCTTCATTATATAACTAACCGTGTGTAATTTTCATCTGCCTAGTATAATTAGTTTTGAAGAAATTCATATTGGTGCAAAGAAGTTGTATGGCAGCCCCCCGAAAATGGGGCCCTAACATTTTGAAACTTCATATAAGTGCCGGAGTCATTATAAAACTAACCGTGTGTAATTTTCATCCCCGTAGTATAATTAGTTTTGAAGAAATTCATATTGGTGCAAAAAAGTTGTATGGCAGCTCCTCGAAGCCTTGGTCCGATTTTAACCAAAAACAATAGGGAACCTACAAATTGTCTAAAAATTACTTTGTGAAAGTTTCAGAACTCTAGCTCTTATAGTTTTTGAGTTATCGTGCTGACGGACGGACGGACGGACGGACACACATAGCTAGATCGATTCACTTTTCGATGCTGATTCGATACGTACCCTTGACCTATATCTAGCTCTTATATTTCGATGCGTTACAAACGGAGGAGTAATTTTAATATACCCGATGTTCATATATGTATGCACGGGTATAAACATGAACTGGAATTTAAATTCTTACATTGTCAACATTCTTTTAATCTTCTAGGTAAGTTAAAATTCTAGGTAGAAAAGCATTGAAGAACTGAAGCAGCACAAAAATAAATGAAAAAAAATTTGTAGTACTAACGAAGAGTAAAAATTGAATAAACATTAAATTCCATATCCATTCCATATTCCATAGAATTTAAGAAGAAAGGATGTGGGGAATGATAAAGGTTTTAAGAGGATTTAGTGGATCTGAACATAAAAAAATTTTTTTTTTACGACAATAAGTCAAGTTACTTGAAGATAAGAAGAGTTTTTAATGTCACACAGTGACAAGGAATTAAGGTTGATAATTCTCTATTTTCAGTTTTTGTTTTTTATTTCTTTGTCGGGAATTGGTACAGGAATGAAGATTTTGAAATAAATACTTTCAAAGAATATACAGTTTTTATCGAAAGGATATTAAATGAGAGGATATTAAACGAAAGGATTTATTCCTGTAAGAAATTGGAGAATAATTGAAGGGAATAAAATTGTTTTTTTTTTTTTAGATGAATTTAAAATGTCTTTGATTGTTAGATATTGCACGTTTTATGTGTAAAAGAATTCCTAAATTGGTACCTGATAAAATTTCGTCATTTCATTATTTTTTTTTAACATTTGACACTCTTTCAATATTTAAAGAAATAAATATTCTTAATGTTATCAGATACTAATTTGGCAGAGTAGATAACTTTGTATAGAATGTAAAAGAATTTGATATTTAACATAAAATTAATGAATTATAAAAAAATGACTATCTTATTGTCTTTTTTTTTAGTAGTTTACTGCAATCAATTCTCTGTGGTTCAATTGGTTTTCTCTTTTATCTATAAAATATTTTCCTTTGTATTTTTAAAACTAATTGTTGGATTACCACTGTGGTTCACCGTGAGATCTAATAGAGAAAACTAAATATTCTAAGTAGGAAACTGATAGGTTTAAGGTAATATCCGAATCCTATATTATGCAAAATTTTAATTTCCTAAAGCAGCATAAAACACAGAAATATTCGGGACTTTAAGAAATCAGATTTTGATAAAATCAGTTTTGAAAAAACGCGATTTTGATAAAAAGCATTTTGATAGCACGAGATTTTAAGAAACGAGATTTAAAAATATGATATTTTAATAAACGAGATTTAAAGAAAAACAAGATTTGCAAATATAAAATTTTAAAAATCTAGATATTACAAAATGAAATTTTGTAAAATGAGATAATAAGAAACGTATGAAGATGCTAATCACTTTGTATTTTTAGCTCCGAACACAAAAATTTTTTTTTATAATCCTTTTACTCCGAATTTTAACTCTCGTAAAATGATGGAACTTGTATCACAAATCGTAATTTTTCAAAAAACATTTCTTCGGAAATATTTGTAATCAGGTTATAAAATTTCACATAATTTCATCTTCAAAATGAGATCTATCAAAGATTCAAGGATTTTTCCAGAGGGTCAAGAACTTTTTTCAACAGAAGGAGATTAGAAATTTTCTGTAAATAAATGAACAGATTGAATAAAATTAAAGTGAACCTTAATTTAGCTAGAAAAACTTTTACGTTTAATTTTATAACTTTCTATATAGTTTATGTTAAACATTCTTAGAAAATTGAATAGTAATAAAGCGTTTGAATAAAACTTTTATTTCTTACAATTGTTGCACAAATAAAAAAGCATTCAAAATCCCAGATATAAATACACAATTAGTATAATACTAATTGAAATTTATGAATTAAGATGATATCTTCAAAATCTTCATTCTATACAATATCCGGAATTAATAATTGATTTCCGATTCAAATTCTACATGTTTTTATTTTTAACTAGCTAATATTGTACTTGGAATAGGTCATGACTTCTTAATATTCGAATATTAATTTAACCGCCTATAAATTAAAAATTTAAATTCATTTGAAATCCGTAAGAAATACCCAAAAGTGAAAAAACATTTAAATTAAATTTTGTTTATTGGAAATCAATAATACTTTTAATGTTATCCGGGTTCTTATTTGCATCATTTTTTTAAAACTTTCAGATTCAATCATATATAGTTAATATTAATCATAACGCTTATATTTTGATTTAAAAACCAGTTAAATAAAAGTTAGTCATAACAAACATTGTTTTTTTTTTTGTGTTGACTTTTATTTGAAATGTTTATTAATAGGTCTGATCAATTAGTAAATGATTAATTTTTATTAATTTTTTTGAGTAAACATTTAGTAAAACATTACAAGATAAAAAATTCAAATTAATATTAACTTAATTTTTTAATCAACAACTAAAATAGATATTCTAGTAATTAAAAAAATAATTTTTTTATATATAAATAAATTGTATATATAAACTTTGATTAGCTTGTTTAATTCATAGTGTTTTTTTTAATTTATATATTTTGGGATTGCATTACGAATATAACCCCTGCATATAAACATGTTCCGCTTACATATTCAAAATATAAATACAAAATGTAAGCAAATAATTCAATTAAATAATATAACTCGCAGATATAGAAATACAATATAACTTAAATACAAAATTATTACAATACGAACAAAATAACTGTATCCATTGAAAATCTAAGACATTTCTACATGTCATAAGTCGTAACACTATCACATGTTTAAATTGTATGTGGAATTCATTTGATCACTTTTAATAATATGAGTATTTCTCCCCCTGTTCCGACAAGTACATGTAGTCAGGCGGTTTAGCCTATAACAGTTAACAGTTAGCACGTAGATGTGCCAGAAAAAAAAAACAAATAAATATTCACAAAATAGTTTTTTAAATAATTCGCAGTTTTAATTGACAATTTCATATAAAATTGAGATAATATTCATTCTATTTATGAAGTTAGAATAATTCAAGGCTGCTAAAAAGGTTTTGAGTTTTTTTTTTTTTTGATATCGATTATTGTTCAAAAATTTTCACATCCCTATATAATTTTGACATAAAATATTAGTTATAGTTTTTTTATTTTGACAGTTCTTAGACAAATATTAAAATTGCTTTATTTTTTTCAGCTTCAGTTAGAGTTTTGAAAATAATATGCTGTGTCCATCACAAAACAAACCGCTCTAACAGTAAAATCATAATTTAAAACATTTTTCAAAGACTTTTTACTATTTTACATATGTAACAAATTTTATCAAAGCAACTAACATTTAATAATTTTAATTTTTTTTTATCATACATAAATTTAACTAATACTATTTGTTAATAATTTCAACAAAATATTTTTTATATATATTTTATATATATATATTTTTTATACGTTAATTTTTTCTAATTTGAATTTTGCAATGCGTCATCATCAGAACAAATCTAAGAATTTTTTTAAAATGGAAATAATATAAAAATATATAGGTACATATTAAATTAGGAGATGGTAAAAAGAAAAAATAAGAATTTTGAAGAAAAAAAAAAAAAATGAGCTAACTATTTCCAAATTGCAATTACAACGCATTTACTTTCTATTTTTGTAAATGTGTTTTTTTCAGTTACTTAAATGTCAAAATTTTAAATACAAATGTCTGACTGATAGCTCAGTGATAAAGTGGCATCTTTTCAATCGAAAAGTCTGGGGTTCAAATCCTGACTGGATCATATCTAATAAAAAAATAAAGTGTATATTATACTAGTTTAATAAGAAGTCTAAATGTCAAATAGGCAAAGGATTAATATTATCAGGCAATATTTACTATTGTCTTGTACTAGAAATAAATAAATTTATAAATGTCAAAATTAACAGTCTGAATGCCATTTAGTGAACTTTGTCCTAACAAAAACATCCGTAATAAAATATTAATTTAAACCTATATACAACAAAATAAAGTCGATCAATCGAAAAGAATCGATTCAATGATTGTATTGTTTTTAGAAAATTTTGTTTTGGTTGTAATTTTCTTCAAGTTAACAGATAATTTTTAATTTAATCTTTTTAATATATTAATAATACACTAATACACTATGTTTAAAAATAAATTTCCCATATATTGAAAATAAGTTATAAAATTTATTTGAGGGTTAATATTCTAGGTGAAAATTTTTTGTTTAAAATTAATAAAATTAAACCTCTTTTTCTTTGGCGGGTTAAAAGCCCAAATATCCGTTTAATAATTTTTAAATTTTTTTTTTATATTCCATTGAGTTTAACAAAATGATTTTTCCCACTGATTTTTCTATTAATAAAATTAAAAGACCTAATAACAATGAACTTTTTATCAGTTTAAAAATATATATTTTAAAAATAATGAACACTATCTGCTTTACGTCGTGTTTCGTTCCGATAAGAATTGATTTTTTACACAATGCATTTACAGTATATGCATTTTCATGTAATATGGAACATTTTATAGACAAACGAACATAAATTACCTGCATTCTTTATCTGAACTTATATAATATGCAATATATATAAATCGTATATAGTTTTTGGTTTTTGTCCTAGTTAAGTCCTGTAACAGTAAATTGTAATTTTTTTCTCCTTGTTCATGAAGTTTTAGTAAAATATGTTGAATATTTGGTCTTTTCTACTGACCAAAAATTTTGGATCAGATCCAAATATTGGTATTATGTACAAAACACAAAAAAAATGTCAATATTTATAACCCTTTAATAATTGGTATACCAAAAATATTGCACATGGGAGAGATTTGAAAAATGAAAAAAAATGTGGTGCTTAGTTGTTGGTCCAATATGCGTGTTTCCCTTTGTAGTATTACGAATTTAGTAAATGGATTTGAATAAATGTAAATGAAAATCTCATGAGATTGTCTTCCTGAATTATTAAATATTGTAGCAGCACCAGCTTCTAATTCACTATAGCGAACTTGTATTTTTAACAAAATATTTCAAAATGTTTAAGAGTACATTTTCTTCAAGGGCTAAGTAAGCTGTTAACCAACTTTCAGCTAATCAACATCAAGGAAATGTATTCATAACTTATAATATCTATTAATTGATAATTCTCTTAAATATTAATTTTTTTTTTTTAGATGCCGGAGAAATTAAAAGTTCGTTTTCCATTTTGTAAAATTTTGTTAAAAAATGTTCGCCTAAAAATATGCAATAACATTAAAGTAAAAAATTTTATATAAAAATTATAATATTTAATATAAGTTAATCCTATGATGGCCAATGTATTTTTTGAAAATGAAAATATACATAAAATTAAAACAACTTTAAACTTAGATAACTTGGAGACAGCTACTGAGACTGAAAATTATTATAAAAGATACACATATTCCACTTAAGATTAATTTTAAGAAAGATGTTAAAGTTGAAAGATAAATTAAAATTAGCTCATAATGGCCCTGACACCCAAGGGCTTTACTAATATTGTGTAGTTTATTGTAATGCGTAATATTTAAATAAATAAATAAATAAATAATTTTTAGAATGTAAGAACTTAACCGATTATTTTATGAACATTTTTTGGAAGTTCTATGACTATTGACGTAAAAAATGGAAAATAAAAAACTTAAGTGACCAATATAGCCGACGATAATACTAATATTGTGGAGGTCCTTTTTTTGTATTACTCGTATTAGAATTTAAATAAATTAACTTTTCCCTAAATCTTAGGTGCTTGTAGTTTTCTAATAGAAACGGTTTAAAAAATAAGCCTTGCTTAGATTTGTTGAACTTTTTCAATTTTCATTAATTGTAGGAAAATTTTTTAGGATTTCTGACAAACTTACAGAGAAAATGTGCTTTCCCCAAAATCTTAAATTAAAAAACACTTTGATATAGTTTTGTTTAAATGGTTGGATTTGGTTGTGGTTTTTTTGGATATGTTATTTTTTTTGTTGTGTAGAGTTTATAAAAAATTAAATTTATTTTATGAAGAATCTGCAGAATATTCGATTTTAATAAAAATTTATGACTACATAAAGGAAAAATTAAGAACTATATATTCTATATAATGTATTTTTAATATAGAAATATTGTATGTATAATAAAAGTAAATTATTGTAAGCATATATTAAAGTGAAAACTACATGAAGTTTTTTTCTGATAGGATTCAATAAATTTTAACATTTTAATTTTAGTATGATCTTTTTGATATGGTGTGGTTATTGAAGCTTAATTAAAGTTGATGGGTTAATTTTATACCATTAAATATAGTTCATGTATAAAATTTGTATGGGTGGTTATTTTAATTAAAATTTAAAATGAAAACAATGCAAAAATAATAATATAAAAAGGTTGTTAAATTATAAATTTATATTAATTTTAATAGAGTGAGATTTATATTTACCGGTGTTGCACCCTGGTAATCTGGTTCCTCTAAATCACCACCATTATTAGCTAATTCAACTAAATCACATATCATTTGTTTTTCTGTATGGGCTCTTGTATCATCAATTAATTCTTGTGTTACACCACGTTTTGACATTTCAGCTTCAATATAATCTAATGTATCTTCATCATCACATAAATCATATGGCATATTACCATCAGTATTCACAGCCAATAAATTAGCACCACGTCCAATTAATATTTTTACTAAATTTAAATGACCACATGTTGCTGCCGCATGTAATGGTGTCCATTTATCACTATCTTGTGCATCAACATTAGCACCATAATCTAATAACAATTTTAACATTTCAATATTATTATCAATACAGCATTGATGCAATGCTGTTAAACCATCTTCATTGGCGGCATCTGGTGTTATACCACGTTGTAATAAATTAGCTACTTCTTGTATATCATTACGGCTAGCTGCTTCTAATAATACAACACTATTTTCAAAGGATATATGACGACGTGGTGGAATAATACGTTTGGAATGTGCGGCTTGTGAATGCTTTTGACTACGCTGTAATTTTGCCCATTCTTTTTCTTTTTGTCTTGCAACTTTCAATTGTTGAGCACGCCGCCTATTAAAAATATTAATAAATGAAAATTAAATAAATTTTAAATTAATAAATATTATAAAAAATCAAATAGAAATTTTGGTATACGAATATTATTTTTTTCTAATAAATTATTATTTTTTATAAAATGATATAATATTGAAATTTTTGAATTGATATTGGTAAAAATAATTGTAGATAATTTTAGTCCTAGCTGAAGTAGGTGTCGATTTAGGGTTCTTAAAGGTTGGATTGCATAAAGGTTGAAGGTCCTGGGTTCGAGTCCAAATAAAAATGCAAAAACGTCTCGACTTAATTATTTTTACCCATAACCAAATATATTAAAAAAAAAAAAATACAAATATATAAACCAATAATTTCAATTGAATAATATAACTCACAGATAAAGAAATACCTTATATAATTGTAGTATTATATCTAGTGTTGATAGAAATAATCAAAGGCTTTTTATAATAATCAAATTAGAATATAATAAGTCCAATACCTTCCCTCAGGTATGTTTATGGTATAAAAAGACCTATTTGTCTAACAGTTGAGCTGTTAGCACTTTGAATAAAACTTATGTTATCATAAGTGGATGTTAAAAATTTTTGTATTATTTTGTGATATTTAAATTATTTTAAATATTATAAAAATTTATATATTCTACATTATTTCATAAGGTTTTCTTTAAGAATGTCGATAAACTTTTCTTTGCATACCAAAATATGTTTAATATTAAATTAAATTAAATTTTTAAGAATAATATTTTTTTTTTAAATAAAGATAAATGGACTCAAGTATTAATATTTCATTATAAATATTATATAATCTTAATTGAGTTAATGGAGAGTATAGAGTATTTTATTGGAATCCTTTTTAAGGTTATCAAATTTTTAATAATTTATTACATTTATTAAAAATCAAAATATTATTCTTTGATATTATTTAAAAATATTTTCATATTTAAAAGGTGAAATTATATCTTAAATTTTTTAAGTTTTTTTTTCTAAATTAAATTTCGAAAATCACTAGAATTTAATAGATACAAAAAATGTTATTTTTTTGTCTTTAAATGAAAAAAAATTATTTTAAGGTTCTTAAGAATAAATTCTTAAAGTCTTTAAATTTTTCTTAAATAACAAATTGGTTACAAATTTGTATAAAAAATTTGTAATATAACATGACATAAACTTTAAATTTTTTTTGTGTTTTCCATTTTCCCAAATGTTTTTATTGAATTTTTCTCTTAGAGCTGAAACACATGTTTTTTTGTATATAATCCGATTTTTGTTACAAAAGTTTAAAAGGCAATTCAAAGAATAGGTTTTGTAAATTAAAGAATTTACTAAGAAAAGTCTGTTACACAATCAAAATAAAAGGAAGAACTGGTTTGTACCTACATTATTAAGATATTTTTTTTACAAATTTGTATTACCAAGATTAAATTAAGTGTAACTTTAAGTGTGGTGGTTCTTATAAAAGTTATCTGAAGAGTTTGAATTAGATTTTAAACGTCTGAGTGTAACAGACCTCTAAAATTCAAGTACCAGAACAATTACCAGATCAATTACTTGGTAATCATAAATTTTAAAATCATAAATTTATATGATATCAATCAATATCATACATATTTATATTTAAGAAAAAATGAAAAAAACATATTGATTGATTTAAAAATACTTGTAATTCTTAGGATAATTTAGACTTTTATGGTATTTAATTATTTTAAAGTAATTAAATATCAAAAGTAATTACATAAGTAATTTAAGTTCAAAAATAATTACAAAATTTATTTAAATATCAAAAATAATTACAAAAGTAATTAAATTTCAAAAATAATTACAAAAGTAATTAAATTTCAAAGATAATTACAAAAGTAATTAAAACTAAATTTGATTACTTTCCAAGAATTATCAAATAAATAGTCAATTTTTTTTTATCAGTAATTGAATTCTCAAAATACCATTCCAAAAAAAATTTTAATGGAAATTGGGAAGTAATGATTACAAAGGAATGGTAATTACTTATCAAAGTATTTGACTACTGAATTTAAGTACTATTATAATCATTATTTGTCGGAAAGTTTTAAGTGAGGAAAGCATTGTGTAAATTTGTGAGTCATTTCAATTTTTTTTTGTAAAATTTACTTTGAAAGTAACTAATTTCTGCGCAATGCATACACTCACTGTGCTTACGCGTGTAAAAGGTATTCAAATATCATATTAAATTTCCTCATTACTTTCCTTATTTATTAGAAGGCATACTAAGCCAAATTTTATGTAAAGCTAAGCAATTCTAAATTGTTTTTTTTAATTTGTCTGCTAAACTGCAGTACGAGAGGATGATGAAACAGGCAATATAAACAGTTTAAAGTTTTATTTATAATGCATTTTTATGCACATATTTGATTACAAATTCTTTGAGTTAATTAAAACAAAGCAATTTAGTACAACAAGTTCTTAAAAGTTCAAAATCTTTTAAAAAATATGTAAAAAAAAGTTAATTTATGATACCTATATCAAATAAGCTTTTAAAACCATATATTCTGCAGTATTTGGTTTTTTATAACTTAATTTAAGTCCAAACTATTAAGAGAAATAAAACTTCTTCCATAAAAGAACAAACTATAATAATAAACATTTTTTTTACTTGTTAAATTTATTATTGTTAGTAACTATTCGATACACTTCAATAAATTTAAATATCGTTTTACTAATTCAATTAAATTTGCTAAGAATAGTATAAACTTTTTTTTCTAGTTTTTCTATTTACAAAATCTTATTTCTTAGAATTATTCCTAAATACATAGATTTTTATTTATAAAATTTTCTATTTACTCAGAAAAAAGTTTTCTAAAAATTTTTTCATTTCTATTTTACTTTTTTACAAAATAATAAAATTATATAGAATTAGAAAATATTTTGAAAACTTTGAAATATTGTTAACTTTTGTTACTAAAGTAATCGCATCCTAAAAATAGGCAAAAAAAAAAGAAAAGAAAAGAAGGTGTTTTTTAACAAACTAAGTTTTTTTTATTTTGCAGTTTTTGTATATAAAAAGAAAAAGTAAATTAAATTGTAAAATTGTAAAAAAAGTTTTTAATTTTATTGTGATTTTAATTCAGTTATACCTGAAGTTGAAAACAATAAATGTTTTTTGTAAGTTTAGTTTTTATGGAAATTTATAAGTATATTTAAAAATATCAAAATATTAACCCTGAAACGGGTTACAAACTTTTTTAATTCAATAAAGCTTATATTATAAAATTCTTACCACAAAGCTTATATTGTAAAACTTGATTTTTTATACCCGTATGACTATATAGTCAAAGGGTATAATAAATTTGCCATTACGTTTGTGACGCAGAGAAGGAGGGGGGGTAGATATAGACTCAAGTGTATGGATCGGATCAGAATCGAAAAATAAATCGATTTAGCTATGTATGTCCGTCCGTCTGTCCGTCTGTCCGTCCGTCTGTCCGTCCGTCTGTCCGTCCGTCCGCACGATAACTCAAAAACTAAAGGAGCTAGAATCTTGAAATTTTCGCAAATTCATTTTTTTGTAATAGCCGTCATCGCTATTTAAATCCAGCCATTTTGGACCATGGGTTCGGGTAGCTGCCATACAACTTCTTTTTTTATATGAGTATTACTCTGTACCTATTACAGCTGTGTGTCTGAAATTTTGCCAAAAGTAGTTTAGTTTTATGGCCAAAGTTTCTGCAAAGTTTGGTTGGTCTAGGGCAGTGGGTTCGAGGAGCTGCCATACAACTTCTTATTTTATATGAGCAATACTCTCCACCTAATGAAGCTGGGTATCTGAAATTTTGCTAAAAATAGTTTAATGTAATGGCCAAAGTTTCTGCAAAATTTGGTTGGTCTACTGTAGAGGGTTCGAGTAGCTGCCATACAACTTCTTCTTTTATATGAGCATTACATCACACCTAAGGAAGCTGGGTGTCTGAAATTTTGCCAAAATTAATTTAGTGTAATGGCCGAAGTTAGAGTAAAATTTGGTTGGTCTACTGCAGAGGGTTCGAGTAGCTACCATACAACTCCTTCTTTTATATGAGTATTCCACTACACTTAATAAAGCTGAATGTTTGAAATTTTGCCAAAAGTAATTAACCGGATGATATAATGTATATGTCTCTACCACACTCTTCCTCGTTTTTAATAAAATTAATTAGTAATCACTTTATATATCACGGGCATTATCATAATCATGAGCATTATAAAAATACTTTAAAAACGGGATATCTAGCACGCAGACATTTTATTTATCTTGATTCGAAAGATTATATTCAAAGTGCAAGTGAATTGAATATAAAATTCATAATATTGAGACAAATATAAAGAGTTCAAAAAATTTAAAATCTAACATTAGAGGTCTAAATGAACAAAAATTATAAATAGATAATAAATCTTACTTTAACATAGTCTTAGGGAAAGTTAATCTTTGGTTTTTAATAAAATGAAATTTCTAAATTTTGATATGTTGTTGTCCATTATTGCATCTATTAATAAATTCATATTTAAGTGCCTATTTACTGAATTTTACTTTAGTTTGATAAAATTTAATAAATTTCTGTCTAAAATTAAGATTTAATAATTGATTAAAAAAAAAAACTTTTATACTAAAAAATATTTATAAATTATAAAAAATTTAATAAATATACTGCAATGTAATTTCGCCTAAAAGTATGCATTTATTAAAAAATATAATCAGAGATTTTTAAAAATTATTGCATAAGATGTAAGTGGCTTTAGTAGTCGAGTTTAATTAGGAATACTGTCGATAAAACCAGCAGTAATATTAAAAAATTTCGGAAAAACTTCCAAATAAAAGCTTCAAACTCCACATCAATTGGCAGAAAAAAATCTGTCAAATACTTAGGTGTAGTTTTGAATCAACATTTAAATTTCATTGACAATAAATACTAAAAGAATTATAGAAAAAAGCATTTATGGCATCCAAAAAACTTTTCTATAACAAAATTATAGATGAAAGAGTAAAAATTTTAGCTTACCAAGCTCTCATTAGACCTGTTATATCATATGCTGGACCCATTTGGTTCAACATAAGTGCAAGTCTAATGGAGAAATTAAGAAAATTTGAACGCAAATGCATAAGAGCCTGCGTAAATCTACATAGGAAACCTGAAACGGATTACAAACATTTTTATTCCAATAAATGCTTGTACCGTAAAGCTAATATTGTAAGATTCGATAATTTTTTGATAAAATTAATTCGTAATCACTTTGAAAGATCTCTCAATACAAAAGAAAATGGTCTTATATCACATATATATTACCATAATGATGAGTATATTAAAAATACCTTAAAAACGGGATATATAGCACCCGAACATTTTATTTATTTGGATTCAAAAGGTTATATTCAAAACACGAACATGTCCCCCTATTATATCACTATAATAGACGGGCTACATGTAAGTGTATCGAATATAATCCTCATACTGTAGAGACAAATACATTTAAATATGACATGTTTATCCCTGAAAGGGATAAAAAAATTCAAAATAGTCACATTTGGTGGCTAAATAATCAAGAATACTAAATAGATATTAAATCTAACATTAGCATAGGTTTTAGGGTAAGTTTTAGGTTTAGTTTTAAGGCTAGGTTAAGTTAGTTCTAAGTTTTTATTAAAATAAAAAATAAGTAATTTTAGGTTTTTTTAAATTTTTCCTTAAATATAATAAAATTAAATTAATTTTCCATATGAAAAAAAGTAAAATAAATAATGTATAAAAATAATTAAGAAGATTTTTGAACTAAAAAAATGAACCACAGGTTCAAGATTTAGTTGTAAGATACTTTAATTTAAAATTAGTTTTGTAAGGCTTTTTTCTAATGTAAAATAAAATGAAATAAAATAAAAATAAAAAGTTAAAAAAAAAAAAAAAGTCGAGTTTAATTTTTTTTTTATCTTGTATTCTTTTAATATTTCATAATATTATATGAATAAACTTAATAGTAAAATAGATTTAATTAAAAAAAATTTCAATAAAAACAAAATATTTTATTTTTCATTGGAATTTTGAACTTTTAATAATTTATATTTAAGAGGAACTCAATAATATGATAATTTAAGCTTAAACTAGTAACCTTTTGTTACCAAAAATTTGAGAGTAAACATAGGTATCAAACAAATTGGTATCATTAATATTTTAATTTTTCTTTTGGTATTGTTTTTTTTTAAAAATATTGATTGAAATGACAAATAATAAGTATTTTATTCATATTTCATAAAAGTTTGTATCTATGTTTATTTGATATAAGTTTATTAGTGGAGTAAGTCTATATTCTAAAGTTAATTATTCGTCATTTTTAAACCACAAATTAAAGAATTAGCTTCTATATAAGGTTGCTCCTATGAATGTTAATTCAAATTAGCTGAATTATAAAAGTTATCAATACTATTTAAGTTGGCGTATTTATAAATAGATTTATTCGAATTTATAGTTAATTTTAACTTTTTGTATAGGTTAGTACAGGCCACTATAAATTGTCCTTGGAATGCAAGTTTTTCAGTTTGTTGAAGCACTTAAGTTAAATCATAAAATCGTATATCTTATAAAACGTCTTATGTCTTATAAAACTTTTGAAACATAGAATTGTTTCTGACTTGCATAGAATATTTTAAATATAACATTTTCAGAAACATAAATGGGTCTATGACACTTTACTGAAAAAAAAAATCCCGAAATATTTAAAATCTTGAAAAAAACAAATCCCGAAAATATTAAAATCTCGAATAATTTAAAATCTTAAAAAAAAAATACGAAAATATCAAAATCCGGAATGATTTTAAATATTGAAAAAAAAATCTCGAAGTACGAAACCATATTCAGGTTCTAAAAAAAACTTCCAATTAAATATACTACGTATTTAGGAAAAGGAAAATATAATTATTCTGGAATAAGTAACATTCCTGATTTTGTATCCAACTCTGAAATCCTTCCTTCTATTTTTTATAAATAATAAGTTAACAACAAAGCATTTAAAATAATGCACTGCACCCCTAAACCCTAACTAAACAAATTATTGGAACGCTGATTTTGTATTCAACTCTGAAATCCTTCCTAACTTTTTTTTAATAATAAGCTAATAACAAAAAATTTAATATAATGTGGGCTGATTTTTGATTTTCAGTTTTTTTTTTTTTGGGAATTTTTTTACAGAATTAAAATTTGGAATTTTTTTTTTCAGTAAAGTGTCATGCACCTGTTGCTTGCTTTAAATATTTGTTAAACTTCATTAGATATAATCAAAAATCAAATTGGGCCTAAAGTCTTGAATAGTTCCATTTGGAGTCTGAATATTTAATAATAACAGATAATAAACCTGGTTTATATTTTGAAGCTTTTTCTATAATTTGAGCAATTAATTAAAAATTTAAAAAACAAATTAGTTGTAATTGTTAATACCATCTAATTGCTATCATACTAAGAGCTAAAAAACATTGAAATAATTTTTAATTTAATACAATATAAATAAAAAAAATAATAATAAAAACAAAATAATTCAATATAATACTTACATTCGAGCTAAATGCAAACGTTCTTGTGTTGGTAAATTTTCTATTGTATGCATTTCAGCAATTAAATCGGCGTGCTCCATTTTTGATGTTGCATCAAAATCTTTAACAGCACGATTAGTTAAAATTCCTTTGACCATAACAAAATATTTTTTATATTTCCCGTTTTACTTTTAATTAATGTATAAATGATGTGTGTGTGTGTGTGTGTAAAAAACAAATAATAATTTTGTTTTTCTTTTTTTTTTTTTTTTTTAAATAATTTTGTAAGCTTTAAAACGCTTATTTTTTATTTATTAATTTTTTAATATAATTTATTATAAGAATAAAATTGTCTTTTATTGCAGTTATTTTTTTTTGTGTTTTGTGCTGTTTTTTTTTTATTGCTATCTCTTTTTTTCTTTTAAATTTATTAAAAAATAATTTAATTCTTAGAAAAATTAAGGAAGAGAAAGAACAGATTATGTAAAAAAAAAAAACTTTTTTTTTATTAAAATTAAAAAAAAATGTTCAGAATCAGGATATTTAAGGATGAAATTTATTTAATAAATTTTAAGCCTCTGTTAGTAAATAATAGAAGACTGTTGTTTTATTGTGTTGCTATCTCTCTTTAATCTTTGATATTTTGTTTTTTTTCTTTTGATTATATTTTTTCGAAAATTTGATTTTTAATTCGTTTTTATGTTGTTGTTCTTTTTTTCCAGGAGAAGGATCCTTTTTTTTTTTTGGAAAAAGGATTCAGTGAGTATTTTAGGATACGTTCAAAATAAAAATTATAAAAGTTTTTTTTCTTTTCATTTAACGGTATTTAATATAACATTTAACATTTATATAGAGGCACTTGTTTATGTATTTATAAGTATATATATTTATAATTTGTTTTTTTGCTTGTGTTTTGTTTTTTTGTTTTTATTTTTTAAATTGATTACTTTGATATTGTTGTTGTTGCTGCTGTTATCCTTTAGATATTTATTTTGAATCCTTTTTGATTTTTTATTATTAAATTTTATATTTAAGAAACGGAAGTAAAGTCCTTTTGGGATATTTTTTGACTTTGTTCTTAGCTTCACACTCTTTTACTCCTTCATATGAATCTGGTTGTTTTATTACATACATAAATAGTATATATATATATACATACAAAAAAGATACTTTCAATTTTAAATTTTTGAAATCCAAGGTTTTAAATTTCAGTTGAAAATTGTTTTATAATATAAAAATTTTGATTTTTAACAAAGTACTTATTTTTTAAATACTTTGTATTGCTTTAATACGTACTCTTCTATCAGTATCAGTACTTTGGATATGTATCTATAGTTTAATTTGTTACAATTTATATTTTAAATTCGAATTAACTATTTTGATTCTACTCTGTTTTTAATTCGTTTTTTAATTTTTCAAATTCCTTCAAACTTCTCCGTATTCATTAAAGGGTTAATTGATTTTTTCCAATTGATGCTCCAAATATACTTTTGGTGGTTGCTGTTTCTGTTGCTTATGTTGTATACTATTGATTTTATGTAAATTTATAGTATTATAAAATTTTCTAGAATTACTTTTTAACTGCATTTTAATTTAAAAATTTTTTAACTCCTTGTAAAATGAAGTTTTAAACTTTCTGGAAGAGAAAAGAAAAAATGAAAAATTATAGATTGCCATTTAATTAAATTATATATAATAAAAAAAAAATTAGATATAAAAAAAGATTTAATAAATATTTTTCTTGTAAATAATAAATATTAAAAATATAAGAATAAGTTAATTTATAATGGAAGAAAAATGAATTAATTTGTATTTCTTGTAAATCTGAGTAGTTTTTTATTAAATTTATTCATTAAATTATTTTCAGATGCCTTGGGGATGTTGTGGATAAGCATTTGATTTATTAACCGAGGGGGTATGGGTTCGATTCTAGTACAAAACATAAAATATATTATTGAAGAAAAATGATTGAAAAATTACTTTACAAATTTCACAAATTTTTTTTATTTTGTTTGGAGGATTGAAAGCATCGAATGCCTCCTAGAATCAATGTACAGGTTTACACTGGATAATATTGAACTTTAACTAGCCAAAACTGCCCCCCCTTTTAAAACCTAACTTGGAATAAACCTTAAATACATATAAACAATATATATTGATTATTGGGATTGGTATTGGAAAAACAAATTAGGAATAGCATTTGGAAATTATGAATTAAGCTGGATAAAGAAGACATTTTGATGGATATCAAGATGGATGCTAATCTTCTTCTTAAACTTTTAAAAATCGTACATATATAAATTAACAACTTTAGGAAACACATTATATGGAAATTGTCTCACTTCTTGTTTCAAGTTGAAAAACTTTGAGAGGAGACATTTATTATTTGCTTTCTATGATACGGGTGTTCATCTCTATAAGGGATCTATAAAAATTTAAGAGGGTTAGGGATCAAACGGTGCATCGAAGGCTACATGGAGTGAAAGAAACACTGGATCCGTTTATAAGACGGATATCACTATTTTGCACTTAATCGAAATATCTCAAAATCAGGGTTAATCTCGTAGGTTAATATTGTGTCTTTTATTGAGAATAATATTAAAACAAGATAACCCTGTACTGCTGTGTAATATCTGTCTTTAAATAAATGAACTAATTAACAAAATAAGATTTGTGGGTGATAATAGCCAGTATTTGGTATTTGGTATTTAACTTAACATTAAACCCTTAACTTTTTCAGTCTTTAATTAAATAATTTTCAAAATTAATCATTTTTTTTAAAGTTATTAATAACAATTATCTAAAATTTAAATTTTTTGCATAAATTTTTAATAAACCTTATAGTGAAGAACTACATATAATTGTACCTGTACAGTACAATGAACTCTTTCAAAGGAAAATTTATAATATTTTTAATTGTAAAAATTTTTAAAATTTATAATTTTACAAAAAAAAATGGTACAATGAAATCTTTCTCCTTTCTTTTTCGCGTTTAAAAATTATTTTAAAAAATTATTTTTGAATAATTTAAAAAATTTATTTAAATTCAAAAATAAATTTTTTATTACAAAAATTCATTAATCTTGAGAATTTTTTTGTTAAATTGTAAAATTACACGTGTAATAAAAAGTGGTTTTTTATTCAACATTGAATTTTAAATAACTTAAAAAGTCATTAAATATTTTTGTATTTACTAAATTATTTATACTTTTTTTTTTTGATATTTTGTGTACTTTTAAATGAGCATCAATTTGTTTTTTTTTTAGAATTTCGAGCAGACTCATCAATTTTTTCTTTAAACCACGTTGATGATAAAAATGGAAATTATCTCAGCTTCTTCAATCAAACATTAAAGTAGCCACAAAAAATATTTTAAATTTTGTTAAAAATACAAATAATAAAACATAAAAAGCATCAGAAGTCAAAAGATCATATTATAAGATAAATGTCAGGAGAGGTGAATTATTAGGTGGTGTGATATAACATTGATATATCACATGAAATAAAGTCGAGTCGTCCTTTTAATCATAAGTAATTGTAAATTTTATTGGGAAGTAGAGTTTAGATCTAGTGAGAGAGTGTCATATTCTTGCGTTTCATTTGCCCTATATGCCTTGATCATTTGACTGTACTTCATCCGTCTTCAATTCATTTGCCTACATTTCACTCGGTTTTTGCAGAATTATTTTATTATACAGAGTATTTAATTTGTGGAATTTAAAGTTTAAAAGCTGGGATCTTAGTCTTTTACAGAATATGTAGTTATGATTTAGGAGAGGTCTTCGAGTTGGTTACAAAATCAGGATTTCAATACAGCCAAATACAGGCTTGCAATATTTACCCAGATCTAGACTTAAGGAGATATTAAAACCTGGTTAAGAAATCACAGGATACTCAAGGACAAATTGTGTATTAGAACGATACAGGTAAATGAAATACAAGCTAATAAATAACATACATGAAATGAATACATTCTTGCGATATTTACCCAGATCTAGGCTTAAGGAGATATTTAAGGCTTGTTAAGAAATCACAGGATACTCAAGGACAAATTTTGAATTAGAACGGATTGCATTTCTCTAATCTAAAATATGAAAGTTCTAGTTTTTGGGCGCCTGTTCTGTATCATATTACGTATATCTTTTCAGGTAAAGCGAGATTTTAGACTGAGAATCAAGAAAAAAAAGTTTACAAACATGTAAACGAAAAAGGGTTCAACCCTGATAATGTTATTTAATCAATTATGCCTTTACTTTATTTTCGATAACTTATCGGATTTTTAATAGAAAATAAATAGATTGCCTGTATCGACCTCTTTTCCCCATTTTTTTGGTATTAAAATCGATTTGACTTTATTTCATTTGATTTGATTTCACTCAACCGCATTATTCTAGATATTAAAGATGAATAATATCTATTTTTAAATCTTAAATATGATCAGTATCATTTTACTGTGAGTTAGTTATCACCAAAGGATTTTAAACAGATTATAAGACCTTGGTGTATAGTATATATACTCGTAATTTGTGATATATTAAAGCTAAGGGAATCATTAAGCAGAGTAAAAACTTCTTTCCTTTAAATTCCCCTTTAAATGGAATTAAATGATAAGCCTGTCACTTGTACTCAAAAAATAATTTATATCTTTCAAAATTGTTATTTAATTTCCTTCAAGAATCTTGTAACTACAAAGTTGCTGAATTAATTGTTGATGCAACAGAAATGAGTAAAAAATTGTACTTCATTACAAAAATATGATGCTATTCTCATTCATTTTTAAAAAAAATTAATAAATTTTATTTCTGTATAAGTGTTTAATATTGGCTATTAATAACCATTTTGATGAAGCTGTATATATAATAATTGTATATAATGTAGTAATTGTATATAAAATAAATTTAAGTATATTTTTTGTGGTTTTCTCATATTTTATAATATTTATTTGGAATTTTATTTTTACTTTTATTACCCGTATAAACGTATTTTAAAGGGTATAATAAATTTGCAATACCGTTTGTGATGGTCTAAAGGAGTGGAAGTAGATTTTGACTCAAACGTTCGGATCAGAATTAAAAAATAAATCGATTTAGCTATGTGTCCGTTCTTGTTTCCGTCGGTCCGCATGATAAATTAATAATTGAAGGAGCTAGGATTCTGGAATTCCAAGAAATTTTAATTTTAATAAAGGAGCCATCTTTGGTATTAAATTCCAGGCAGTTTCCTCAAGGATTTAGGTAATCGCCAAACAACTTCTTTTGTTAAATAAGCATTGCCCAATACCTAACAAAGTTAGGTAACTGGAATTTTGCCAAAAGTATTTTAGTTCTATGGTCAAAGCTCTAATAATCTATGGTAATTTAATTAATAATAAAGCTGAAAATTTGAAATTTTGTAAAAAATAGTTAAGTTTAATGGCCAACGTCTGCACTAATTATAGGAAGTTGATCTAGTGCAAGAGGTTCAAAAAGGTACCATGGAATTTATGCATTTTCTTTTATACATAATCTAAGGTCTATTAAGTTGTGTATTTGAAATATTGACCAGACTAATTGACCAGATGATATAATGTTTATATTACGTTCATACGGGTATCCTAGAGTTGACACAGTCTACGTTACACTCTTCCTCGTTTTTTTTATTGTTTTTAATTAATTCGATTTGTAAACATTATGACAGTAAAAAATAAATCTCATTATAAAAGAATTTTTGTATGAATTACTTCATTTGATATTGTGTTATTTTTACTTGTTTGTCCTTGATTAATACTATCATTTTCATTATTTACAGAGTGTGGAGTAAGAAGATGTTGAAGAGATGAATGTTTTATCAAGTGGTATAAAGTGGTTATAAAATGGTAAAACAGTAAAAAATATTGTTTTATTATTGTTTTGTGGTTATTATTTTATGTTTATATTTTGTATAATTTTCTAGAAAAATAAAATCTTTTAAATTGAAAAATTTAAATTGTTTTTATTAAATAATAAAGTTTTTGAAGGTTTCTTTTAATAAAGGGATTAAAGTAATTTATTTTTGTTTTTTTTTTAAATTTTAATTTAGAAAAAAAATGATTTTTAATCTTAAAAAGTAAATTGTATTTAAGGAGTCTCGATTTTATAAGGGTTAAGAAGTTGGTTTATTAAATGAGGGCGCAAGGGTTAGATTTCTCAAAGTTAAATCTTCAAATACAACCCTTAAAATATTTAATAAAAAAAAAACATATTTGTAAAAAGCTATGTAACTTTTTTTTAACAAAATCTCCATGGTGACCAAATACAGTACAAATACTAAATAAATAATATTAGTCATAAATTAATAGAAAGTATTGTGATATATACTATTTATAAGCTATTGAATTAAAATTTTATACATTTGTGGAGCTTAAGGCCAAATATGATGGATCCATTTGATACATATCAACATCCCTTGACTTTTTTTCACACAAGAGTGGAGTTATGAGATTTTTGAAATTTTAAAGAGTGTTTTGAATTGATTTAAGGCTTTAATTTTTTAACCCTAAACGGCACAATGTTTCAAAAAAAATATTCAAAAGAATTTATTTAGTTCTACAGACCCTGAAGAGAGTTTTAAGTTGAGCAGAAAAGGTTTTTAGATTTATTTTTTCTTTGATCGATAGTTTTAAATATTTTATATGATAGCTCTTGTGCATGAGTTAACTTAATTTTACTACTAATTTACTACTACTTTAGGTTTACATTACTACCAATTAGAAATTAATTAATAACTGTTGCGGCCCGACTGTTTAAAATTTATTATAAAAATAAATTATGCCGAGTTATATGCATTAGACTGATTTGACCCGAAAAAAAGTTACAAAACAAAAATTATTTGCTTCCATTAAAAATTATTGAAATCGAATATTTTCATTAACCCGTTACGGTATGAAGTCATAGAACACAACTTTAGAAATTAATTTGAATTTTTTCCACACATTTTACTTTTAAAAATAAATTAAAAGTAACTTTTTCTCGGTGTATTTCTGTAAATTCAAATTGTAACTCTTAAATTCCAAAAAGTTTCTTAAATATTTTTAATTATTTTTAAGAGACATTTTTTGTTAATTAAAAATTTTCTATAAATTTTGTCAAACTTTATAATAATAAATTTTAAAACTTGTCTAAAAAACAATTGTTATATTTTAAAACTTGCCTTAAAACCATATAAAAATTTTCTAAATTTTTAGACATTTTTCAAAAAAAAATTGAAAAAATTCTTTGAAATTTGTATTAAAATTTACGAGTATGGTAAAAGAATTTGTTTTTTTAAAATAAAGTTTTTTTAAATTGAGATACTATGTAATTTTTTAGTATTAATTGTTTTAAAAAAAGTTTTGTATTTTTTTTGTAGTAAAATATTGTAAACACAACTTGACAATTAATTATTTTCTCCGGATTTAACAAATTCAACATTGTTTTTTAGGGATTTATTCATTGAAGAACAAATTTTAATTTTTAGCAAATTTTCTATTAATTTTGAAAAAATGTGGCTGAAGAGGTTAATGTCCGTCAGTTTGAGTGTTTATCAAATCTTTAAAATTTTTGAAATAAAGTAAAGGAGGATTAACCACGGATAGGGACTGCAAAAAAAATAGTTTCATTGAACATCATCCGTTTCGGAGCTACAGCCTTCCAAAATTTAAAGGAACCGTACGTTTTAATTGTTATAAAACAAGCTCTTCAAGATGTATATTAAAAACGTCAAACAGCTATTTTAATATAATTAAAAAAAAAAAGTGTTGCCACACGATTTTCTGATTTTCAGTTATAATGTATTGTATAATTTCAATATGTGCGAAATTTTTAACTCCTTTCATCTTGCGAATGGTTTAAGTTTAAACTTGAAATTGAGAGGATTTAGATTCTTGAATAAGTATGAGAAATTTAAGAAAATATGGATGCCTTATAATCTAAAACTAAAAATTTGCTATTTTTAAAACTGCTGTAGCTCGAAATTTTTTCAGGTTAGTATACGAAAATTCAAAGGGTTAAAAAGGGTTACAATTGAAGAAAGTGTCTCTGAATTTTTTACAATTTGTGAATATTCAATAACAATTTATTATAAAGTTATTTATACCCGTATGACTATATAGACTCAAGTGTATGGATCGGTTCAGAATCGAAATAAAAATCGATTTAGCTATGTATGTCCGTTCGTCCGTCCGCACGATAACTCAAAAACTAAAGGAGCTAGGATCTTGAAATTTTCGCAAATTAGTTTTTTTGCAATAGCCGTCATCGTTATTTAAATCCAGCCATTTTGGTCCATGGGTTCGGGTAGCTGCCATACAACTTCTTTTTTTATATGAGTATTACTCTGTACCTATTAAAGCTACGTGTCTGAAATTTTGCTAAAAGTAGTTTAGTTTTATGGCCAAAGTTTCTGCAAAATTTGGTTTGTCTACTGCAATGGGTTCGAGTAGCTGTCATACAACTTCTTATTTTATATGAGTATTACTCTCCACCTAATGAAGCTGGGTGTCTGAAATTTTGCTAAAAATAGTTTAGTTTAATGCTCAAAGTTTCTGCAAAGTTTGGTTGGTCTGCTGTAGAGGGTTCGAGTAGCTGCCATACAACTCATTCTTTTATATGAGCATAACACTACACCTAATGAAGCTTGGTCTCTGAAATTTTTCCAAAAATAGTTTAGTGTAATGGCCAAAACTACAGCAAAATTTGGTTGGTCTACTACAGAAGGTTCGAGTAGCTGCCATACAACTCCTTCTTTTATATGAGCATTACTCTCCACCTAATAAAGCTGTATGTTTGAAATTTTTCCAAAAGTAATTAACCAGATGATATAATGTATATGTTACGGTCATACGGGTATCCCAGAGTTGACACAGTCTACTCTACTACACTCTTCCTCGTTTTTAATATGCATACTCATTATATCCAAATTTATTATGATACATTATTTATTTTAAAAATATACTTTTTTAAAACCCTCAGTTTTTCTTAAAACTTGTTATTATAATTTTTTTGTAGAGTTTATATAATATTTTAAGGAAAAGATGAATACTGTAATCTAATCATAGAATTTTCAAGCAAAACTAACAAATATATAATTAATTAAAATTTGTGATATTCAAATAAATTCATTATCTGACATTGGTTTATTTGGTTAGTTATAGCCTTAAACTAATAAGACATTATAATAATAATTAAAATTAAATATATAAAATATATAATTAAAAATTATATCTGTGTCGGTTAAGCATGGGTCACTAACTAATCAAATTAAATTGATAAAATCCAAAATTTAGAATATTATATTAAATATAAATAGAGTGAAATAGTTAATAATATTTTTTTCAATATTTATCTGCTTGAATAATTGTATGAATTAAAATTATAACTGTAATTTTAATTGATAATGGAAATATGTTTTCAATAAAAATTTTTTACCGTTAGATATTTAAGAACGGTATTAAAAAATTTTGTGAGCGTATCATTTACTTGTATTTCTTGATCATTTGACTGTATATTGTTTGTCTGAATTTTGCAAAAGTATGATTATACGCTTTTTCCAGAATATTTATATATATGTATAGGTGTACAGGCAAATGACAATTCAAATAAATGAAATACAGTCAAAAGAAATACAGGCTCTCGAGAGTAACCCCAAATTTATCAACAATTGTATCAACTTAGCTGGGTGGCACAGTAGTTGTGTGCCGACCTTTCATGCGAAAGGCCCCGAGGTTCCAATCCCACTGAAAGTGAAAAAAAAACTTTTCTGATTTTCGACTTGACTCAGCTACCATTCGCCATTGGGTTTAAATTAATGGTTTAATCAATAATTAATAATTATAAATCTTTAATAAAAAAATATATTAATACAACAATATAAAGGAATAATTTAATTGAATAATATAACTCACAGATATAGAAAACCATATAACTCAAATACAAAATATTACGATATAAACAAAAATAGAATTGTATCTCTTGAAAATCTAAGACGTTTCTACATGTTATAAGGCCTAGTCATGTTTAAATTGTATGTGAAATTCATTAAGATCAATTCTAATAACACGAATATAATATGACCCCTTGTTCCAACATGTACCTATGGTATAGACAGGCTTATTAGCCTATCAGATGAACAGTTAGCGCTTTAAAAAAAAAAATCTGATAATATCACTAACTGACTTAATGCTTGCACAATTTACATCCACCGTCTAACTGAAGACATATACTAGATACTAAACTGTTTTTCACATTTCAATTATAATCACAAAGTCAAAACAAATATTATGAAATTTTAGATTAAGTCAATGAAATGAATAGCAAGAAAACAAATCCAATGATTCATAAATCAAATTCTTCGGTGACAAGCTTTGTATTCACTTTTTGATTAGCAAAAAATCGATAACATTTCAATGTTATATTAATTTAATACTTGATTAGTGTTTGAAACTAAAAGCTTTTAAGGAGTTCTAATAAATCATTAATGTCAGCTTCACCCCTTTTATACCTAATATTAAAAAACTTTGACTTGCGTCACACCTATTTAAATTTAATAAACCTAAAAATAAATCAAATGTTATTGGATATTATTCGTATATTATACAATAAATATGTAATACAATTTACAAGGGTGTTAAAACCATTAACATGATAATAAGATTAGATAAGATTTTAGATTAGATAGTAAAATTTTGTATTATATTATCTCTATATAAATTCAAACTGATACGTTTTAATTAAAAATTCTATATAGAGTCTTAAAAACCAAATGAATAATTTGACTTTAGTCTCTATACTCTTTAAATATTTCTATAAAACCTTCCATAAAAATGGGGCCGGCGCCGGCGGTTAATATTGGCTAAAAATGATTAATTAAATTCTAAAAGTTTAAATTTAAAAAATTACTGAAAAGTCATCATTGATGGATGATTCATTGTGCTAAATGAAAGCGTTATACAATACAATTTAAAATTAAATTTTGATTTATGAAAAAACCGATTAATATCCATTAATTTTTAGATCATTATATAAATCTAAAAATTTGTTATTTTAAAACATTGATTTAAAAGAACAATAGAAAATTTATTTGTATAAATTTATATTGAAATGTTATCATATAATATAAACTACAAAATTTTTAATGTCTTTATAATTCCATATAGTCCCACAACATTTACTTTCTTTTGTTGAAAAGATTTTTTAAGTATTTATTTATAGACCGAAACATGACCACTAAAACTTAAAATCTTTTAATTGTACAATTTTGTTAACAATTTTGTGTTCTTCATAAGGTTCAGTGATTTTTTGTATTAGATATGCATTTCAAATCAATCTAATTTATAATGTGATTCGAAAAGACTTTCATTAATATATTATCTAAAAATACAATGATAGTTTATATTTAATTAAGTTATAAATGAAAATTATTAATAAATAAATTTATTAGAAAAATAATTTTAAATTAACATAAACTAAGTCTATCTGATAATGTCTGAGTTCCAAATAAAATCGATTCTAATTGACAATAAAGTCGAATCAGCAATTCTATATTATTTCAAAAATTTGTTAAAAAACTAAAATGGATGAAATAAAGTCGATTAGGTTTTATTATTAAAAAAATTAAATGTAATCCAAAAAACTATGTAAATAAGAATCGCCCTATTTTCGATCCTAAATTTTCAATCTTGCGTATAAAAATACATTTTCAATCTTGCGAGTTACGTATTCAACAAATTTATGTAATAAAATAAATTATTTTGCAGACACTACGTCAGTCCTTCCTTTTAGTATCAAAACAAGTGTAATCATTAAAATAAAAGCTTTCCCACATTTAACTAACATTGACCGAATTATGCCAAAATTAAATAGAATTAAGTTAAGTATTGGTGAGATTGCAATTTTTAAATAATATAAATAGTCATACAAATCAGAAGAAAATCATTGTTTAGACCTGAAAGTGGTCATAATTAAATCATTTGTTTAAATTTAAATTAATTAAAAGTGTTGTAAATTATAATTTAAGATAACTGTTAAATAAAAATTTGTTCAAATACAATTAAAATTAAAGTATTTTTTTTTAAAATAACCAAAAGTAGTTATTGAAGTTGCATTCCCCCAGTATAAATAAATAATTGAAGCTTGGACTATAATTCTTTTGAAATACATTTTTAAATAAGAAGGAATTCTAATAAATAGGACTATTGTCCCCAAACTTTTATTACACATCTGATTTAATTGAATCCTGATTTTGAATTCAATTCTTTTATATTAACAATCTCGCTTATACAAATATGTTAATATTCCAAAAACCCAAGAGGATAACCCAAATTTAGTAACCAACTACAAAATCTCTTCTAGTTTATAAATATTTTTAAAAAAAGTTTTTCAGAAAATCTGGTTTTTATGAATTATGTACAAAATTATAGTATTTTTATGTAATCAGAATATTTATATATAAGTATTTGTTAAATTATCAGCATGAACTCCTAGTTTCTGAACCTCCTAGTTTAAATATTTTTCTGGTTAACATTCCAAGGTTAACATTCATAAGCTTGAGACATTCCAAAATAAAAGTTCAAATTTTGTATTTTTATCTGCCAGTTATCACGAGTTTATCTCATTAATATATATAATACATTAATAGCAATTTAAAAGCTAATTCTAAGTAAAATAGTGTTTCATATTAAATAAAGTTTCAAGTGTATGTCATATTTAAACAAGTGATGAAAAAAAACCAAGGGTTTTTAAAAAAGCACATTTTCAAATTTATATTGTATTACATACTGAGTTTAACTTTGGAAATATTTACTTGGAAATAGTTACTGTTTACTTATAAAATTTAATGCTAACAGTAAAGCTTTTATTTTAAAGTTGTTATAGCCCTTCAATGGGGAAAGTTGCCAGTTTCTCAAGGATCTAACTTCATCTAACTCCCCCGCCCCCTCCATTTTTTCAGGTTCTAGGAATTAAATTGTGAACAAAAATTTGAAATTTTACTTAGAATTATACTATCTAAGCAAAAATGGGTAAAACTGAGAGACACTTTCTTCAATTTAAGGAACCGCTTTCAAATTTAAGAAAAACCTTCAACATATGTTAAAATATAATGTTGGGCCTTTAAATTTTTTATATTAATAAAAAAAAATTGGACTGGTATTCAAGTTACAGGTGCTTAAAAATAGCAAAATTTCAATTTTCGAGCCCTTATAGCTCCTAAACAGGGGGCTTGACAAAAAAATTTTGTTAACTGACTCCTACTAATATTTAAGGATCTAACTCCTCCCAAAATTTCAGGATCCTATCTTAAACGGTTTAGGAGATATAAGGGACCAAAAATTTTGCAAAATTTAGTTTTATATAATGGTAAATTTTAGTACCGTATGGCAACCCTATACATTTAAGCGACATATTTTTGTACAACCTATAAAAGCACCTCTCTTCTTCCGTTTTCAGATTGAAAATAAACCTAACAGAACTCTTGTTATATCAATTTAAATATAGGGCTTTTTTGGAATTTGCAGGGCTGTAACTTCGTCACCCTTCAAAATTAAGAAAAACCTTTGACACATGTTAAAATATAATTATAGAGCTTTAAATTATGTATATCACTAAAAAAAAATTTGGGCAGGTATTCAAGTTACAGGTGTTTAAAAACCGCAAAATTTCAATTTTCGAGCCCTTATAGCTCCTAAACATGGGGCTGGACAAAAAAATTTTGTTAACCGACTCCTACTAATTTCTGAGTATCTAACGTCTCCTAAAATTTCAAGACCATAGCTTGAGCCGTTCAGAAGATATGTGTGACCAAAAATTTTGCAAAAATTGAGTTTAGTGTAATGTTAAATTTTAGTACCGTATGGCAACCCTAAACATTTACCTTTTAAACATTTATAAAGTCTATGAAACCAGCTATCGGTTGCCGTTTTCAGATTGAAAATATATCTGACAGAACTTTTGTTATAACAATTTAAATATAGGGCTTTTTCCAACTTTGGGGGGCTGTAGCCCCGTAACAGGTGGGGCTACAAAAAAAAATTTTTCTACGAAATTATTTTTTTTACAAAAACTACCCATGGTTAAAATTTCTTTACTCTATTTCAAACGGTGTAAAAGTTTTTGTAAACATACGGACGGACGGACGGACGAACAGAGTGAAGCTATATATAGGCACATTTTTACAAAATTTTTTGAAAATGTGCTAAAAAGATTGAATTTTTTTTTTACATAATATAAATTTTGATTGCGTATTATTAAATAATTTAAAATTATTGCATTCCATAATACTCGTATTAACATAACATTAATAAGTGTATTAAAACGTTTATATGAATGATTATAATTTTTATTGGCAACAATAAGTAAATTATTGTATTAATCACACAATGATGACAATATACTGGTTATAAAATAGACCATAATATAAAATGGTAATGAAAATTATTAATAGAGTAATTAATTATTATAAAAAATAAGCAAAAATTGAAATAAAATATAAAAAAAAATCATATAATTTTAGGAAAAATTGGATTAAATATAACATATAAATTAAATATTGGGGTTTTAATGTTATTTAAAGAATTAAGATAATAATATTGTTTTAGTAGATAAATATTTGCATAAAATTTTTAAAATAATTTATTTTAATAATGATTTATTTTATTAATACAGATTAATAAATATATAAAAAAATTTTAATGTTTTCTTAATCTTTGAAGTATGAAAAGTGTAACAATTAACTAATAATGTTAAAAAACAGCAATTAAGTTATATAAAAAAAAACTTTGTATTATTATTTATAAAATAATAAATGACATTTTAAATTTTGAATTATGTTAATGTTTATATATTCATTAATTCATAAAAATTAAGTCAAGTTTAACTTTTGACACTGAAATATTTATATACCTATACTAGCTAACACTCAGAGCGCGTTGCTGCACCTCTCAAGAGGTTTTTAATTGAAGTTGATGTTATTGAAAAGAGTTAAAAAAGTAAGAAAAACGAATTGGAATTAAAAATATTTTTTTTTTTTATAAAATAACTGTTGTATTAAAAAGGATTTATGAAACATGACAAACATTTGAATACTCTCTTAATTTAAAAAAGCCTCGGTCAAAAATTACGATACAAAGTAGGATATAATAATTTTTTCTAATCGTCATTTCAAAAAGATTAACTAATTTCAAATCTGTTGAACAATCAGCATCACTTTCAAGGAGCAGCTTGTACAGGAAATTTAAAGTTAATTGTTCCAACCATTTTGGGAAACAATTTGTAAAAACTTGTGGTGTCGCTATAGATTAACGAAATTTGACAAAGTTGTTTTTTAAACTTGTCACTAAGTTAAAGAATTATTATGCAAAATTGAATAAAAATTGCTTTCCCTAAAACTATTTTGCGATCAATTGTCTTGCCAATATTGGTTATCAAATTCCAAGTATGTTAGAGTTAATAGAGTTAATAGAGTCCATGCTCAAAGAGCGATACGTATACAAAATTTGAGTCAATTGGTCAAACCGTTTTTATTTTCAAACAAAACGGTTTAAATACTTGAACCACAGCTCCAATTAGTTTGTTACAGCAAAATGGTTCACGTAGAAACTATGCCTGTACCCAAAAATCTTTACATACAAGTTTTAGTCATGATAATCAACTGAGGAGTTTAGGGCTAAAAAAGTCTATATACTACAGACAAAAAGCAAAGAAAGTAAACTTCGCTAAAGATGTATTAGCAGATTAAAGGTTAATAATTATTTAACAAATTGAAGTAATATAATTAAATTTTTATATGAGCATAGTTCTATATTAAATAAAACTGGGTACTTAAAATCTTTCATGTAAATAGTTTTGTATTTTGCAAACCAAGGATCTATTTAAGTTGTGTATCGGAAATTTTTCCAAAATTAGTTCAGTTCCATAGCCAAGGTGTACACAAAATCTGGAATCTTAAAATTTTTTTCTAATACCATAATACTAACTATCCTCTTCCTCATATTTTATAAACCTAACATAATATAAATTTAAACTGAAAATTTAAGTTTAAAATTAAAAACGTTCTTACGTGAAGATTGAAACCAAGCTTTGTATCACCTTAAAATGAAAATGCCTTAAAAAATTTTACTTTAAATCAGAATATTTACAATTACAAATAAGAAACTGATTAGAAATGACTTTTAATAATCCAATGACATTTATTATATGAAAATCACTTGCCTTTATCTGTTATAAGTACATGATAATATTGAAAATAAACCTAGGATATGGACACTCTTATTTTATTATAAACTTTTTTTTTATAAGTTATGTAAATGAAGTCTTTTGATTGATTACATAAATCAATTTTCGAAATTTCTATAAGTTAATTAGATTTTCCTGTACATTTTAGGATAATAACTTTATTTTTCATAGAAAAATTTTTTGTAAAAAAAATAAATTAAAACTTTTTTAATTGTATTTACATTTATAAATACATATATACTCGTATTTGTATATTAAAATAAAAGTTATATATTATATACTAAATATAGTGTAGGATAATCAAATTAAATGATCAATTTTTCAAAAAAATAAAGTACATACTTACATAATACATAGTATATTCATAGAAACATGCATACATATATACAGATATATTTTTTTTTATTATTCAATGCTTTTGTATACAGGATCCGGTACAATAAAAAAAGGACATCATAAATTTTATGCAAATAATTTTATTTTTTTATTTCTAGTACATATACTCGAATATCTACAAGAATACATATTTGTTTATTATTTTCAAAAATATACATTTTTACATACATATGTTAAAATAAATTGTAAAATCAGTATATAAATATTTTGTATTAGAATATTTAAGGGTTGCTGAGTTTTTAAATCTTAAAACGATTCTATGAATATTTATGTAAATACTCTTCAAAATTGTATAAATACTTAAGTATGTGCATATATATCTTGTATAGAGTGGACATTATATATTTTCTATTTATTATTTTTTCAATTTGAATTTATGTAATGCATATTTTTGAAAATTTAAATATAAGTACAGTGTTGGACATTTGTTATATCTTAAAAATGGCAAATCTTCATCTTAAAAATGGTGAGAGATAGGAATAAAATTTTTAAGTACATAATTAAGGAGCTTAAAATATTGTTTTCAAATATGCTTGAAAAAGTACACAATATACAGGGTGTTTCAAAAGAAAATTGAGTTTGAATCAAACTTTTAGGAATTTGAAGACCATTTATGCAAAAACAATAAAGCTAATACTCCAAAACCTACAAAATTAATGTTGTTGTACTTCTTTAAAAAAATAAGTTCAAGAGTTACAGATTTTTTTAAAAAGTCTATATAAAAACCTAATATCGAAAAAACGGTGCACAATATACCTCCATCCCAAATACAAGTTTTTACTGCATTTTGCTTCTTCTACCAGTCTTAAAATGGAATGGTGCTTATGAGGGACACCCTGTATATCCCCAAATGACAAATATCCCCGATTCACTATGTTTACCGTTCTTGTCAAACATATTAAGTTTCTTAAAAAAATTTCGTGATTGCATGTTATGTCCTATAATAAAAAAAAAAAATCTGATTTTTAGACAGACATAACAAACAAATAAATGAAACAATTAATGGCTCCCCTCAAAGTTTTCCAACATGAAACAAAGAGTGCAACGGATGCTAATTCCTACTGTATCGAATTGTTATGATGGCGTAAAATGGCTTGTGGAATTTGCTTTGTTATGCGCTGTTTGGAATCATATTCCGTCCAATGTGTTTCCTAAAGTTGATAATTCATACTTCTTCCAATTTTCAATACAATAAAAAATAACCTCCCCATAATCCCAAAATCCTTCCATACTCCCATCCCTGTAACCAAACTGTATATTAGTATCATAGGCTGTATATTTGTATCACAGAAAGCAACTAGTTATTTAATATAGTTATTAGAGTTGAGTAAAATTGGATTAAAATGTTAAAATGATTAAATTAAAAAACTTTATTTCTCTTATGTTGCTATTTATATTTCCACTACTCTAACATTTAAGTAAGATAATAAAATTATATACACAAAAAAAAATCTATTTTGTATTTATGTTAAATAATAAATTATTATTTAAACAATAGTTGAAATGTTAATTAGATGTTCAGACATTTTGAAATAGAATGATAGAAAATTAAAAGAACAAACATATTGCATAACTAACAGGTAAATTATGAAAAGAAATGTTATGGTCTTGAATGTTGAAAGGTAATTAATGATATTTTAAATTTGTTTGAATTTTTAAAATATATTTAAATTTTCTATAATAAATGAAAATTTCAATAGAATTTGAAAATTAAAATTTTATAATTAAAGTTAAATTAGATCAAATTTTTAAATTACTTCCGAGAAGTGCGACACAATTTAAATTACTTTTGAAAATTACGCCCACAAATTTTTGTTCAATCTTATTTAAATTTCTTTAAATGATTTTATTAATATCTTAAGTATATTTTATCATTAAGTGTAAGTGGCATATACTTGAGTTGAAAATAAAGGCTTAAACATAAGCCTTTAGTGTATCAAATGTTTAAATGGCCAAAAGGATGGGATAAATACGTCGAATGTTTGAATGTTAAAAAGCCTGAGATAAATCCTGTGCAGTGTCATTTGTAATCATCATTAAAACTGAAGCTGGAAAAACAAAGTAAATCTTGTATTTTGTTTTGTGTAAAAATAAATTATAATTAATTTACTTCTTATTGATGGCCAGGGTACTTTCAATTTTTTATCAAACCGTTATTGACAAAATATGTTATAGTAGATGACTCAAAGCTTATTTAATTGCGTATAAAAACTTTGGCCTCAAATCTCGGGAGATAACACTTATTAGAGTAACGTCGTAAAAGTTTATTTAATAGTTCTTGCATTGCCCTGCACAATGTTAGGCCATGTTTTTTGTATAAAATATTATTTTTGAATTTTAAAAGTCCATTTCGGACTTGGAACATCGTTTAGATTATTAGTCTTAAGTTTTCACCAAAAAAAAAAAGTACAATTTTTTTCAAAAAAAAATTCAAGGAAAAAATGGGTTAATAACCCTCTGGCACCCAAATGTCCTTTTCTATGTAAAAAAAAAACAACATATTTTTTTGACAAATTTTGTTTATATTTACTCTTAAAAATTAAAGATTAGCTGATTCTTTTTTTTTGTAAATTCCAATGAATAAAAAAGGTATAAGAAAAAGAAGACTAAGAAAATATGAAAAAATAGTGAAAGAGGAAGTTGGAAAATTTCGTTTCACAGAATCTAAATATTGATTTAAAAAATTGTATGTAGTAATTTTTTAAAAGTGCTTTTATTTCCTACAAAAAGTGTTTATACAGGAATAAATTTTTATTAGTTTTAAGTATTTATCAATCAATTGATTCGGAAATTTTCAAATTGATATTTTAATATTTATTAATGAAAGTTGACTAAAAGTTTCGAATTTATTTGCAAAATCAGAGAAATAAAAGTCAAGGAATGATATAGAATAAATTACTGTTATATATCGATGATTTGGCCGCCTAATATTCAAAGTGTAAAAAATTTTTAATTTTTGCTGAACATCTTATGCCAAACCGAATTCTTTTGGGAGAACATTTTTTTGGAAAACCTTTTTTGGATTCAAGAAGATCCTGTACCAGAATGAGAATGATATAATAGAATGTCATAAAATATTCCCAAGAATCATCTATGCTAACAGTTTCGAACTTGTCTCTACCATAGGCACATATTTGAAGCCGGAGGAAAGGTATATATACAATTAATAGATTAGATATTATACTTGGCTTTATAAGATGAAAAAAAGTCTTAAATTTTCAATAGAACCAATTCTATTTGTTATACATACATATTCTTAGGATTTATTTATTAATTATTTTGCAAAGCATTTCTTTATCTGTGAGTTATATTAATCAATTAAAATATTTTTTCATATTTTGCATTTTATATAAAATTTTATATTGATATATTTTGTAATTATAGGTGTGAAATTATTAATTATAATTGTTTATGCTAAGTCAAATCCAAAACCAAATAAAACTTATTAACTTTTACTGAGATGCGACCCTTGAGTTCTCAAATGCAGAAGTTCAGTACTTCAAACATTTCGTACCATATTTCATAAAATATATTAGATTACAGGAGTTTATTCGGCAACTTACTGAAACTAATTGAATGTAACACCAACTTAATTTTTTTCGAATTTAAAAGTTCAAATTTAATATTTTAATAAAATATTAAAGGAAATTTTCGAATTTTCGAAAGAACATCGACCCACAAGAAGTTGTAAAAGAAGCATAATTAACTTATTCGTTGACCATTTTTTTTTTAAATATAAAACAAATTTGTTTTTGATTGATTTAGACCGCGATTTATTTAAAAAAAAAAAATAGATATCCTTTGTCAAATTTTATTGAATAAATTATCCTTAAAAAAAAAAAAAGGATAAAGTTTTATTTTTTAGGCAGAATTAATTAAAATTTATTACTAATTTAGAGAATTTTTTTATTTTATTTTTTTCTTTGAATATTAATACTTGTTAATATTAGTAGACTAACACAGAGGGTCAAAGCTAATTTGTTAGGGGTTATTTATGTGATTATAGTTAAAGTTATAGAAGTTTATATTTTGGATTCACACGATATAAAATAGAAAAGGAGTCTATATCGTACGTTATCTATGGTCTGATATGGTTGGAGTTAGTACATTTTTAATAAAGTTTTTTGTGTGAATTTTTTGTAGTTTTATTTCAATGGAAATTTCCCTTTGAAATGTTTTTGGAGTAAGGGTGTTTTTATTTGAAAGTATGTATTTTAGTGAATTCTATATCTGAATTATAATTAACAAATCTCTTGTGAATTTGAATAAATTAATGTAATATGATGCTTAATTGAAGTCAAAATTTTAGAAAATTTGTTCATAAATTTATGTAAAATCGCTATTCACTAAATCTAAAAGTAGAGTTTTTAAGCTCCTTAGCCTTTTTAAATGCTTTTTTTGCTATTTTACTTTTCATTTTGGTATTTGTGCCCAGCTAAATTCAGAAGTAGTAATAATAACCTGAAGGTAAAAACATGAAGCAAAATTCCTTACGGTCTTACTAGTTTAAAAAAACCAAAAAATCAAAAGCCCCTGTTTCTGGGTTTTTGTAATTTAAAAGAGGTAATTACAGATTTTTTAGTACAACCTAAATACAGCCAAAAAATTGTCCTGAAAAACAATAATGCTATATTTTAGAACTTTTCCTCATATTTCTTGAATTTGTAGTATCTGCTATAGAATCGGAGACTAGGGGTTTTAAATCAAGTCAAGTCCAACTTTTGGTTCCCAAGATTCAAGGGCTGGGATTTTAATTAAATTTTGAATGGAAATTATTCCGAAAAGAACTTAATTTTTTTTGCTTTTTTTCAGTATATATACTATAGAAAAAAAGGTTACACGTTCATAAGCTTATTCTAGTACCATGGGAGCTAGTGATGCTAGAAATTTCGGGTATTATCGAGTTCTAATAATATTAAACGGTTTTAATGAAATTTGCTGTGAATACTTTTTTTGCCAAAAGAAAGAACGACTTCGCAGATGGTCTAAATTGGACCATGGGACCGAGGGTGGGCTACCATATAAAATAACCACACTCCACAAGAAATATTAAAAGACTTATAGTGTTCATTACACTCCATTACAATTTTTCTAAATTAAATCTTGTGAAATTAAAATAGAACTTAAGAAAAATTCTGAACCCTCCAAAAATTTAAATTTTTACAAAAACTTATAGAATTTAAGTTTGTAATTTAGAATTCCAAAATTAAAAATTCTTAATTCATAAAATTTTAGTTTATTTAATATAAAACTTGCAAATTCCACTTAAAAACAATCTACAAGATACTTAACTGGAAAGTTTATCTTTGTATGAAAAATAAATATTATTTTTTATTTTATTTAAAATTTTTTTTTTTTCATTTTAAAAAACAAACACTTAATTTTTAAAAAACCACAAGAAAATAATTTTCAAGTAATAAAAATATAAAGGAAATTAAAATTTAACAAGTAAAGTTTTCATCAACAAACAGTGTGGTTGTAAATTTTATTTATAATTTTGTTAAACTTTGGCATAAATATTGGTATTTTAGATTTTGAGAATGAAAATTGTTGAATATATATCAAATATTTAAAAATATTCTGTAAAAACTTAGATTACATTGAAGAAGCTCACACCACCTAGGTACTTGTTGTTAAAATATTAAAGTTATATGTAGTTAAAGAAGAGCCAATATGTGACAACAAGGATTATAAAATCTTTATGGTACATGCATTCCTTAAAGATTTTGTCAAGTTGACAAGTTGCTAAAAAATGTAAATCAGCTTATAATCCCAATTATTTAATTATTATGCTTCATAAAAACCATGAAGGCTCTGTTATTGAAAACTTGTAAATTTTTATATTTTAGTACATGTAGTCTAGGTAAAACATTCAATACTTGAGGAAATTTAAATGAAGAGGATTTGTGAATTATTTCAAGATTTTTACAAGTTTATAAATTGTTAATTACAAGTACAGTTCGCTTGAACAAACAGTTGTAAAAATACTTCATTATAAAAAAATGTTTTTATTTTATGTTTAATAATTGTAAACTTGTAAAATTTACAAATTATCAGTAAGAATTAATTGAAAAATTAACTTGTTAACTATTTAGATTTGTAGGAAATTTCATCTTTTACAAGTGTTTTTAGAATTAAAGTGAAATGTCATAAAATGGTGTACTTGTAAAATAAGTTTTTAATGAATTACAAGTTTAAAAAATTAGTTACAAGTTTAGAGCATATTTGTATAAAACAGAAAATTTTTAAAATTTTACAATGTTTTCAATTATGATTTCTTGTAGAATTTTACTTGTAAATCTAATATTTCAGTAAATGAATTATTCTACATTTTACATTTTTACAATTTTTACGGATAAATTTGATGGCTTTTAATGATTATGAAAATGGCCCAAAGAGATATATGAAAGTCAGGCCCTCAAAGAATATATAAGAAAGGGCAATATTTTCAAAATAAAACAAATATCATTTTTATATAATTCAAGTACATTCATAAAATTTGTTTGCCTGTTGCAAGAGTTTACCTTTAAGATATTAAATCAAGATACAAACTTTAAACTATGTAATACCTAACAACAAACTCTTCATTTTAAAAAACAAAATCTCTGTATAAAGTTTAAATAAATATTGAATATTAACTGACAGGATCTTCATAGTAGATATAAAAAAAAATCTGGAAAATTCATTTTCATCTCAAGATATTAAATTTATATTACCTTATATTACCCGACATAACAACTATCATATACAAATATATTACATACATGTACATACTTATTACAAAAAAAATGTGTTAAAAAGTCAGATTTTTACAAATACTCGTTGTCACTTCTTTAAAGAAGTTTGTTAAGATTTTTATATACTGATTCTTATAGTAATAATAATGATGATAATGATGATGATGATGATGTTTTTAATAAATATTGATGGTGTTGGCATATAAAACATGTAAAATTTTTTTTATATAATATAAGAAATGGGTGCATAACACTTTACTGAAAAAAATATCCCGAAAAAAAAACCCCAACACATAAATCTCGAATTTAAGTTTTATGGAAAATATCCCGGATGTTATAAAATTAAAAAAAAAAAATACTGAAAACCAAAAATACCGAATTTAAATATTTCGAAAAAAAAAATTTAAAAGTTGAAGATTTTAGAGTTGGTTTTAAAATCAGTGGCAACCCTTACTATTAAAAAATTTTTTTTTTGGAAATTCATACTGTTCGGGATTTTGGTATTTTTAAGATTATAAATCATTCGGGATTTTTTTTTTCCACAGTTTTTTTGTTCGGATTTTTTTTTTTCAGTAAAGTGTCATAGACCCATTAAAAATACATAAGATGGTAATATTGAATGTAATGTTCTAAAAAAAAAAAAATGGATGGTAGAATGTAAGTATCAAAAGCAAATAACATCAAAATTATTAAAAAAGACTGAGATTTTTATTTTAAGCTGTTATAATTTTTCATCATATTTTGATTGTTTTGATGATGATGATGATGATGATGTTGATGATGATGAAAATTTATTATTTAAATGAAGTTTTTTTTTTGTTGTAGGTACTAACTAAGTAGAGTACTAGAGATAGGTAGTTGAGTAGAATTTAATTTTTACTTGAAAAAAATTGTAAGAAAATTTAATTTTTAAATTACATTTAAGTTAATTTTATATTTATTAAATTTTTAAAAATTTTATACCACTTTTTACTGAGTCATATTATAAAAAAAGGTATTGTTCAATGGGTTGTTCAGGGATGATGATGTTCTATATAGAAAATATGAAATAAAAAACTGACTGCAGAATATTTGAATAGAAGAATTTTGAAAAGAAAATTGAATTATGATTTTCCAATAATTAAAGTGCGATCCATTTAATGGAAGTTGTATATTAATTTTAAGGTAATTAAATTAAAAGCGATTGGTACTATATAAGGAATATTGAAATTTTATTAATATTATAATTATATTAAATCTTGGAATGGAAATTTATAAAAAATTAGAAATAAATTCGGAGAGATGAAAAGGTTGTTTTGAAAAGAGAGAAAACGGAACTGGAAATAAAAGTTTAAAAGTACTTTTTTTGTATACGGTAACTAAACACTTTAAGAACAAACTCTTTTATGCATATGCGTTGGTTTTGTTAAAAGATTGAGGGAAGTGGAATATTAAAGAAGAATAAAAAGGGGTAAGCTATAAATGAGGCTAAAAAGATTTTACTCTTGAATTTTTACAAAATGTAGAATAGAAAGTTATTGACAGAAGAAGGGAACTTCATTATATGATAACACGTTTAATATTATAGTAGTTACAACAAATGAGTTCCATGGACAATTCTGAAACATCTGTGAAAATCCACAGAATGGAAATGAGCAATTGTAGCTACTAGTGTTAAAATCTCTTTTAGAACAGGTATAACTAACTTTAAGTGTATTAAGCAAATGCCGTAACCTACATGAACTCTGTAAAATTTAAATACGTTATATACCACTTAGAGAAATTTTAAAAGGATTAGGTTTATTTTATCGATAAAACCATATATTAGGCTTTAAATTAAATAGTTTTTATGTTTATATATAAAAGATTTTTGGAGATGAGTGCTATTTTATTTTTAAATGATGAAAGGATGAATGGGATTTTTTCAAAAAATTTGTGTTAAAATTAATTAATGATATCAAACTTTATTTCGAATATCAATAAATCTAGGTTTAATATGATACAGTAAATATTTAAGACACAAAGTTTCTTCTTTCATATTTCAAGTATCACGAAAACTAATTTTATTTTCAAATATTAAAATAGAGGAAATATTAAGAAAAACTTGCTTAAATGATACAGGCATAAAACCAAAAGTTTTCAATTTTTAAAAGTTAAAGTTAATTTATAAGTGTTAGTTTGATTTTAACAGTTATCAGTTGTTGTTATTCAAAAACTTTGACATAAAATAAAAATGTTTTCAACTTAATTGTAAAGTAGTTAAAATTGAGAAAATTATTTTGTAAATTTTTAAATTCAATAAAACTACTGGAAAAAAAATCAACTCTAAAATCCCAAATAATTTAGAATTTCCCATATATATCCTCCTCCTCCTTGGCACTACGGCCCATAGTGAGCCTTCGCCTCCCTAATTATCTGCTTCCAATTATTTCTATCTACGGCATTCGTTCTCCAATTGTGTATTTGTAGCTCGTTTACGATTTCATGAAAATTATCTTTCCATCTAACTCTTGGTCTGCCAACTGGTCTTTTTCCAACTGGATTACCATAGAAGATTCTGGATACGGACCTGTCGTTTGGCATTCTGGAAATATGGCCTGCCCATCTGAATTTTTGTATTTTAATATACGAACTTAATTGTAAATCTTTAAATTGTTGTATGCATTCTTCATTCGTTCGAAGTCGAAGCGATCCTTCTGACGTTCTGACAGGACCCAGAATTCTTCGGAGAATCTTGCGCTCAAAAATATCTAATTTTTCTTCTTCATTTTTTCTAAGGCTCCAAGTTTCATATCCATACGATACCACTGGTCTTATCAAAGTTTTATACAGTTTTATTTTTGTTTTCCTTGTGATATAGTTTGATTTAAAGAGGTTTAGCATGGAGAAATAACATTTATTTCCAGATTTCAGTCTTTCGTTTATTTCTGCATTATTTGAGCCTTCTATGTCAACTACTGATCCTAAATATTTGAAATCTTTAACACTTTCAAATTCCATATCTCTCACAGCAATTGTTTGTGTATGTGGTTGATTTCTTGCTGTTATTTGAGTTTTAATCCCATATATATAATTTATGAATATTCTGTAAAAGGCTTATTTTTCTGAGATTTTTTCTTTCGCGATTTTTTTTTTCAGTAAAACGGCAACAGTAATGGCATTTCCTAAATTCATCTAAAGTTAGTTATACCTGTTCTAAAAAAGATTTCGACATAACATAACTCCCTACAGGTGCTCATTTCTATTCTGTAGATCTTCACAGTTTTAATAGTGAATTTAATTAAATCCGTTATTCTAATTTCTACCAAAACTTATTCACGAAGTTCTGAATATTTATTTTACAGAATATTTGAAATTTCTGTACAAGATTTCTGTTAAAATTTTACTTTTTTGAAGGTTTGAAAATATCTGTCACCTAAAAAATAAAACTAATGTTTTAGATTTTAAAAATAAACTTTGTAATAGAAAGAAATTAATTTACTTCAAAAGAAGTTTTACATAGATTAGTTTATTTATTATTATTCATACAGCAGGTGTAACCTCAATGGGTTAAAGGTTAAAGTTGGTAAATAAAACTTTAGATAAATTTTTCAATTAAGGAAATCTAAAGATATTGTAAAAGAAATTTAATAATAAAAAAAAATTTTAAATTTCTAATATCAATAAAATAAAATTATTAAAAAGTGTTATTTTTGTATTTTTATAGTATAATTTATGTTGTTGGGTTTTGTGGTTAAGGTTTTTAATAATTTGCTTTAAAAAGTAAAAGTATCTCTTAAATATTTTTTATTTATAGGAGAATATTAAAATTCAAAATTAAATAATTTATTACCTTTTCCAATTATTTTAATTATAAACTTTCAATTAATTTTAGAGGTATTAAACTTGTAAATAGTTTTATTGACATTTTGGAGACATCTCGGATTTTAAATTGATTTTAAATACTTTTAAATAGTTTTTAGAAATATTGAATGTTATAAAATTTCGAAGAGAACTAATAATGAACTTTAAAAAATATTGGCTGATAGTGAAATTGTTTGGATTTTTATTTTATGTAATTAACTTAGTTCAAATCCGAGAATTTAAGAATGCGTTCCAAAAATCCGAGATATTCAGAATGCTTTAAATTTTATTTACAATTTATAAAAGTCGAGCAATTCATATATACAATTTGTAACGAACTCTTAGGCACCTTTTATTTCCTTTCAAACATAATATGTAAGTAAAAAATCATTTAAGATAATAAGGGCGGCTGCCCCAAATCCCCGCTAAACAAATTATTCGCATCCTGATTTTGTATCTAACTCTAAAATCTCTTTTATGCTTTAATTTAATTTAAAAAATAAATTAGTGCACGAGGGAATTAATTGCAAAGGTCCACGGGGCTTATCATTCCCACAAGTAATTAGATTTTATTTCTACTAAAATTTTACTAGAATTGAAGGCATTCTCCGTGTTAACAGACCCACTATGCTCGGTTTAACATTTGAGTTGTGATCAAATGATTGAGATTATTTTAACCTCACGAATTTTAATTCCTCCCACCTTGTTCCAAAATTGCGTAGATAACATTATTTCTCCTTAAAACCAATCCTATGATTCAAAAATCTCTGGTTGCTTTTAAAAATTTGCTGAACGTGACTTTCTAAAAAATTTTCTCTTGCACCTCAAAATTAATATTTAAAAATTCAAAAAAAAAAAATTCTAATGTATTTTTCTTAATAGAACTTTGATTATGATGTCTTCAATTTAAATGTTTCGACATAATAAGAAAGAATCACTAAGACTGGACATTAAATTATAACGATACTTAGATTCAAAATTGGTTGGTTTTTTTTAAGACAGCATCTGTTACAAGGGATCTGGAGGTAGAGTCAATTAGTAATAAAATTACTTTTGGTTATAGATCTCAGGTTTATATAGATCTATGAATAGTGTTAGTGTTTTAAATTCCTATGTTTTAAAAACTTATAAATATATGAGTTTTCATGGAACTATGGGAAAAATCGTATAGGATAATGTTTTTAGATCTGTGCCTACTCTTCTATCACTCTTCTGTCAGAACTGGTTAAAACAAACCTTTATTCCTTTTTCTTCTTCTGAATCCATTAATTTTGAGTAAAGGTCCTACTAATTTATTATCGTTATAGTATTTGAACCTTAATTTGGCTGAACAATCAAATCAGATTATATTGACTTGTGTTGTGAAAATAAGGATTCACCTTATTGCGACGATTCCTAACCTATATCCAATTGTATAATTATTTTGTTATATTCATGTTTAAAAATTTTGACTGGTGTATTTTCGAATAAAGTTGATAACACTATTAAATCATATTTGACAGACATAAATAGTCCAAAAGGTTAACCAATAGACTAACTTTACTTGCATATCCATCCTTTCCCATCTCTTTTAGAAAGTACTTAATTTCATTCTAACATGGCCTATTAAAAAATGTTTCATTCAAGTCTATATTCTTTTAAATTCTCATTCCACGTCTAAATTCTATTAAAGTTTCATCATTATATTATTCAATTTTAATATCCTATAGGGCTCGGGTATTTATACAAATGAACACGTTTCATTTCATTTAAAGTGTAACAGCTTTATGATGTCTCTTCCATGCTTCTTACATAAAAGTACAAAACAAACCACATTTGAAAAAAAAAACATCTTGTGAGAGGTCATATTTTCTAAACAAAATAAAGTTTTTCCATTTTTCTTTCATACTTTTATAAAACTTTAAACAAAAGAAACTTAAAGGATCAGTTTACGATTGAAAAGGATAACGATTAGCATATTAAATTTAATCTACACATACACTCACACACATATACACAAGTAAATGCAAAAGAAAAATGTTTAATATAAAATTTATGAAAAAAGTTTGTGGGTAAAAAAAGCTTTACAACTTTTCTAATAATATGTAAAATGGTAGATGTCCTTTATTATTCTCAGCATTTGTATTGAAATATGAGAGACGGGCTTTAATATTTATTTTGAAACTTGTTAAAGTGTCAAATTAAATAACGTGAGCCCAAACTTTTGCAACTTATTTTTTTATGTTTCAGTTAAACATTGTTCTATTTCTTTATTAACTCTTAGTCGTAAGCACCTGAAAAAATCATTTTATCAATGTCTAGACAAACAGTGATAAAATCAAAAGATTTTGGAAAAAAAAAGTGTGAAAAACTTCCAAGGAAAATGTAATAGATATAAAAAGTTTTTGAAAAATAATGTAATATATAAATGTTAGATTTTATTAAAATGTAAAGATTAGAGACTTTTGTATAAGATTATGAATAAATAATTGAGTCTACTGTACAATTTAAAAAGTTTCAATTGAAGTGATAAATGTGTCAAACTGATACTTTTTATAGAATTTAACAATTACAAGTAGTTAAAAAAAATTATTTATATAAAATTTAACTAAGTTTTAAGGAACTCAAATACACTAAACACTTCTCAAGTAAATCACTAATCAAATAATCATATTTTTGAGAATTTATACAATTTTAATTTTGTAAAATATGTTCTAGGTGGCAACGGTACTAAACACTTATCACTTATCAAAAATAATTTTTGATATTTTTACTATTCGAAATTCATTGGTTTGTTGCCAAATGAGGTTTAGTGTAATATAAATTCATCCAAAAAATGTTTATTAAATTATTTGATTAGTAATAAATTATTGGTGCAATAGGACCCAGGCCCAACTAAACAATAACCAACTAAAGTTTTAGGATGTTCTTTCGAGCTATCAATATGACGTCATCACATAACAGTACTTTATATCTCATAGTTTCCGAATATATAAATTATTAGCGACGATGCCGACATCTAGTAGTCAAAAAATACATTACAAAATTTTTCTAACATTTTGTAGCATTTTAATTAAACCGTTATATTGATCCTGTAAGACAGTAAACTTGAACCATTATACACAGCATTATTTCCTACAATATTCTCGCTCTTTTATATACATATTGTTTCATCTGAATCGGTGCTACCACTTTTGAGATATTGCAGTTTCAAGTGGAAATTTAAAAAAAAAACTATCAAAAAAACTACTATAAGTATGAAACTTTTAAAGGAAAGGTCTCTTTCATCTTTCCAATAGTATATAATAAGTATGGCATATGTCGACATATAGCCCCACCAGAGAACACAAATGCATAACTGAAACACCAACTTTATTAAAAAATACATTTTCATACTTTATTTCTCATACATTTATTTTGCCTTTTTGTTTTCTTGTTGAAATATGTGTGTAAAATTTTAAGAAGGATGCACTTTAGAGTTGGATACAACATTGAGTTGGGTTTTGGTAATTAGTTTGGAGGGATTTTGGAGTTGGCAACCCCATAGTTTTAAAATTTTTATTGTTGAAATATGTATGTAAAAATATAAGTATCTTGTGTATATTGTGATTATATACACAATAATCTAAATTAGGGTGCATTTTAGAGTTTGGTGAAATAAAAACTGTGAGGATTTGAATATTTAACTTATGATAAGTTGTTGATGCAACAGGGTACTGGTCTCCATTTGCATTAAAATGAACTTTTAGATATTAAAGAACGCCTTCTAAGTTTTTCAAATAAAAGTGAACTAATTAATGAATTTAATAAAATTCTATTTATTTATAAAATAAAAATTACATTAAAATAATAACTGGATTTGATTTGTGACAAATATATCTTTTATACTCCAATCCAATCTATTTAAATTATTAAACATTAATTTTTATTTTATTTCAAAAATTTCCTTATAAATTTAAACATAAATACAAAGTCACAATTGGCATATATCAATAGTCAAATACTTATGGAACATTAATGTGGATATAAATTAAATTTGTTTATGGTATTATTCAACCAATTTAATTCAAAATTTAGCTTTCAAAAAAAATTATTTCCAGCTTCTCAATTTATCTTTAGAAATACAAATTGATTGTTTCTCAAAAAAAAACACAAAAACAAATAAGTAATAATGATAATAAAATATAAAAATTAAATTGTCTAATACACAATACAAAAAAAAGCTTCTTTGAACTTGAACTTAAATTTATAAATATAAGATGAACAAAAGAAAACTAAAGAAAGAATGAAAAAAAAAAAAATTTAAATAGTTTTAATAATTTTTAAAAATGTTTTCTTGAATCAAATTGGATTTTTTTTTGTTTACGTGAGGAATGAATCTATAAAAGATTATTATGTGACACCGGATCAAATTGAAAGTTTGTTATATGAACAGTCCACATTTAATTACACGTGGATTTTTTAATATAAATTACTTTTTCAGTAACTTTCTTTCCAATTAAATATTCGTAAGATCTATGTGGGATTGGAATAGCATTTAATTTATTTATTTAAATTCTAATATTACAAAAAAGGTGAAATTGCATTTCCATCAGTCAAAAAACTATTGCCTTACCAATGTTCCACTGGGACCCTTTCTATTTATTGTTATTTTATAATAATATTACGAGGGGATTAAAATCGAAACTCCTCGGTTGATATTCTAGGTACCTACCCCGGCACAACCAAGGCCCTCAATTTTAAATAAAAAACAAATAATTCGAATTATTTGAATATTGCATACTTTTGGGAGAACTCAATTGAATTAAGTTTTATTTTGAATCAATGCACCTAAATATTTTAAAATATATTTTAAGCTAAATTTTAAGTAATAAAAAGTATAGTAATAACCTTCAGAAGCAATATTTTCAGAAATTACTAATAAACTTCTAAGATTATAATTCATTTTATAAACATTGGCAATTCGGTTAACGATCTTAATTCACTCCTTAAAATTGCATAAATGTACATTTCAAGTTCATCAAATATATAAAAAGACAAACATAACAGATAACTGTAAAAATAATTCATACACACATTTAGCAATAAAAGATAATATTTATTATTCACCAAAAAAACACAATTTCAATTATGCAATAAATTAATCTATCCATAGTTATTATTTTAAATTTTTATGGCAAGACTTTTATTTTTTGGTTCTTTTCATTCATATTTCGAACAACAGTTTGAAAATTTTTAAATAACTGTTTTGTGGTTTTTATTATATTGTGATGCATAACTGCAAAATATAAAAGTTATAATAAAATTATAAATTTGATTTTTTTTTTGTATAAATGTTGTTGTATAAATGTATAAATGTATATTTATTAGAAATTATTACATTTTTTGTAAGATTTTCAAATATGTTAAAAAACCACATATTAAAATCCGTTATACAACTACATAGGACATTTCAATTTAAAAACAGTTTAAAAGTCAATCAAACAAATTGTATTACAACGACAAATACAAAAAAATTACAGGATTTCATGACATAATCATGAAAACGGATACAAAATGAAAATCCTAAGAGGATAATTTAGTCGTAAATACGAATGTAGTGCTTATAAATGAATGAATAAAGAAAATCTAAATGAAAAATTGTATTATGTTACATGTTAAAAAGTTGTTACAAATTATCATGTAATTATGCTTGTATGTATAAAATATACATAGTATGTATTATATATGTCAGAATTTTGCAACTATGTATTAACAATGCATGAAGTATGAAAATTATTTTTATTTTATAATAAAACTTTTTTGTATTTTATTTCCCGCCAAATTCACAATTTCCTTATTTTTTAGTTGTAATATTTTCTTTAACCCCTTTTTACAATCTGCAGAGTAGACTGTAACAATATGTATATTTTTTATTTGAAAAATTTTGTCTTCTGTGCTTTTCTCTACAATTTTGTAAAATTTTTTTTTTTTGTTTTTGTTTTTTTTTTTTTAGATTAAAACTTGCCTCAAAACAAAATGATTTTTGTAAAGTCCGATTAAAAAATTGAGAGAATGAATGCTTTTTGAAGCGTTTTAAAAGAGCTTTGTTGTAAAAAAAATTACAATAGTTTACATAATATATAAATTTCAAAGATGTTTAACATATATACCTATACAATATGATAATTTTCAATTTAAAAAAAAGTTTAACAGTTCACAGTAAGCTAAAAATTGAAACTTTGTATTAAAAATTTAACATAGGTAGCAAGTAAAATGTAGTTGTCTTTCCTTATATTTAAAAGAAAAACGTAATCCGTTATTTTAAAATAAATTTAAATTGTTTATAAACATGTGATTGCAAGTTATAACAACAAGTTACATATATATATATATATATAAAGTTTTCTTAAAAGTTAATATTTTTTTTAACATTTAAATGTTATTATATTTTTCATATAGTTTTTTCTAAACTTAACGGTAAATAATGCTTTTCTTCATCTTAACCGTTACAAAATACAAAAACAACAAAAAAAAAAACACAAAAAAATAATAAAAAAACAACAAAAGAAAAGAAAAATATGTAATAATAAGTTCTCATTTCAAAATGAACTTTTGTTTTTATATTATTGTGAATTGTGAGTTGCATTTAGTTCAAAGGAGAATAACTGTTAAAAAAAACAACAACAACAAAAACAAAAATAGGAACAGAAAAAAAAAACTAAAAATAAGAGAACGAAAGAAAAAAAAAATGTGGTAGGACGGGTTAATAACTTGTAAATTTAACAAAATAACAACAACAATTGCAACTTAACCAAAACAACAACAACAATATTTTTGATTATTTTCTTTTTTATTGTTGTTTTTTTTTGTATTCCCAATGTTTTCTGTAATTTAAAGGTAAACCGCGCCACAATATATACATACACACACCTACTCTATGTAATGTTATGTTAAAATGAAATATGAAATTATTTTTAAAATATATGTATGTATGTATGAATGTTTTGTTGTCTGTGCTCTTATTAAATTATTCTGTTATTTTTGTAATACAATAATGTATACGATACTAGAGAGATGATAATAATTTTATATATTTTCCCGTTATTTTATATTAATATATTTCAAACAAATTTGGGTTCTATATAAATATGTACATCTGTACAAATATATCAGGTAAGTAAGTATATTAAAATTTGAGTTTACTATAAAAACTGTACACAAAAATAAAGCTTTAAAGTACCAGGCATTCAGAATTAAAAAAGGTAGAGGTTGTACTGCTGTAATTTTTTTATTTTGAAAAATTAAAGGAAAATGATTTTTTATATAATGTACTGTTATAAATGAACCTTTAAGATATCTTGTAGGTATTATCGTCTTGTTTTTTTTTGGATATTAAAAGTATCTTTTAGGTTGAAATTTTTTTGATTTTTTAATTTTGTTTTTAGGTTAAGTTTTTGTTTTAAACTACGGTTTCATTACTTATGATGCCTGTTACATTGTGTTTTTGATATGATGCTATTGTAGTTTAGGTGTTGTTGTATTGTATTGTTGTAGGTATAAAGTTGTTGTACTGATTTCCTAAAAAAAAATTTGGAAAGGTAATGGACAATACAAGTCCTAAAAGAAGAGAAAAAATTAAAATATTAAAATTTTTGGTGGATTTTAATTTGGTTGGAAATATTACAGTAAAAAAAGTTTATTTTACCGTTATATGTTGAATTTTTTCAATATATGCGGTTAACTCGTTTTAAATTCTTAAATTGAAAATGAAATGCAAGAAAGAGAAAGAAGAAGAGAAGAAAAACTTTTTTAAGTATATATTTAATAAATTGGTATTTATTTTTGATCTTGCTTATTACCACTTTTGGGAATTTTATGACTAAAACTGAGATTTATTTTTTTTTTTTATTTTGTTTTGATTTTTTTTTTTTTTTTTTTTAAATAATATCTTGTTTAAAGTTTAAAATTTGTTTTAATCAAGGTCATACAAAACTTTAAGACGGAAACATATTAATTATTTATTATTGTAGGTTATGGTTTAATAAAAGAAAATAATAAATAGTTTTTTAACTTGTTTTAAACTTGTTTTGTAATTTTTGTACAAATCAGGAAGATATATATATATATATATGTGTTTTTATTAATTTGTTGTATAGATGATGTATTCGACGAATGCATTGTACATATATTTGTATAGGAATAAATGGAGGATATAGTATATATGGAAGTATAATCTTGAACTTTATTTTAAGAAAATGTGATTTTAAGTTTTCTTGTATTGAATTTTTAAAATTTTATAAATTTTTAGAATATGTATGAAAATTCGAATACCGTACATGAGATCCTGTGTTTCAATACGCCAGTGTATAAGGGGTAGCTTCTGTGTCTTAATTTAGAAAAGTAATTCAAATATCTCAAAATGCTACGGTTTGAGTTAACAAGTTTTTAGCAATCTGTTAATTCAGTTAGGAAGGTTTTATTTGTAATTTTGTAATTTATCGATTTTCTACGTTAAGGCGCGTTAAGTTTAAACTTGATAAATATATTGTATGATTTATAAGGTTGTTGTTTGGCTTTTTCAGAAATAATTACATGAGTGGTATTTTGAAAATATCTGTATAATATTAAATTAACTCATTTGCAATTCATTAATTTTTATGAAGGAAAAACTACTTAAAATTTAATTATATAAAGAATTAGAGAAAGTTTCTCTTCACTCTTCAGTAGGTTGCAGTCATGCATTGACTAACCAAACTTCTGACAATAGTTTGATGGGTTCTTATAACGTATGACAAATTTTATATTAACATATAAATATATAATATGAATTTTAAGAATAACATTAAATTTTTTTTCTATTTTTATACAAAGGACACGTACAAATGATAGACGAAAGAACAAAAGTCCTGAAGTGAAAGATACCTTACGAACTTATCATTTAAAAAATACGAAATCTGTTAAGTAAGTATTTGGACTCCGATGAGTGAGCCCCAAAGTTGCATACAAAAATAAATCGTCCATTTTGTAGGATAAATTATGAACTCGTGTATATGCAAAATTTTGAATTAGAAGCGATTTTTAAGTTGTTTACAAATGTGAGATTTGGAAAAAGGGGAAACTCCCGGTTATCAATATAAGCTTAATATAAAATTTGTTAATTTTTATATGAATAGGTATAAAATATAAATTCTGCAAATAATTAAATGTTTTATTACTGGGAATGCTTTAATAAATTTGGCTTATTTGAAATTTTTATGAAGTCGGAAGTACATCGGCGAGCTTTTTCTCAATTTATGAGTCACAAGTTCTGTGGAATCCTTTGCCTTCCAGATTTTTTCACTAATGATGCTTTCAAATACTGTGTGAAATATTTACATAAGAATTTAATTTTTACCTTAGAACTTGTATTATAGTGTTAATTACTTATAAACCTTTTATTGAATTCCTGTTTAAAATTTCATAATAAACTTTTTTTTTTATTATCATTTTGTATAAAACTTATAAATCAATTTATTAATTCGTTTTATAATTTTTTTACTCGTAGTTTTACAATTAATTTGTGTTCTTCTAATACTTAAGTATTTATTGTATCTAATATTTCAATTATTTCAAGTTTAAGTTTATGACATTTTTTATTTAATTTAATTACAATACTTGAAAAAGCTTTGATTAAATTTTACTAAAATTAAATAAATATTTTTTTCAAATATTCCTAAGTTTTGTAAGTTAGTCGTTTCACCGTTGCTATCAGAAATTTGCTCATTACTTTTATTAGATTTTTACTAAAATTTACGGAGGGGGTTTGATACTAACAACAGTTCCGTTAGTATGCTCTAAAATCTTGTTCTTGTGTTATAATATCAGTAACTCTCATAAACATTTGGGACTGATTATAAGCATTGAATTACATCAGAATCACATATAATCAAAATCTGATATTTTTTTTATCAAACTATAATTTAAATGTTAACTATCATTAAAAAATTATTAATTTTGTAAATTATTAGTTATTCTTCAATTTAATAGATTTAGATAGATTTTTTTTGCAAGAACTTAATTACTTAAATGAAAAAACCAAAATAAGGTGTGTGGTTTACCTGAATTTAGAAATAAAAATTTTCGCGAAACTAATATAATTATAATTTTCTTAAAAAAAGACAAAATGCAATTAATTTTGCAATTTTATTTTTCATTAAAAATGCATTGTACTTAATTTTGTCTTTTGTAATATGCAGGGGAAACCTTGAAATACAATATACGAACTACAAAAAGCTACAAATTAAATTAATAATGTTTTTTGTTGTTCAATTTTTGCAAAGAATTTAATTTCATAAGAATATATAAATGATATGAAATTAATTGAGTATCTGAATTGATTATTGGAAATATGGTAGAAGAAAAACTGAGACACAGTTGCTTATGTACTGCAGCTAAGGAGATGTTTTTAAATTTTTAATCATGTTTGGTAAATATCTTCTTCAGTGTTCAATTGCTTTTAAAATATATTTTTTAAACTAAATTATCATAAATTATTTTACAAAATAATGTTGCGTCCCTTTGTATTAAAGAATCATTAACAAGATTCTTTAATACGATACACACTAAGTCTCGATATATAAGATATATAAGTAGTATCCTAATTTGGCTTCTATAAAATTTTTTGGTTGTCTACTTTTAATCCTTTAAATTAATCGTTTTTTTACTATTAATCCTTTAAATCACTATTTACAGTACGGAACCTTGTCACGAATATCTTCAGTATATTTTGTTATGATGCAAATTTATATAATAATATATTATTTCATAGTTTAGTTTTTTATTTCATAAATTTAATGCAGTAAATATTAAATCTATTATCTCTTCTGCAATTCACTGGGTCTATTATCTATAAAATCTTGTTTAGCACATTTTCAAGAAATTTTGAAAAATATGCCTATATAGTTTCACTCTGTTCGTTAGTCCGTTGGTCTGTCCGTATGTCAACAAAACGTATGTCCGTATGTCAACACCGTTTGAAATAAAGAAACGAAATTTTAACTAAGGAAAGATATAAAAAAAACATAATTTCATGGAACAATTTTTTTCTATAGTCCCACCCGTTACTACAGTCTCTAAAGTTGGTAAAAGCCTAATATTTATAATGTTATAAGAAGATTTCTATTGGGTATATTTTCAATATGGACGGTAACAGAGAGCTGATTTTATAAGATTTATAAAATATATGCTTTAAATATTTATAGGGTTAACATACGGTAGTAAAATTTACCGTAATGCGAGACTCAATTATTGCAAAACTTGACCCCTCATATCTGCTGAACGGTTTTTGCTAGAAACTTGAAATTTCAGGTAATTTTAGAATCCTAGAAATCAGTGTGAATCATTTAAGAAAAAATTTTTTTGTGACGTTTCACTCTTTAGGAGCTGTAAGGCGTCAAAAAATGAAATTTTACTAAACACCTGCAACTTAAACACCATCTCAAAAATGTTTGAATCAATAAATTAAAGCTCCAATATTATATTTTAACATTTGTTAAAGGTTTTTCCTAATATTACAGGGCTTTCTTAAAATTGAGTAGATTTTCTCTTGATTTTTGATTAATTTTGCTTATATAATAATATTGTAAGAAAAATTCCAAATTGTGGTGAAAGTTACAATTTAATTCCTGGAACCTAAAAATTTTGGGCGGGGAGATCCTTGAGAATCACCATAAGTTTTTTATGGTACCTGTCCCATTCAAAGGCTATTAGGACTTAAAAATTAAAAATTTGCTATTTTTATAAATCAGTAACTTAATCACCAGTGTATACATTCCCAAAATTAAACGTTAACATTAAAGCTTGAAACAAAGTTATTAAGTGCGCTGGGATTATATTCCAATTAGTATAGATTTGATTCATAATTAATAATGAATTGATGAAATAACTAAATTATAATATATTTTGTACCCTAAACTCAGTAGTGAAACCTTATATAATTTTAAAAATGTGCTTTTTTAAAAACCCTTGGTTTTTTTCATCATTTGTTTTAATATTCCATTTATAATAAACCATGTTTATGGATAAAAAATATTAATTAAAAAATAAAATCAATAAAAAAATTTTAATTTAATTTACAATAACCTAATAAATATTTCCGTTTCAATGTGTATTTTATAATAAATCAATGATTTTCTCACTTATAGTAGATTAATATTTAATATTGTTATACTATATATCAAAATAACACTTGTGATTATCCATAATCTATATTCACTATTCTATAATAAATTTAACACCTGCATATTATTCATTTTTAATAAATGCTCTAGACTCTAGTAGAGTGCTGTGTTGTTTATTTTCATTTTATTTTTAATTCAATGAATCATAATTCGCCCTCTTAAATAAATTAATTAAAATTTTATACTAATACTATTTTTGTAATAATCTAATCTATAGTTAAGATTAAAATCCATATATATATATATATACCTAATAAAAAAAATTATATATATATATATAGATTTAATTGAATTAAGGCAATCAGTAGATTGTTTATTATTGTATGATGACTCTGTGCTTTATTTAAAAAATTAAATAAAAATAAAAAAAAATAAATATTGTTCTTTTAATTTAACTTTAAAAAATAAAAAACATATAAAAATACTGCATTTATCTGTATATTCTTTGTTTATTTATATCTACAGATTTTTTAATTCAACCCACTTTATTTACAGTAATAATAAAAACTATTATAATAGTACACATAATAATAATAATAATATGATTTCAACCTTTAAATAATCTTTTTCAAATCTAAATTTAAAATTAAAAAAATAATATCAGACAAACCTGTCATACAATTTTTTTTTTCATTAATATAAGTACATACTAAACAATAATTATATTTTAAATCAGGTTATACTATTATTTAATGAATAATATTAAAAAGTCACCAGACACTATAATGGGAGAAAAGTAACGATGAGTGAAATACATATTATATATATATATATAAATATATATATATGTATGTAATAATAAAACATTTAAATGTTGTGATCATATCGACCTTGTATTATTTTTTTACTATGATTTAAATGTAATAAAATAAGTATGAAATAAAATTTTTAAATTGTTTTGGTCCATCCATCAATGCTGTTTTTTAGGAGTCAATAAAATTTTTGAAGCTAAAAATAGAATTTTAAATGGAACGTCCAGTTATAGAGCGATTATCAAATTCATAAGAGACTCACACATTTCCTTAACCTTAAAAGCTTTCGAAAATTCTAATTGACAAAATTCTATCTTGTTGTAAATTCCAAAGTTCTATTGCCTATTATCATAAAACGGCTGGGTGGCATAAGGCTTAGAGTGCCGACTTTCATGCGAAAGCCCCGGGTTCGAATCCCAGTGAAAGTGAAAATACTTTTTTGGTTTTTGACTAGACTCAGCTACCATTCGTCATTGGGTTCAAATTAATGGCTTAGTCAATAATTAATAATTACATATCTTTAGTAAAAAAATACATTAATTTAACATTATAAGCAAAGGGGTTCGCCTAAAGTGCTAAGCACTTCTTAGAAGCTGTGAAAAAAAAAATAAATAAAAAAAAAATATGCATATATTGACAGATGATAGATTGTAAAAAAATTATTAATTATTAAGATTAAATTATTAGAGTAACCATGATGGAATATATAAGCTTTTCTTCTTGCATGATGTGCTTTGTATTGAAAAGTCTGTAATGACTATTAATATTTCTTGCAAAGTCTGGTATCTTTTGGCAAAAAAAAGCATAAATCCCAAATTCATTAAAATGGGTTGAAATTTTGATGAATTATTAGAATTAAACATTCCTGAAACTTTTAGAATCTCTAGACCCTTGAAATTTTAATGAATTATTAGAATTTGACATTCCCAAAAACTTCTAGAATCTCTAGGTTTACATTGTAAAATCTGTTAACATTTCTTGTAAAGTCTGGGACATTTTGGAAAAAACATCATTCATCCCAAATTTATTAAAATCGATTGAAAATTTTGATGAATTTTAGAATTTGACATTTCTAAAACTCTAGAGCTCATTAAATTTTGATAAATTATTAGAATTTGACATTCCCAAAACTTCTAGAATCTCTAGACCCCAAGATACTAGAATCAATATATGAAAGGTTACTCTTCATGAGTAGCCACCATGCATTTGAACTGATTGCAATGAACACGAAATTTTTCGAACAGTCTGGTATTTCTGTATGGGAGCCTCTCGATTCCGTGGTATGATTTGACAATTTATAAACTAAACCTTACTATTGAAGAAAAAAACATTCATACAAGCATTTATTCAATTTAATCAAAATCGGTTAAAATTAACCCGAGTATAGTGGTCACGTGCATACAAACACATACACATACATCCACAATTTTACGCGTTTCTGACAATTGAATTATCTTTAATAGAAAAGCAGAAATTCTATTTTTTTATTCAAATATAATAATAATTTAAATAATACTGAAGAAAAGCTAAAACAAAAATATTAGACAGTTGTGACAGTTTGGTGTTAAATTATCACACCTAATGTCAATTTTCAATCACTATTTTTTTTGGACCCTCTCAAAGTTTATAATTTTAAAAAAACTTTTTTAAATTACGATAAATATTAAAATTTAGACAAATTTTAATTTGAAATTACGGTTAATTAATTCATTTATTCAGCATTACTCCAGCTATGGAATTGATTACAATAGACAGAACTTATTAGATTTGACAGCTTTTATCCATTTACTTCATTCATATGTTTAAAGAAAAAAGCTGTTAACGTTGCGAAATTTAAAATTTTTGAAAAGTTCCAATAAAAACTATAAATTTTATTGTATTTTAGGAAATTTTTAATTAAATAATTCTCTCATATGTTAATAATATAGTCAACTGCAATTATATATTTAATCTCAACAATGAACTAAGCTTATAAATGTCTCTTTATATTTTAAAACTAAATTCTTTTATTTAAAAATCCTAAAAAGTTTTATTTGCAAGTTTATTTTTTTTTTGAAGAATTTTATTCAAATAATTTATTCTTTTACTTACAAATACATAAAGACAAAAAAAAAAAACTTAAACTTTTACTGAGGGCAAATAATTATGCTTTTTGAAAAAAAAAAAAAAAAAACAAACAAAATAATAATTATAAATCTCTTTAAAAGTTTCTTTTGTATTTTTCTATTCTGTTTTTCTATTAATTAATTTAAATAAAAAAATATTATTTTTTTTTTAAAAACTTTTTCTATTATAAAAATTTTCTAGTTGAAAATAAAAGCGTCACTCTTTATATTTTACTTTTTTAATAAAAAACATATATACAAACATATATAATATTAACATAGACATAGACCATCAGTATTTATCAACTTTTATTATGCAAAAGCTATGTGTTAATTATTTATATATATATACATATATAAATGTTTGGTATTAACTTTTATATACAAAATAAATATTTCAAATAAAGTTCAGTATTTTAGCTAAGCTTTATCGGATGGCTCATTTTTAGCAAAATTACCAATAAAGCTACTAATACATAAATATTTCTACGTATATATATATTTTGCAAGGTGTAATTGTATTGTAAAAGTTACTTTGAAATTGTATTTGCATTTTGGGACTAATAAAGGTTTAAAAAATTTAATTTGACTTTTTCAATCAAAATTGATGGGAAAGTTGAATTCGTTACAATTCGTACAACAAGTAATTTAGTATCTAAATAAAAAAATTTTAATGATACCCTGTTCAATAAAATCAAAATTAAGCTTTAAGAAAAAAAAGGCTTTTTGTAATTTTTTATTATCTCGAGTTAAAGAAAATTTCTATAGAATAGAAAAAGCTGATCAAATTGCTTTTTTTTACTTTACAGTACATATACAATTAATAACTTTTTAACTATTTTGCAATTTTGTTGTGGTTTTAATATCGCATTTATAGTTTAAGGATGTATTCAGTACTCGTTACTATAGAATCTAAGAAAGTAACTATAGTAACGAAAATATAAAAGGTGCTTTTGAACTATTAAAGAGTTTTAAATGGATTGTTTGGAACTTTTATAAAGTTGTTTTGTTTTACTGAAAATTTATTAAGAAAATTGGAGTTTATTTGGAAATTTTTAAAAAATTTCTATTATAATGTTGAGTTGAAAATGTGATTGAATACAATGAATTGCTTGAGGTAGTAATCTTTTGAAAATAACTTGTACTTGTATAGTTGTATAAATTCAAATGAAATTCAAATTGCGATTGGAAATTATGATTTTTGTACAATTATTTGAGGATAACTGCGAAGGACATATAACAAAATCGTGGACTCTTAGTTTTAAAGAATTATAATTTAAGTTCTATGTAATTTTATATTCTGAGTTCTAAGTTGTGAATTCAAAATTGTTGTTCGCAATAGGTATTGGTACTTTATTTGTACTTTTTTTATTACAGTTATATTTGAATTAGGCTTAAAATCAGAATAAACATTTTAGTTTTTATAACAGAGGTTGAAAAGAGGAAATTAAAATAAATTTAGACAGTCGGCCGTCAGTGGAAGCTCAGCATCAGTTGATACATAAATATGATTTGGTACATAAAAAAATTGCATTTTATAGTTCAGTCCATCCAAGGAAATTTTCTAAAACAATTATTCTGTAAAATAAATTATTGTTTGTTTTTAATATTATTTGAACCTTATATTTATGAATAAATTCTAGAAATTTTTTTTTTTGAATTGTAGGTCAAGATTAAATGTTTAAGATCCAATTTTCAAGCTTTTGTCTATTTCTTTATATTTATATATATAAATTTTACACATATATATATATATATATATATTTACTGAAATTAGAATATTACCTATATTATGTTAAGTGGTTTTTTATTTCATATCAAAATCTTTTGTATTTTAAAATTTACCTAGACATTTTGGAAAGGTACAAAGAACATCTAAAGAATGCATAGAGTAGAGAACAATACAAAAGAAAAGATTACTGACAGAAAATTGTGTCAGAGGATTTAAGATTTTCATTTAAGCAGAAAAATGTCTCGTTTTAAATAATAGAATATAAAATTGTTTTGTTAAGAATAGTTGAAGATTTAGTTGAATAAATTCTATAAGAACACAAATTTAAGTCACAAAAGGTTAAGAGGAGCAGTAAATTTTAAAATTTTTTAAATTTAATCATCTGTCTCTATTCTGCTGCATCAAAACTATGTATTTTTGATAAAAATTACAGTTTTGATTAGTAAAAAACCCCATACCTTATAAACATTGATAGATTAATTTGTTTTAATGATAGTGGTTAAAAAATTGGAGCCACGACTGAGTATCGCTTAAAACATTTATTACTCAACTCCAGAAATTGCATTCCTTCAATATGGAACTAAGTGCTATATATAATATACTCTAGCTCTTATGCTTCTTGAAGCGTCTAATATTTTGTACTCTATAAAAGCGTTTTGATCTTAAAGTTCTATCTTCAGATTGTCTGAATACTTTTACCTAAATTCCCCCCCGCTCTAAAAAATTCCTAATGTAAAAGCTTAAAAAAACCAAAGTATTACATTGAGTATCCCTTTTAATTCAATTGAATACGTCCAATCCAATTCTTTTGAAAATTCTATTGATTTAAAAATAAAATACACATTAAATATCTCTTAAATTTCAAAAACTTTGAATGCAGAAAATGGAAACTAAAGGGTTATTGCTCTAATTCTTATTTAAAATTAATTTTTTTTATTCAATACAACTTTTTGCATTACCGCATATCATGTAATAAAAAAGTTTTCAACATAATTTATTCATTATTTAAAAATTTGTTTTCCTTTCGTTGGTTGCAGTCATCCTTCTATACTTAAATATAACTTTAATAGTACTTTATATATAAGTATGTAATAATGTAAATTTAAATACTATTTAAATACAAAATTTACTATTAGTCTGGATAAAATAAATTTTATTTTTAAATAACTATTAATAATTTGATTTGAGGTTTTTTCCCTTTTTTGTTTTTTTTTACAAATAGTTTTAATATCCTTTTCTCACGATACTGGTTTAAATAACTGTTATTGGCAATAAAAAGGTAATAATGGTAAATCGTAGAGCTGTATATAGTATATAGCCCACACAATCGTAATTCGTATGTGTGGTGCGGAATATCGATTAAATATCATGCAACGATTTGTTTTTTTTTTTTTTGTTTAAATAATTAACGGTTTTTTTTTATTTTGGTGCAATAAATGCAGTCCACAGATAGTGGATTAAAACTTTTATTCGATACAATCATATTGATATAATTTATTTTAATTATTGATATTGATTATATAAATAAATTAATATATATTGGAAAAAATATATGTGCGTAAGAATAATTTATGGTAAATATATATTTATTCCATTTTCTATTTTTAGAGTCAAAATTTTGTACAGGGAGTTCAATGTTTCTACAATGTAGCAACTGTCTTAAAATAATTAATAGATTATATGGAATACTTTGTTTTAATACTAAAAATTTCATGGGTAGATCATGTCGCAAAAGTTGAAGCTCTTCGAAGAATAAAAAAAGACCGAAAACTTCTTACTGATATTAAAAGAAGAAAAGTATCATATTTTGGACATGTGATGCGAGGTCAAAAGTATAAACTCCGACAGCTTATCGTGAAAGGAAAAATTGAAGGTAAAAGAGGTGTTGGCCGAGAATAAATGCCGTGGTTACGCAACATTATAAAATGGATAGGTATATCAAATATTGGGGATTTGGTACACATAGCAATGGATCGAAATGAATATAGAAGCATTTTATCTGGATTTCAACTCAACTTTCAGGACATATTACCGCTAACACCCAGTAGTGGGTGGAACATTTATGGAATGAACGTAAACTTTTTGAATTCTTCTTATTCAGTAATTCAAACATAGTCTTTATATGCAAACTTCAATATTCAATGCAGATTATCGTGTTTTTAAATCAGTCTTGCTTAATTTTGGAACTTTAACACATGGAAAGCATCGAAAGATCGAAAGCCACCTTTTGAAACTATACACAGTTCCTTAGGATAGTAGATATAGAATACTAAAACCACGCAGTTTTAAAATCAAACTTTAAGGTTAGGCTTTAATACAAATGTATAGTTTGGTGTTGTTGATGGGTAATTGTGAAAGAAGGAAAAATAGAATTGGGATTTGGGATAATGTATCATGTATATATTGAAAATGGGAAAATTTTGGGAGATATTAAGAAATGGAGGAGTAATTAAGTTGGACGTGTACTAAATTTGTGAATTGTGGATTACAAACTTTAGAAAACATATGGAACAGAAAATGGTTCGATAATTTCGAAGTGTGTCAAACAAATTTCCATAAACCGTGTTACGCCATATTAACAATTGTAACTAATTTTATAGTAAGTAATTGAATAGGCCCATTGACTGATATATAAATATATGTAATTAAAATAATTGTAGTTATATTGGGCAGCAATATATGCAAGGTTTTATAGGAAATGGATTATAGTTCTTATTTTTGAGTTTATAGAAGATACCTTACCAGACAATAAAAAATTTTAAATGGCTATCGTTTTCAATTTAAAGCCTAATTTTAAATTAAGTTTTTAAGGACTTTAATGTTTTTATATAAGTATATATATACTGTGTGTAGAAGAATTGAGCATTAAAAGGAAGACATTGTATAAAGAGTAACACTTTAAACAAATCTGAATTCAAAATAAATTGTTTAAAAGCTTTTTTTTCGGAACGGGTTAATAATGGATTCAAAATCTGGTTCCTAAATTTATTTTGTCTATAAATGCACAAAATTTGAAGTCAATCGCTTTAATCAGAAGGAGCCTTTTCGGGAAATTGGACATCAATTTCACTTGGAGAATTCATTCACAAAAATTTTAAAACAAATGTGAACCTTATTATTAACAGAACTACACAATTAATTAAAACATATGTTAATCCCATATTAATAAAGATAAAACAAAAAAAGTTAAATTGATTGAAATTGAGTTTAATTAAATTTCCCGCTCAAAAATATTACGCAAAAAACCAGCCTTTTAATATACACCTCAAAAATCAGTTACACAATTTTACAATTGATGAAATTGTAATTAAAACTAACTTGATTACAGCTGTACTTCCCTACAAGTATTCATTCTAAATTCAATGTAAAATATTAAAAAAAAAAATATTGAAATCTGATTATGTTAAAATTTTTAAATTTTTTTTTCGAGAATTAAAATGAATTTACAGAACAACCTCAAACATCATCTGGACTTAATTAATTCCAATTACAGTTACATTAATTGTACTTATAAAAGACTTTATCCTCATTTTGATGTCATGAACATTTTTGTTTCATTTTTTTTTTTTAAATTTAACCTCCAAAAAATTAAAGGAAATCATTTGGTCCATAATCCATCATCATCATCATTTACATATACAAAAAAAAAAAAATCAAAATCTATATAATGTGATTTACCTGGAACATGAAACCTAATTAATTAATAAATTAAATTTTAAACCAACGAAATATTATTTTGTCTCTCTCTCTTTTTTGACGAATTTTTAATTCCTTTCTACAAAACGAATCCAACAAATGAATCCAAAAGGTTTTAATTCCATTTGGTCTTGTAAAATTGGGCTTTTGTATGCTTTAGTTGGGGCAGAGTACCGTGATTAATTACCGCGACCAACGACACAATTAACATTTTTTTTCTATTTTTTTTCTGGCATAATTTTTGGAATCCTGAAACTTTTTTATTTTGCATGTAAATGTAAAATTTTTTTTTAACTACTACAATCATTGGTTCTCAAAACTTAAATTATCCTTTTGAAATGAATTCCATGTTTAAGTCTGTTTAATTTCATTATGTTACTGGTCGTTGGTGGTCGCGCTGTGGACGTTGAAATTAGCTGAAAAATGTATAGGTATACATGGTAGTAATTTTTCTCTTTTATATTTCTCATGTGTAAATTTTTTGTAATTAAAAAAAACCCAATTTAAATTCAACCTTTTATTCCTTGCTCTGAAATATTTTTTAAATTTCATACAATTTTTTTTTTTGAAATTTTCTATTTGTAATTGTTGGTAGTGTTGTAATTTTTCCTGATATTTAATCTTTACAAAAACCATTCATTATTATGCCCCAACAATTACAGGTGTTTGCTATTTTTTTTTTTTTTTCGTAATCCTGTTGGATAAAGCTTAATTCTTTTATTTTGTTTCATTCAATTTTTTTTTTCAGAGAACACATTTTTTTTTTCCAAGAATTGATTGTTGGACCCATTCAACTCACATTTAAAATATAAAAGATAAAATTAAAAACAATACGTTCACCCAAAAAAAATTTACTGGAGAACAGAGAACTTATGTAACCATCACTCAAAAAAAAAAATAAAACGATAATGGAATCAATACGAAACGACAACGAGTATTATATCTCATTGAATACCTGACAATACCTGACAAAAATGAAAGAATTATTTAGAGAGCGGAGGGAACATCAGAATACTTTCATTTAATATAATCACGTTCATTTTTGGATACATTTAAACAGTGGTATCAATATAAAGATTCAAAAAAAAAAAGAAGGAAGTGGTGAAAAGAATCAAGGGTTTTTAAAAAAGCACATTTTCTAAACTACACAACAGCTGTGTATTTCATCCGGGTTGGTATCAAGTTTTAAAAAAAAGTGAGGTGGTTTACTCAAATAAAAAAGATTTTAACTTAAATTTTTGGCTACCATTGTTTTAAAAATTCAATTATCAAATGTCAAACAATTCGTTTTAAGAATTCGAATATCAAATGTCAAATGTAAAGTGGAAAAAATCAGCATTTTATATTTGTTTATTAAAAAAGTAAATTTTTTATTTTCTTTATTTATAATTACATTTTTTTTTATATGAAACACTGTGTCCGCGCATCTTTTGCAGTTGAATGTACATTTTTTATACAGGTCGTAGACTCATGGATTATGTTAAATATATGGGTTATGTTATTGAACCGAATAAAAATAACTAACGCTTCATACTGAGTTTTGGGTAAATAATATGTAAAAAAATAAATGTATTATATTATAATTTATTTATTTGATCAATTCTTTGTAAATCATGAGTTATATGAAATTCGTATTTAGAATATAAGCTCAAAGCAATCAATAAAACCTGTCCTTTCCAAATAAATTTTATAGCTGCAATGCTAACGTTTAACGGGAGTATATATACTGGTTTTTTAAAATAAAAATCTTTCATTTCTGATTCCTCGTTCTTGAATTTTGGAAGGCTATAAAATTTTTTCTGACAAAGCTTATGGTGATTTTTAAGGTTGTAACACTTTCTTCTTGTGCATAGAATTTTGCAGGTTCTAGGATTTAAATTGTAAGTTGCACCAAAATTTAAATCTCTTCGTAGAATATTATTATATAAGCAAAAATGGCTAGAAATTAAGAGAAGCTTTCTTCAATTTTATGAAATCCTAAAGAGTAGGTGTTACAATAAAAAGTTTTTAAATGATTTATAATAATTATCTTAAGAGTCTCAGTTCTCTCAAAAATTCAAGTTTCTTATAGCTTCAATCGGTTAGAAGATATTGGATGTCAGAAATTTTTCAAAAATTGTGTTTCGCATAACGGTGAATTAAAATACTTGACGGCAACACTATATATTTATTTAATATATAAAAGCAACTGTCATTTATCGTTTCCAGATTGAAAATATTCCTTATGTAGACCTCTTGTTTTAATAATTTAAATGTAGAGCTCTTTTAGACTACGGGAGGCTATAGCTGCGTAAAGGGTGGAGCTTGAGAAAAAAGTTTTACAAAATGTGTAATCTTTATTTCCAAAGCAGTAGAAGTTTTGTCAACACATGAAGGGACATGTGAGACAGATGGACAAAATGAAACTATATATTCACATTTTTCTAAAAAATTTTTTCAAAAAAACAATCTTTTATTGAAAATTAAATAAAAAAAAAAAATAAATTTTTTTTTATAATACCTACCTGACATAACCTCACTGTGTCAAAACATAACCTATAAACCAGTATTTTATATACATAGTAATACATTTAACACGTTTTTTTGTAGAAATATTGTGGCAAAAAAACCAAAAAAACAAAAAAACCAAATATTACTAATAATAAGAGGAATGTTGAATGTAATTTTTTTTTTGACCCATTTTATATTTTTCAGATTTTGGATGCAAATAAAAAAAATTCCTAAATATTGTTTGGTTTTTATTGAGCCTAAAAAGATCCCAACCCTTAAAACCAATCTTCAGATAATAAATAATAACAAAAATAAACAATGAACCTTTGCTTTGAAGGGATTTTTTTTTTTTTTTTGAAAACTGAAAGAAAAATGGAGAAAATAAGGACTATCTGACACATCTATATACCAATCATGATGGTTTTTTTCTTTTTCATATTTAGCTTCATTTTTCAATGTAAACTTTTTGTTCAGATCAAAAGAGCACCAGATTAATCAAAGATTCAGAAAAAAAAAATATATATATATATATATATATGTATATAAAAACAAAGAATGAAAGTTATGAAATTGTATGAAGTGTAAATTTACGCCAAAAACAGAAGAAAACAAATTTGTATCCCTTTCACTGTAATCCTTTTATTTGTTTTATTTGCGTTTTTTACTTCTTGTGAGTGCCTTACTGCCTTCTTCTCACTGTGACAGGAAGTGTATACTACCATGAAATTGATTTTTCTTGTGTTTTAACTTTTTGTAGCAGCTGTGAGATTAAAAGAAAAATTGGAATTTCGAAAAACATGAATTTGATTTTTTGATAAATCTTAATAATTTGGATATTTTACAAATATTTCCAATTGAAGTTTTGGAGGCATTGCAAAAGTAAGAGCTCGGAAATGCGTCAATTGATATGTATTAATCTGAGTGTATTTAATTAAACTTAGTACAATTTTTTCACTAAAATCAGCTACACTTTACGATTAACCCATCATAGCTAATCTGGAATGTTCATGTGAACTTAGATTATGAGTGATTCACCAGATTCTAATCCCATATAAGCCCAGAATTCTACATTTCCTCAATCCGATTCTCAAAAATTAATTCACATTTTTATCCTCGAAATCAAGCTGCACATTCGTATCACAGATTCCATTCTAAAGTTTGATTCAAAAAAGGGTTATGGTTTTTGTGTGTTATAGTCGTAAACTACCTAGCTACGCACAGCTCCAAGAGCTGGTTTTACAAACTTTCCATGTCCCTCGTAAAATAAAAAAAAAACAAGAGATAGTCTGTGCATGTGTTTAAGCAAAAGAAACCAACGATTAAAACCATTTCTTCGATTTTCCTCCTAATTAAAAACGGTTTGGATTTAAACTCTAAATTGGAAGATATAGTGGAATTGATTCTAACAATAGACTCTGAGTTGCTAATCAGTTTCGGTCCAGCGTTGGGTAGGGTAAAACACATATAGGACTGATTTAACTCGAAAATTTTAAAAAACTTTATTCCAATTAAAAGCAACTTGATTGTATGTCTAATAAATGCAGTACAGCTTCCAGGAATTTATTTAGAATTCCAGGGAATTATTTCGAAATTTAAATCTTATTCTTAATAGAAGAACTTTTTCTTACCTTCAGAAACAAGATTTTGATTCGCTCACTTTCAAATATTGTTATATTTTTAGTTCTTCTAGATATTATTTGGTAAAAAAATTGTGAAGGAACATCCACAACTCGAAAGGGGGGACACAACCCGAAGCCTCATTTAACCAGAAGTTTACTTTAAAAAACTAGAACATTTAATTCCCGAATTCTACATTTTTCTAAATCCTATTACTACCTGTTAAATCAATTTAATTCATAAGTTCTTGTATTACAAACGGAAAAGTCGTCAACAAATTACTCTCCATTTATTCTTATAAATTGACGAAATATTGCTATTATGTTCCTATACACAAAAAAAAAATTAACAGTAAATTGTATACTATTACATAATTTTATGATTTTGGTAAATATATACATACATATATACATAATACACACTGTGAACTCATAAAAAGTTTATTTTTTTGATTATTATTAGGTATTAAAAAAAATAACAGTTGATGGCCTAGATTGATTGAAATATGACCTCAAATCTGTTCCCGCCTATCATCTATATACATATTTATATATATATATATATATTTATCGTAACATAAATTACATTCATTTTAAATTTTTATCCTTGTATCCTTTTTTATTTTATTTTTTGTTTTTTTTTTGCAGTACAATATTTTACTAATAAGTATGGACTCAACAACTACAACACAACACAAACAACACATCAGTCAAATATTTCAAAAAAAATAAAAAAAAAAAAAAAATAAAAATAAAAACAATAAAAATTTAGAAAAAGTTACAATTTAAAAAAAAATAAAAAAAAAAAAGAGAAATTTTTTAATCGCATGCAATATATAAAAAGGTATACAAAAAAAAAACAAAAAGTAATTGTTGCATGCTATAATTTGAGTACATATTGCATTCATTTATCTAAGTCATATACTAGTAAAAATATACAATAACAGATCAGGGATGTAGCAATTATTTAGTGTTGTGGTGATTATAAATTTTATCATTAATTACTGTAATAAATTGCCTTTTTTTTCCCCAATATGATTGAAGGTTTATTGTATTGGGTTTTTGTATTTGACTTTTGTTTTTATTTTTTTTTTTTTTATTTTTTGCAGGAATGAATAACGGGGATTTATGGATTGGAAAAAAAAATTCTAATTTCTGATGGATTTATGAGTACCTATATTCAATGTTGTTTATATGGTTGATAATAATATGACTATATTTTTATACTATATTGGATTAATAAATTTTTTGTATTAATTTGGTTGATGTTTTAACGTGTAAAGTATCAGATTTTTTTTATATCGTAATTGGCGGCCATTGTTAGTAAAAATAAAAATTAACACAAATAGTGAAAAAAAAGTGAAAAATTAAAAAAAAAAATTCTTAACCTCAATTTTTTAATTTTTATTACAACTTTTTAACTTTTATATAAAAAAATTTATTTTTGTTATTTTTTATTGGAATTTCCGCAAATTTGTTATACCGCTGTTGTTATAATAATAGTTAATTATTATAATGGTATTCAATTTTTAATGGAATAACAGAATAGTGGTATATGAAATGTTGGAAGTTCTTGTAAAGCCTAGAGTAAAAGTTTTAATAAATTTTTATGTTTTAGACTGATTCTAACTAAATATGAAAAAATTGAGAATTAGGAGATATGGTTTGAGCTATATATGAGATTTGAGAATTTTTTCATATTAAAGTGTATATCACAATTGGTGACTCACCAATAGAAGATGTGGAAAACTTCAATTACTTAGGGGGTATAACAGTAAAAAACTGGTGATATAAGTAAAAATATAACAAACAGGCTAAACCGGACAAGAACAGCTTTTGATAGAGTATGAAGAAAATAGAGATCTGCACAAATAGCCTGGACAAGGAAAATCAAGAAATTCGACTCCTGTGTCAAATCAACTGACTTCTATATGGCATTAAAACCTAGCTTATTAAAATGTATATTAAAATGTTGTAGGTTTTTATCAACAAATGTCTTCTCATTATATGGAGAACCTACTGGATACGGGGAATAACTAATATAGAATTGTTGCCTAATAACGCAACAGGACAGAAAAAAGATTAAAAAAATACAGATGGATAGGAGTATGTGTTCTAAAGTTTATATTACCAAACAAGCTTTAGATTGGAATCCCCAGAGAAAAAGAAGAGTGGTAGTAGAAGTATAGAAAATAGAAATCCAAAGAGAAGAACCATTGGTAGAAGTCGAAAGAACAGCTTAGATGCAGTGAATTTGTGGAAGATCTATGCTCCAGAGGGTTTAGAAAAGGAGAACAAAAAAATATTAAGATCATATAAATTTGGTTTTATTTATTTGTGAAAAAAAATTTTGAGTTCCAATTCCAGATAATTTTCTATAAATGAATATTGGATACTAACAGACAAACTGATATTTAAGCTAATTTGTAAAATCTCTTAAATCTGTAACTGCTATTGATCGGATATCTATGAAACGTATGTAACAATAAAATCTTTAATTAATATATATCTGGAAGCAAATTATAATGTCCAACCAGACAGGGATTTTAATTAAAAATTTGATCTCATAAGATTCGGTTCTTATTCCAATCCAATTTAACAAAATTTATGAAATTAAGTAAAACTAAACCTACTATAGTATCCAGATTGTATAATTTAAAATATTCTTCTGGCTAACTCAAGATTATCAGAGATAAGAAATATAAATATCCTATAGTTTCATTTGGATCAACTCTAAAATTTGAACAGGAATTTCTTTATTTTGTTTATTTTTTATACTTTACTTACTGTTGCATTTTTAGTACACTCTAATGATTTGGTTACTTACTCTATATAATTTTTTTTTTTAATTCCTATTTTTTTTCATGGTATAGATTTATACATTTGTTTTTTTATTACCATATTATGGTAAGTTGGCACGCAATTTTAAACCAAAACAAAACAATATGGAAGCAAAAATAAAAAAAAAAAATAAAACTGAAATTTTTTTCATTCAAGTTCGTTCATTTCAAATTTTACTTCAAAGTATACCGAGAGGCATATTGAGGGCATATTTATAAAATGTTTATATATATAGATTGTTCTAAAAAAAATATGTATATATGTTTATATATATATACACATTTTTTTTAATTCAAAAGCCATTAATTATTGTTACTTTTAAATTTCTTTCTTTCTCCGGCGCTTTATTCTTCTCTAAAAATTTCTTTGGCATCTTTTTTTGTAATTTTCAAGAGTTTTAACACTGCATTAAATTAAACTGTTGGAAAGAAAATTGAGAAAATTGAGAAAAGCAATATGTTCGTTTTTTAAATGCAGTATGGTTAAAAAATTGATTGTCAATCGAAAGTGCCAACAAACCACTCGATCGCAAAACTTGAAGATTTAAAGAAATCATGGGGTCTTAAGAGAATGGAAGTAAGGAAGTAGGTTTTGTGATAATTGGAAAGTCTCGGGATCAACTCCCGGTCAGATCATATCTAATAAAAAAATATCGTAATATTGTACAATTATTTCGTAATAGTTTATACCGTACTGTAAAATACGATTTAATTAAAATATTTAAAACTCTTGTGTAAGATGATCAATGGCGCATTAAAGTAACATTTACCACTTACAATCTTATACATTAGCTACAGCCGAATATTCAACAGGTTGAAGGAATTTATCGATTAAAGAGACTGCAGCCTAGTCTATATAGATTTGGTGAATACCCTATACTTCTCAAAGACTGGAGAAGGAGGAAAAAAAATAGTTTAACTTAAGGGTTAATAAAACCGATTTCAAATTCAATTTGATTAGAATGGAATTGGTGAATGCAGTTTACAAACTTATAATTTAAAATTAATATTCAGAAAAGCCTTACGTATTCCAAAATGGGATTTTATATTAACATATCACTATCACATACAATGTAATAAGAGGGTTAAAAGCACGCCTCTTATTTTTAGACTCGAACTCCTAATGTTGGAATGAAACTGGAATAAGTCATGTAACCAGCCACTAGGCGACTGAAAGGCCCTCAAATTATCATATTAAAGTGAATAACATAATGGAATAAAATTTATTAAACTTATATCCAATTATGTTTCAAGTTTAAAATTTCTGCTAACTTTTTAAAATCGATTATAAAATTAAACTCAATCAGAGTCAATGAACGAAAACTGTAGATTTTCAATCAAAGTAATTATTGAAAAATTATAATAAAAGAAAACTTTTCATTCTAGTAATCCATGAGTTGTCCTGACTTAAAAACAAAATAGGAGTATAATTTCCTAAAAAATTTTCCATTCAACTTTTCCATTTTTCCAATTTTCTAATTTTTTTTTCAAATTTTATTTTTTTTTTTGCATTTACCACTCTTAATAAATTTAAAGGCAATTTTCTATGTAAATTTTTTTTTTTCGTATACTAAGTACTTGATGGTGTAAAATTAACAAAACGGCTTCAGTAAAATTAATGATCCCCTGAAAATCTATTCTATAGTCCTTTTTAAATATTGTTGTTTTGGTTTTTTTTTTTTTATTTCAGTGAGAGGTTATGTTTCCTTCCACTAATGCACAAAAAAAAAAACAAAATAAAAAATAACATTGTTAAATGCGAATTGTATAGTACCAATAGTAGTACCTAATGCAACACTATAAATTAAAAAAAAAGGGCAAATTGAGTGGTTTAAAAAAAAAATTGGAACAACAACCTTGTACTGCACTGCACTTAATTATTTTTGGATAGACTTTTTATGTTTCGTTACTTGAATTTTTTTGTTGTTTTTTTAAAAAAGTATCCATGCAGTGGACTATAAAATTTTTAATTTTAAAGTAAAAGGTAAATCAAGGCCTGGATTAATATTGCATATTATTCACTTAAAGGTAAATTAATTCACACAATGGGGTTTTTCTTATCACTAAAAAAGGGTGCAATCTTTGACAGGCGCTAAGATAACCTACGCTGCCTTGGTAGAATAAATCGCTAACTCATGAAAAATCAATAGGGTAGACACAATCCATAGGATAATTATCCAAAGGGAAGGTAGTTTAGATGAAATTATAAAATTTAAGTATCTCAGCTGTGGTTCATTTACAAAAGAAATGAATAATTTCCCATCATCCTCCCCTACCACATGTCATAGGAAAGCGAAGCATAATTTTTTTCAAGTGTGGTAGATATCTTATTTATTAATTTATATTATTTATTAACCGAGGCCTTGGAGGTGAAGTCGGATTTTGTAAAGACATATTTTTTTAAGTACTGGAATCGTGCTTGCTTGCACTCCTACAGTTAATAAACGACCAGACCACAATATGGCCCACCGTCAAAAAACCACCACATCATCAGGCCAACTAAATTGCATGGGCAAAACTGATTATGTAATTTAATAAAAAAATTCAGTATAAGGTTAAATTTTACAAGCCACTGTTTAGAATTAAATTTATTGTACAATCTAAGTTTTTCCGTACTTTAAAAACTTGAGACAATCACACAACTATAAAGAATATAATACTAAAAATGAAATGAATTGTAGATTGAGGGAAAATTAAGTGCATGCAATAGCTAAGAGTTAAATTTTTGAAAATATGTAAGTACTGTAGTTGTTGTAAAAAGAAATGGTGGAGGAAAAGAATATGAAAACAAAACACTTTTTTTTTTCAATTTTATTTCGCCTTAAAATAGAACACAAAAACAAAAAATGAAGAAATCAAATTATAATAACAATGATTTTGTTCTATATTTTTGAAAAGGAAAATTTAATGAATCTAGAATTAAAAAATTATAATGCTAATTAATTCAAAAAATGAAAATTCTCAGATCTTTATTTTCTTGTAATTTTTATTTTTTGAATTTAGTAGTTGTAATAGAAAAGTTGTTGTTTACACGTTAAAGACGTCTTGTAGAAGGAAGAGTAATTATTTTGTAACAAGTAATTATGGTTTTATTAGAAAATATTGAAGAACAGCTTTTACAGTTACTATGTCATCAAAAGAGAAATTTCGTTTTTCTTAGAGTGAGTTTATGTTGAAGCTGCGGTAGGTGATAACAGCTTCGATAAGAGCTTTGCGTAGAAATCTATATACATGATTTAAGTAGAGGTGTCTCTTATCGCTTATCGCAGCTCCAACATAAACGCACTCTTAGAAAGAAGGCTATTAAAAAATTGATTTACATAAATCTGCATATGTAATCATCATGTTAGTTGGAACCAAGCCTTATCACATATAAGGTTCGTTTGTCTTTATATATTGTAATAATTTGATTTTTGATAAGTACAAATGTGGAATATTCAATTTCAATTTCATTGTCTGTGAGTTATATGTTTAAATTAAATTATTTATTTATATTTTATTACATATTTGGTTTTGAGTGTATATTGAATTAATTTTTTTTACTATTATGACTTAAGCTCTTTCATATAAGCGGCTTATCTTAAATCACTACCTCCCCATGCTGATAAAATCATGCCCTGGTGCTTTTTTGTATTCCCTAAAATTGAAGAGGCTTCCAAAAAACTCATTTTTATTTTGCATAGGCTTAGTCATCCTGTTTTATATTAGAGGCATCCCAAACTCTACTTCAATTTTTTTAATACCGAGTGCATTTTTGTGAGTACTTTACAATAATAAAATATAAGTTAAAACAGTATTGCATTTTCATAAAACGGTTTTTATGGTAATTTTGACAAGTGAAACATGCAAACTGTTTTAAAACTTTAATATTTATGGAAAATAAAAATGAAAATAATTTCTTTATCCTTGGCTTAAATTAGGGTTTCCTTTAGTTTTTTTTTTTGAATTATTATTACAACTTTTGATTTGAAGAACGGTCGTTGTTCTTTGTTAAAAATCTGTTTTTAATTTTTTTGAATGGGGTTTAATTAAAATTTTGTAAAAATTAAAAAGGAAGTAAAAGGGAAATTAAAATTCAATGTTTCTTTTTTTTTAATTTTCATTTGAATTGAAAATAAATTAAATTAATTTATTAATTTAGTTTCAGTGAAAGAAAATAATTAAGAAATAATTAAATTAAGGAGATACATTTTTTCAACTTTCTTTCTACAACTTCAATAGAAACGAGTACTTGTAATTATTTTAATAAATAAGTACATGTATTTTGAAATCTTAAAATAGTTTCAACATATTTAGTAATAGATTATGGTCTTGGAAAGATTTGCACTTAAATGTTTAGTTGTGAGACTTGTTACACTTAATGAAATATACAAGTACTAAAAAGTGATATACTTGAAGATAATTACCTACTTCGCGATAGTTAGTAATTTATATTTTTGTAACATTTAATTACATTTTCTAATCTATTTTCACAATATCAAGTTCATTTTACAATTTTGGGGCCGTAAACTAAGAGAAAATATAATAAGAGTGTAATTGATATTTTTAAAAATAAGTTATAGACGAAAGTACTTACACTTTACTTCGACACAATACAGTATTTTCGAGTAACTTTTTACAATTCTAATTAAAAAGTTTTTTTAATTGTAATTATTAGTTAATTAAAAATTAATCTTCTTATGTCAATTTAAACAGATTTGAAAAATTTTGATTACAATCACAAAAAAAATACGATTACTCAATTATCAGAATTAAAACTTTAAATTACTATTACTATAATAATCGAGGTCTCAATATTTAAAAATATTCTAAAAGTAATCATGATTACTTTTCGATTATTTTTTATTACTTTTGGGTAATCTAAGAATATTTGGTATTAATATTTTAATTATTGAAGATAGTAATCAAAAATAATCAAAAAGTAATCTAAATTACTTTTGGACTAGAAATCTAGATTGCTGACCATATTTTGGACATTTAAATTATTTTTATGTAAACCCAATAAAATATAATAATATATTTGAAATTATATGGATTATTTTTTAATTACAAAGTACGATCAGCAAAATATTATAAAGTAATTGTAATCTGTAATTAGCAAGGCTTGTATAAAATAGACAATTTAATTCAATCAAGAATATTCTTTTAACTTTTAACTTTTAATTTTACATTTTTTTAAACAAAAAAATCAAAAGCAGTTAGAGTAAAAAACATTACTCATATTTATAACTCGATATATATTTTGCATTCAAAACTCAAAGTACTTGCAATAAATTTTTAATAATGAGCGCAAAAGATAATGTCATTGAAATGGTATTAAGCCATAAGTGATGTACCTATATAAAAAGTTGTAATTCATATTATATTTTTTTGAAAATTCAATATTGGAATCTGCTACTCCTATCCACCTTCCAAGGATTAGAATATTATCTTTTCAATACTTCCTCTACTTTTTTAGAATTCTTTTTAATTATATCACAGTTTTCATTAAAACTACATTTACTACAATCACACCTTCATAGAATATAATAATACAATACAAATAACATAATATTTAAACAACAAATGTGTTAACTAAAGCAAAAGTAATTAAATTTTACAATTTATTGTATGTCCTGTTTTAAAAAGTAATAAAAAGTAATTTGATTTTCATATTCAATTTAATTCGAAAGCGATTTAAAATTTTCGCATCAATGTGCAAATATTTGGTTTTTTTTTACAACATATTATGTTCACAAATATACATTTTTACACATATACGTATACAAATTTAAAAAATGGATTTTTAATTCTGTAAATAAAGAGAAACAAAATCGAATTAAATCATGTGGAATATTTTGTAATTGAACAATTCATATGAAAATTTTCCAAAAATACATATTTACTTAGTAAAATTTTTGTATCGTTTTATTTAGATTGAGAAAAATAATTGAAATATAATTTCAATGTAATTTATATTGCAAGTATCTTTTTCAGAAAGTCCTCAAGATATTTGAGAATATATATATATATATACATAGTAGATACATTATGTAATTGTTTTAAACAAAATTGTGTTAAATATTAATTTAATACGAAAAAAAAATATTAATTTTTTTGGGGAATTACATTTAAGCAATTAAATTTATTATGAATAATTATGAATTATAAAAATGCAGTCATGTATATAAATAAGTATCTGATGATTTTTTTAATTAACAATCCAAATTATATTTATTCATGATCACATGGTCGTAACTGCACATATGCTCCTGTCAGATCTGGCGATCAAAATTGCGAGGAGACGATCTGTTACATATTTGTAACTGATTCTATAGTAATTTGTAAATAACAAGTTTTTAAGGGTAAGCTAAAAATATTTAACAAGCCTTGATTGGTTGGTTAAAGAAGCTAGTCCCATTGATCGTGACAGTAATTCCAAGTAGTGCTTATATTGCTTTGCATTTTTTTTCAAATTTATTTTATTTTATTCAAAAATCTTAACATTTCTGCAGCTTGCTTAACCGCTAGATCACTAGAATCGATGAATTCTAGAATGATGGATGCCTAGAGAATGATGATCTAGAATGATGGATGCCTAGAGCTATTTTTCTTTTCTATAGCGCTAATTGTTCTGGTTCAATTACTGTCTAAGCTTTTCTGATTTAATCATAGCACTAATTTTTTAAGAAAAATGTTAAAATTCTTCAACGAAGGTAACACTTCTCAACTCTGAATTTTAAATGAAAAAATTAAAAATGGATGTTTCAATTTAAAAACATAATTCAATTAAAGTTTTACTTATCAAATAAGTTTCTTCAAATTCGAAATCAATTTTCAGACCAAAAAAAAAACTGTTTATAAATTTCTTACAAATTAATTAAGTTCAACAATTTAATTCGAAACATTACCTTGATACAAAAAAGATTAATATATTTAGTATTTATTCTGCGAAACACTTTATATATTTCAATTAAACATATTTTATAAATTTTATAATTACTTATCAATGTTTTGAATTATTAATTCAAATAATATGTTGAATATTTAAAAAGTTATTGCAATTGAAATAATTACATTTTAGTTGTTATTGAAAACTTTGAAAAATTATTAAAATGTTTTTTGTATAATTGAATTTGATTTTTTAATTTATTTATTAATTTTATTTATTATTAAATTATAAAAAAATAAACGTTTTTGTTAATTAAATTATAAAAAATTAATAATTTGATTTTGAAGGTTGCGGTGGTGCAGTTAGTAAATTTTTTTAATAAAAGCGATTTTCCCTTTTGTCCATTAGCTTCCTCTAAACATTGTTTAATAAACTGATTTTTCTATATTCTTAGGTATAAAATTTGTACAGTTATATTTCGAGGCACCAGTTTGAGTCCAGAAATTCAAACTCTGCTCCTTCAAAAAGCTTAGCGTGATGATAAGTTTATAATTAAATTTTTTTTAATAATCAATATTATTAAATAATAAATTTGAAATATATATCTATTATAGATGACCAACTTTATATTAATATATCGATATCTGAATAACTAAAATTGAAACAAAAACTTATTAATTGGGTTAGTGCTGGAGATTGAATAAAATTTATATGTAGTTAAACATATTTCAGGTGAAATTAAATTACCCAAAAACTTATCATAGAAATTTTAAAAAAGTGTAGATAAAAAATCCATTAGCATCCAATTAGCTCAATAGCAACCAACTGCCTTAATTGCTGCATTGCATAACCCACATCTTTAAATTTATATTTTTACAGAACCATTCTATATTCCAAAAAATACAACAAATTTACTCATACTTCAGTTATTTTAATAAAAGTTTCCCACTTATTCAAAATTCAAGTATGCATAAATAAAAATTTTTCGCCTACATATATGCAATTACAATTAGTGATCCTTGTGAGTTTTTTTGGAAAATTTTTATCACATCACTTAAAAATTAAATCACTATCTACGAGAATTTTGTTTTTTGTTTCTCTTCGTATGTGATAATTGAAAAATAAAAAACAAAAAAAATATAAAAATAATTTATATTTTAATTAAATATTCAGTAATTCATGTTTTTTTTATTATATTTTATGTTGTTTTATTCGCTTTTTATTGAATTTATTGAGGACATTAAGAATTCACTAGAATCTCATCATATATGTGTTTAACATATGTATATATTGATTGTACATTGTACAACACATGAAAATTAAATTATGTAAAAATCTAATGAAAAAATGCATTTACTATAAAATTAATTTTAATTTTACTAGTGATGAAAATGAGATAAAGAGAAAAAAAAAAATTCGGATCCATTAAAACAAATTAATTGAATTTCTGGAAAAATCAAAGAAAATAATTGATTTTTTTCACATTCTTTCCACACATTCTTCAATTGTGTGCAACAAATGAGATTTCTATATATATATATATAAACAATTAATATAAATGGTTAAGTAATATACTTTAAAATTTTATTGAATAGTAATTATAATATGTAATTAAGTAATTTGATTATATTAATTTTTGTAATTTTGTAACTAATATTACTTTAAGTCTATTTTTTCGATTTTAATGAATACTGGAAATTTTTCAGTTCTTTAAAAATAAGTAAGTGGATATATTAAGATGTCAGGTTTAATTTCGAAGAAAGACAAGTCATCGTATCTGAGTTTATATTAGAATATCTCAGATTATAAAAGTTCTGATTATTTGGAAGTGATCGCATGTAAATATTGTTTAAACTCGAACTATATTATAATGAAAATTATTAAATTGGGCAAAGTATTAGAATGTGTTTATATTGGCCATGCGATAAGCGCGATACGAGCGTCAATAATAGCATAGTGTAGAAAATTAGACATGGTTTATCGTTGATCAACGGAATGCTCCAATATAAATACCATACGTATATAATTTTCCACGCTATGTTCTTATCGATTCACTTATCACTTGTAGCAGCTCCAATATAAATACACTCTTATAAAAAAGTTTTATAATTAATTGATTGAAAATTATTGTACTTTTTTTTAAATCAAAATCGCAGCGTTATATCATAGATAATTGAAGCGTATTTTAAAATAGTTCAAATAATTAATTGATATGTAACTATCAAATTTATTTCACTTCAAATATTTAATTTTAGACTTTCACTTTAAAATCTGTACTAAATTGTGTTCTGCATATTGCATAAATATAATACTCTTCCAGAAAGTTTAACTAGTTTTAAAAGATTCAAGGGTCTGGGTAAATGTATATTAAAGAATTTAATCTACTTCAGGCTTTATAAATAAGAATGTAAGAGTATAAATGGATTATTTCTGAGGAATAAGGGAAGACCTATTAAGATTAGGCTACCAAATAAATAATATGAAATTAGAAAAAAAGTATTGCCGCTTATAAAACTGAAAAAATTTGACAATATATTTTTACCAAATTGATAATTTCGAAAGAGAAAAATTTTTTTTTAACATTATTTTGGTCCAATTGATTAGTTGAATGCATAAAACTGAGCTTGAACTTAAAGCTCACTTATTCATGCATAAACAACGAGCTCAAGCAAATGTTTTGTTTAAAAAAATGAATTTAGAGTTCAAACTTAGATTAATGCATTGAATCACATATTGGTTCTTTTTATTTACACTAGATGGATCATCACTTCGCAAATATCAGATTTGAAATACCTTTTTCCAGGATTTCTACCCGCCAGAAAATTTTCCGAACTATACACTTTTCTGATTTTTTTTTAAGTCATTACTCTAACTTTCAGTTTTTTGAATTTATTTATTTATATACAGTCCTATACCGCAATGCAATGTTATATTTAAAATATTCGCCTGATTTAATTTTTTTTTAGTTTTGAAACTACCTTGTAGGCAAAAACTGTAAAATGATTTATTTAAAAATGAACCAATCGGTTGAACCAATGGAAATATAAATTGGAAATATTAATTTGGCGCAGAAAAGTCAAAACAAATGTCAAAAATTAATTAATTCAAAAATGACATTTCTGTATACTAGAAGTTTGTTACAATATTCAAATTAAGCATTTGGAAGTATAAAACAGCTTTTAATATTTTTAGTAGTACAATATTTTATTTAACAAGATTTCTTAGCAATTACTCTACACTTATTTACGCACATTGAGTACCAAAGTATTATTATAATTATATTATAACTATTACTTATACATAGACAGTACGTTTGACAGTACTTGAGTATTTAAATGAAGTAGTTTTAAATAAATTTTTTTGAATTTAAAATTAAAAGATTTTTAAATTACTTTTTTTTAAAATATTGACAATATTATTTATATATATAACATAAATTTTTTTTAATTTATAATTACCAAAGTAATTACAGATATATATAAACTTACCCTTCATCACCATTAAATATTAATTAAAAATTATCGCAATTTGTAAGTTATTTTCATTTTTATCCATTGTTTTTTTTTTAAGTACTCATTGAAAAGAAAAATTTTTATCTGCAAATAAATAAAAGAAGAAAATAAATAGTTATATAATAATTAATAACAGTTTCATTTTATAAAGATTAAATATATATTTTACTATTTTATTTTACACATCTTTTTTATTAAGTGAAAAAATTTATATAAATATTTTTATTTTTACATATTTTTTTTGAACTTTTAAAAATTTCAATGAATGACAAAATGAGTTTTCAATGTAGAGATGAAATTAATTGTGGATAAATGAAAATGTTTTTAATATTTATTTTAAAATTTTTTTTAATTTTATATTTATGAATTTATATTTAAATGTATATGTATATATGTCTTTTGTGAATACAGAGTTCCTTTGCAAATAAAAGGATATAAAAAAATTTTAATATTAAAATTAAATATAATAACATACTGAGGGAAATGAACTGACTTTAATTTTTAAAAAGGTTAATTTGAATAAATTGGACTATGGATGACAGGTATTGGAATTTAGTGTTTTATTTAGGGGCCGGGACGAAACGAAAGTAAAATGAAAAGTCCCCATACGATATTTATTTGGTAACAAAAAAAATATTGCTCCTTATCTTTAATTGCGTTTGTTTTGGAACTTTAATAAATAAAACCATAAAATTATGTACCGGTTAAGTACTGGTTCCTTTTTCCCTTTTTCGGGACCCTTTAATCGGACCGATGTAATTTAAAAATGATAATCACAGAATTTTTAATAGAGCCTTAATACAGCGAGAAAAATTAAAAAAGTTCGATTTTTAAGCCCACCCCAACAAATAGCCTTCTTCAAAAATTATAGTGCCATTCTTTGCGACTTTTCTAAGTTTTTTTCGCTTAGTGTCTTCTATAAAATTTGGAACTAGATATTTTAAATTTCTGACGTATTAGGACTATTAGTCCAAAAGTACGAGTGTCAAAACTTTATATCAATTTTGAATCGAAATTGTTTAATAGCAACATTTATAGAGTAAATTTAAGAATTTTAAAAGTTTGACCCAAACAAACAGCTATGTCAAATTTTAAATATTCTATAGTTTGAACTAGTTTTACTGAAACAAGGTTTCTTTGGTTTAATTGCTAAGTCTAATTATATTATTATACAGAGTATTTCACCAAAAACCTGCCATACAATTAAGAGCTATTTTGCAGTTCAAAATAAACGAAAATAAATTATTCTGTGGGTCTGATTCTTATCAGTTTAGGAGACATATGGATCAATAAAATACTTTAAAGACTTATGTTTATAAATTTGGAACTATTCATAGCACACTATTATTTGCTCCGATAAATCGCATTATTATTCATTATTATTCATAAACTTTATATTTCAAATATTTGAAAGCATCTTGATTTGTCCTTTTTGAATGATTTCATTATTGCTTTTCTAAAATTGATTCTGAAATAACTTTATATGTATTTTAAATTTACATTTGTATATATTGTATATTGTATGGATTCATTGAATGAAATTTTAAATTGATTTGTAATAGAAGTACTTAAATGAATATAGCAAGTTCTTTACAATCCTGTAAAATAAACAAATCAAAACTCATAACTTTTAAAATAAAATAATAATTAAATTTTCCAATATAATAGAGTTTTATTGATACAACTTGCTATATTCTGTGCAATAAACATTTACTATGTAAATTTAATTATGTTACAGTTTCCCAACATAATAATAAAATTTAATTAAAGTTGTTTTAAAAAGTAATTGATTAATTTACAAAAAAAAACAAATAAATCTTATTCAAATAAAATTGCACAAATTGATTCTTCCGATATCATTACTATACATTTCAATACATTAATCCATTAAAAATTAAATTATTTTAAAATTTTACATTTTTTAAAAATCGAATTAAGAAAAGAAAATTTTGTTATTCAACTTTTTATGTTGAGTAAAACTCATTTCCGAACGGTTTTAAGAAATAAAATCGAAACCTAACCTCAAATTATTTTATTATAATTTATTAACTTTTACCTTTAATTTTTTTGAAATTCATTCAATTGAAAAAAAATTAATTCAAAATGTCACTATCACATATTTTTGTATATATATATAATATTTACCACATGATACAATTCAACACACAAATCATCACACAATCACACAGTCATACATACATACATATACATATTTATTCTTATATTATGAAATTTTTAAAGTAAAATTATTTCAAGGTATTCCTTAAAATGACCTTGAATTTATATTTATATAATATAATTCTTTTTTTTAAATTCAATTTTATTTCATCAAAGTTATCAACATCAATATCATCATCATTATTTTCATTTTCATCACTCATCTTATTTTCTTTTTCTCCTTTTTTGATTTTTTCTTTTTTTTTTAAAGGACTTTTCATTTTTCCGTTTTCTCCATTTTCATTTTCAAATGCACACTCTCCACTCATTGTGAATTTGTAACAAATATATATATAAAATTTTTTTATTTTTCAAAATACGAAAACAAATAAAAGAGAAACTGAAAAAATCATTTTCTGACCTGAGTTTGTAAGGATTACTTAAGAATTGAAAGGTACGTATATCATAAATATTTAAAAACAAAAATAAAAGAAAAAAATTAACCCATTTCAACCGTACCACACAAAGAAGGAGAAAGGTTATGCAATGTTATGAAACAATCGGCTGCCATAGACATTTAAAGTTGGAGTTCTATACTTTTAGTGTTTGAAGAATTTGAAGCTGTACTCGCTTGGTTAAAATTTTATCTGTTTTTACTACTCGGCTACAAAAAGAACCTCAAAAGAGTTAACTAAAAGAATTAATTATTTAAATATTTTTTGAATTTATTTTTTAATTTGCTCCTAAAACTATGCAATAACTTTTAATAAATTTTTGTAAGTTGAATCGAATTAGGTGGACCTGATTAAATATATAATTTTAAAAGGTAATAAAATGTTCATGGCTGCAAAAAAAAAACTGTTTTACAACAACAACATTAGTCAAAAAATTAAAATTCTATGTTGCCAAATATTAATAAGGCATATATGGCGCACTAATATGGTACAACATTAGCACAAGCTTACTGGAAACATTAAGAAAATTTGAAAAAAAGTGTATAAGAGTTTTTACCAATATAAACAGAAAATCTGATGCCGGCTACAAGCAAAATTCATTAAAACAGACAAGTATATAATAATATTTATTAGAAATCACTATGTTAGAGCACAAAACACTCCAGAAAATAGTTTGATATCACATATATTTTATCACAATGAAGAGGCTTTATAGCCCCTAAGAATTTCATCTTTTTAGACATAAATAGATATATTCAAGACCATAGTCATGTCCTTCTAATATATCTCTATGATAGACGGGCTACAAGTAAGTTCATATAATATAATCCAGACAATATATGCTAGGAAATCTAAAATAACATATGTCTATACCGGAACCATAATAATGTATCTATTAAAAACGAACACTGGTGCTTGGAAAATATCTTTAATTAGCACTAAATACTATATAAACAAATTGTTCTTTTTAAACTAGCTTTTTTAAGTTGGCTAAAGTTTTTATTTTAAAGAGTTCTACGTAGAGATAAGAAGCCATAGAAATTATAAATTGTGTGTTGGGTCTTAAAAATTTATTTTCTAGATCAACTTCAGAGTTTCTAAGCAAAACAAACATTAACTTTAAAATAATATTATTATAATTTAAATTAATATCGAATTAAAAAACAAAATAATTCTTATTAAGTTAAACCGATAAAATAAAACAAATAAACTGAAATAAAGTATTACTTCAAAAATAATACTGAAAGGAAAATATTGACTTTTACTAAAGATATAAATAATATGTACATGAAAGTTGTTTACTACGGTCAATTTAAAGTTATATCAAATATTAAGAAATTCAATTCTTTTTAAGATGTCATTACTCATGAATATCAGAAATAAATTTGCGGTACAGTTTGATATAAGATTCATTTCTTCATTTCATTATTTTTCAATTTCATCATTTTTGAATATATTAAATTACATCCTAAGGAAATTACAATCTATACTAAATGATTGATGGTCTTGAAGTCTTCACTTAGCTTTATGGTCTGATTTAAAAGTTTTTAGAAGTTGTTTTTTTTTCTAGGATCTAAGAGATCTAAGGTTATTTATTGATTTCAAAATTCGCCTTCAGAATCTAATTGAATTTTTGGGCTCTGTGATTAAGAATATGTGATCTAAATTGAAAACTTTTATAAAAACTAAGTATATGTCCATTTGGTTCATTATGATTTCAGGTCACTTTAACACTAGGGATCTTTTGATCCAGTCTAATAAAATTATTTGTATATATATTTTTAGGTTTTGTAGATGAATAGCACATTATGAATTTTATATTAACTAGCTTCTAGACCAGTGTATGACACACTTCTTCGAAAATTTTATATATAATATTAGTGAATATGTTTTTCTTGCGATTTTTCATTCGGTTAATCTTTAAAATTTTATGTGCAATCAACTCCTTTTATTCTAATATAATTATTAATACATATTAAATTTAATGTAGAATTAAATATATTTGGTTCCAGCTTCCAATAAAGTATTAATTTGACCACATATATTCGAATCATCGATATAATGTAAATGTTTAATTAAAAAATTTCAAAAAAAAAAACCTGTGTGTATTTATAAATACAAAAAACCTGGTCACTTTCAAATAATAAAAGGAAATGAAAAATAAAGAAAATAAAAGATAAAAAAGAATCGATTTCTCATGACTTATGATTATATCAAATTTATCTGTTTCTTTTTTAACTCATATCCTTTCAAGGACATTCAAAGGATATTAATATAATTTTCAAGTTTGATAAACCTAAATTTTAAAATTTATGTCCTTATATATGGAAATATATGCTGTGTATGATTACTTTATATACAGTGTATGGTATTTGTACTTTTGCATGGTATGAGTATTTTTTAAAAATATTAAGAATATTGAAAAGTTTTTTTTTTTCCATTTTTTATTGATTTAAATTTTTTTTCTTATTTATTACGTTAATCATTGATGATTCATTCAATATCTTTAACAATTTGTTTTTTTATTTTAACTTTTGTCAATTTCAATTCTTCAGAATAATCAATATTTTGTAATATTGTAAGAATATATGAGATGTAATTAAACAAAAAAAAAACATTTAATTGAACTTAATTCAATTCTGAAAAGTAATTGAAAAACTTAATTGATTTTCAAAAACAGAAAATAATAAAAGTGTTAAGAAAGTATCTTTAAGATTATAATAAAGATGTGTACTAAGATATATTTAATTGTATACATGTGTTTTAAGGAATTCTTTTTTCAAACAATTTGAATTATTTTATAAGGACAATTGTAATAACGTATTAGTTACGCAAATAAATTCTCAATTGTGAATTTTAAATATTGAATGACGCATAGTAAAAAACTTTGTAAGCCTTGAATTGAGTTTTATAATTATTACTTTTGTAATCCTTGAGTTGTGTTTTACTTTTTTACTTTGGACTGAAGAATTTACAGTCACATGAAGATTTTGTATTTAAACTAAAGATATTTTACTTTCAATGAAGATGAGAACATATTAACTGAGGAAATATTTATTTCAATGACAATTTTTTACTTTAAGTGAAGGCATTTTTCTTTTTTTGAAGATTCTTTATTTCAGTAGAATAATTTTTATACGCGAACACACTCACATATATATTATAATCAAATAACTTAAATAAATAATATTAATTAAAATACAAAATCTTCAGTTGAAATAAAAAGGTCCTTAAAAAACTGGTATATAAATGGTTACTGTACATCTAATTGTATATTACATCTTATTGAATACATTCAATCTTATATCGAATTCAATTATTTTAAAGCAAAGTGCTACGTAACATTATGAATGCTCTCTGGTACGTACGAACTTCCAACTTACATAGGAATCTAGATATTCCTAATGATAGCAATGAAATCAATAAATATGCAACAAAATATAAGACACGCTCAGAACGTCACATAAACATAGAAACTTCAAAACTCCTACTACCCTGAAATGTCAATAAAAGACTTAAAAGACCTGGGCACCTCAAATTAGCGATAAATTACCTTGACGAAGGTCTATAATTTCGGTAGATCATAAACTAATAATTGTTATTCTCTAAGACTGGTTTTAATATTATAAAGAGGGCGAGGGACACACTAAAAATGTTGAAATCACACATAGCTGTGGTTTCGGGAAGTATCTTTCGATTATTTCCACCAACCTTACATCAAGAAAAAAAAAATATCTTGTATTAAGTGGAGCGCTTAGTCAGTAAGGTTGTTTACGTACATTAAATTAAAGTCTGAGTGATAGTTAAGAATGGATTAGGAGTGGGAAAGTTAGGAATGGATTAACATATTTTACAGTAAGTCGACTTAGCCTTGCCCTGTTCTCTGTTCGACGAAAGTGGAGTCTTCAAGTTCCACCGAAGTTAATCAAAATAATTAAAATTATTTACTATAATCCCTTAAACAAAATATTTACTACATGTAGTGGTTTCTTTCATTTTTAATTACTTTCGAGTTTCGAAAATTTTTCAAAAAATAATTTAAAACTTTTAATTTTTTTTTTTTATATTATTTAACATCAATAAGCAATTTTAATCATTTCAATTAAAATTTAAATTAAAATTTCACTTTTGAAGTTAATTAAATTTTTAAAACTTTATAACTTTTATTCTTAAGTCACTTAAATCACAACTGCATCGTTAAAAATTCAATTACAGAATCATGAGATTCTTAAAAAAAATCCTTTAACTTTTTGTTGTTGTGGTAGTAAAGGTAGTGAAGTCCTTTGGTAGTAAAGTTATATAAAGACTTTGATGGGATATAGTTACTTTGAGTAATTAAAAATCTATTCTGCAATCTTCTTGCCATTTCATTCGGATTATTTTAACTGCTTTTGTTGTTGTTATTGTTGCTGCTGTTGTTGTTAGTGTTGCTAATACTTTTCCTTACTTCCTGTTGGTGTGAGTTTTTTGAAAATAAAATTTATTGAGTTTTTTTTTTATATTGAAGAAATTATAAAAAAGTGTTCAAGAAAATAAAATGAAATTAATGATTCTGTAATAGTTTTCAACGCAGATAAAAAGTTTGTTGAAACTTTGAAAATAACTTTTATAATAAAATTAGAAATAGAGTAAAGCAAATTGGGTCCAATCTTTGATACTCCCCATTAACAGTATGAACATTAACATTATATTATTCAGTTTAAGAAATATACAATAGTTGTTAAAATATTTAACAGTTGCATGGCAACTATTTGAGGCCTGACCACTTTTTACAAAACTTGGCAACTATGAAGTATCATTTTAGACTTATAAAATTTTTTAAGAATCATTAAAATATCTTAACTATTTTTTAAAAATTTTTTCAATTTCGGTTTCAAAGGCGGCAAAGGATTTTAGAACCCTTCAGTTCAAGTTTTCAACTCTTGGTATGGAGCGGCCGGACGGGAAAACTCACTTAACTAAATCCACTGCCTTATCGTCCTTGACGCATTAATTTGAGCTTTGAGATAGATATCTTTTGCATTGTCGCAAACAGATGAAAATTTATATGGGTATTAAAAATTGGGAAACAATTGTTGTAGGAAAAATAAAGAAAGAAGGGGATTTTTTTTAAATTTGAGAAGAAACATTTAAATTCATTATCGATTTTATTCTGGTTTCTAAAAAACGCCAATGATTACTGTTAAATTTTGCATTGCAATCAGTACTGAACCACTAGAACCACTAGAGAATTAAGACTTCTTGAGATCCAACAAAATATTTGTTTATTTTTCAAATTCTTATGACTTGATATTGGATGGCCCTGTTTATAACACTTCTATTCATATAGTCCATAGATGACTATATAAAATAAAAAAATAAAATTATTCTAATATAATTTTTTCGGATTTCGGAAAAAATTCTAATTTAAATATTGATATATGGTATAATTTGGAAATCCAACCATTCTAAAGACATATTTATTATCATTTATGACTTCTGGTTATAAAAAAATATTATTTTAAATTAAATTTCCGAATTTTCATAATTTTTTATCCTCCAAAAAAAAAAAATAAACAAAATTTAATTTTCAAGAAAAACTTCTTCCATTTAAAAAAAAATTTTTAAACAAAATATCGTTATGCTTTGAAAAATATCTTAGAAGACAATTTTCAATATCAAAAATCAAAGAATAATGTTTAACCCCTTTAAGGCAAGCTTTTTTACAGTGGATTTTTTTATATAACAGTTTTGATTGAAAATTGAAATTCAATATTTTGGATTCAATTATGAAGGTATTGAGATTTTTAGACATATTAATAACCGAGAGCTGTTTTTATAAAATCGTATCAGAAAAACTTATGAGAGCGGCAGGGTCCAGTACGATATATGAGATATACGCTTTTTCCAGGATATTTATATATATTTTGATATGATGTTTTCAGGCCAGTGTTGTCGTGGTTTTGTTGAACATTAAAACGTGTGACTTTGAGACGCGATACTCCAGAGCCAACCTATCTAAATAAATCATATATGAATCAAGGAATTTCGGAACAAATAAATTCATTAATAAAAAAAATTTCCAAACGAGTTCTGTAAAAACTTGAGATTTTAAAAAAATGAGATTTTTATTTTAAAGATTTTACTGAGAAATCGTTCCGCCCTCGTAAGTGCATTCTCAGAAGCATTGGCAGGTTAAGATAAAACAAAATTGGTATTTATTTAAATTGACGTCTTATTGTAAATTAATTTATGTCAACCTTTGTGCCAGACTATTGAACAGTTCCTACTTAATTATTACAGAACAACTATACAGAATCATCTTGAAATATATTTGATAAATTCTTAGAGCAATGTAATAAACTTCTTAATTAAATTGAAATACATAAGTGAAAACCAAAGTTCTAGATCAAAGTCCAATAATGTAAATACCAAAACGACCTCTTATTTATTTTCAAAATTCGAACTTTTATAACATTTAAACTACGCTGCTCAAAGAACACAGGGATTCAAAAGGTTAAAAAAATTCAAAAATAAAACTATGTAAAACTTCCTCTTATATTTTTTTTTAAAAATTTTTTTTAGAAAATATTGACAATCATTTTTATTGTTGTATAAGTTGAATCTGTTAGGAATGCCTTTAGGATACATATAATCGCTCGAATTATTTTATAATATAAATTTTAAATTGCTATAAAAAACTATAAAAAAAAAAACATTTAGACGACATTTCAATAATACGGGATGTGATTTTATATATATATATATATATATATATATACAAATCTATTGCAAAGAAATAATATTATAAAAGACAAAAATATGCATAAATAAAATAAATACAACAAATTTTGAATGCATAAAAATATTTAATAACAAATTTCATCTCATAAAAATTGAATTTCAAGAGATTCTTAGAACAATTGGGAACAATATAAGAAGTACTTTTAAATTTTAATATATTCTTAATATTGCATTTAGTGGAAAAACTTTTGAAATTCATCCAATCAATTTTTTTCTTAGTTTTTTTAAAAAGAAATTTAAAATACTTTGTTAAATATTTTGACTATAACATCTGATAGTCATTTTGCGATGAAATACAGTATCTGTGAAAAACTATGACAATAGTCTCAGTTTCTAAGGTTATTATAAATTTGCTGGAAATTAAATCTAATAAGGAAATTGAAACAAGATTATTACAAAAAAATATATTTATAAGTTGTGTTTTAGGAATACACCTAATTACTTTTTTTGGAGTATTTAAAATAACACGATTTGAAAAACTGAATGAATTCTCTTTTTACGCGATCACATTTGAAATAATAATAGTTTTTTAACGCGCATTTTCGCGGAACGTATTTATCGCGTAAAAAGACAATTATTTGTAGTTATTTATTTATACATCAGCTTTTATAGGTTCTACATTTTTATTAAATACTTAACTTAAATATTGCAGACTTTGAGGCGCTAAGCATAAAAATATTTTAATAAAATGCTTTCTATCTTATACGTATTTTTGTAAGCCCCTGTATGGAGGGTAGGTGCAAGTTAGTTGTACACTAACGGCAATGCTTATGAAAATGTCTTCAAATGTATATTTGAAAGCTGAATGACTTTATTTCTAAATCCTGCGGCCCTAATTAAGCGTTGATAAAAATTTTGAAATATTTTCTAATTGATAAATTTCATTTAATTTTTTCGAATTAGTTTTCACGTGTAATTAGAGATTTACGGATTCTTCTAAAAATTTCAGTAGTTTTTAAAATTACTTATTCGCTTAAAAGCATTTACCAGATATTACTACTGAAAACAAAAGATTTACTAAGAACAGGAATTTTCGCCTGGAACCTTAAAAAAATTAGTTCTTTTTTAATTTTGAATAATGAAAACTTTCTAAAGTTTTAAAAAAACTTTATTTAAGATATTTTTGGAACTAATAGAAAAAGTAAAGTTTTCTAACACGTACTGATTCTGTTTATTTGAATATATATATATTTTTTTTTAGCTAAATGAACAATTTATTTGAATTAAAATGAAGTTTAGAAATTTAGTTGAAAATTTATAACTTTCCTTCCTACTAAAACTCCTAGAAAGTAAATTCGAAAATAAGGAATTGATTGATTATTTATATTCCTCTTCAATTTTTTAATTTCAAAAGATTCTTGGAAATTCAAGTTGTTTAAGTTTTACTCAAAAGTGTTTAATATATAGTTGAAAGGTATTGAATGTAATATATAAATACATATTAATTTCTAAACTAAAATGTAATTATATAACTAACTTTAAAAGTATAGCATTGTTTAAGTTCTGCAAATAGAAAATATACCAATGTTTAATTGCAATCTCTATATGTGAGTTATAAGAATTAATTAAAATTATTTCGGGTGTAAAATATTTTATAATGTATATTAAGTACTTATTAGTTTTTAATAAAGCTTTGTTTAAATTGTAATAATTTTCATTATAGTTTGAATTTTTCATTAATTTTTGAAGTGAGGGTGAAAACTTATATGTGATTGTGATGGATTTAAAATAACATTATTGTTTGTTGATACTTTTTTTTAAGAAGAGCATGAAAGCTTCCCATAGGTAGGGTGCAACTAAATTACACCAAAACCCTTTTTGAACAAAACTGTAGGATAGGACCTGTGATACAATTGTACAGCTTGGTTTTGAGGATAGGGATGTGAAAGGATGATGTGGAATTATGTTTGGAAAATAAACGATTCTGGGATTATGAGGGATTAAGGAAATAATTAATTTTTAGTAAATTAATTTTGTTTTTTTAGTTAAATAAGTTTAGTTTGTCTGTAATATTTTAGGATTTAGAGCTTTTTACTTGAATTGTATTCCTTTGCTATAAACCCTTTCATATTTTTAGTTTAATCTTTTAAATTTCATTGAGCAAATGCCAGTAGGCATAATATCATTTCCAAAATATGATGTTCTAACTTGTTTGTAAGTTGCCAGTTCATACCTCCCTTAGGATATTATTGAACTGACTAATGGCGTTGTAGTAAGGACGCCGCCTTTTATAAGCAAGGTCTAGATCATATCTGATAAAAAAATTATCGTAAAATTGTATAATTATATCGTAATAGTTTATATCGTAATGTAAAATAAGATTTAATACAGCCGAGTAATCAACGGCTTAGTGAATATAACGATTAAAGAAACTGAAGTCAAGTCTACGTAGACTTAATGAATGCCCATTACTCCTTAAAGGAGTGGAAAACGAAAATTAAAGCAAAAAAGAAGATTTGATCTTAAGCATGATTCCAACCAAAACTAAATTAATGAGTATTTCAGATAATGGCCGTCCTTCACAACTCCAATTTTTGAGAGCTGAAAAAGTTTTTTGAATGCTAATTATTTTTTCAGAAGTTACATTTATTCAAGCACTTTCAATGATTGAGTTTCAATTTATTGTGTATTTTAATTAAAATTATACACTTAATGGTTAAAATTGAATTTAAGATAAACCATCTCAAAATAATGCTTTTCTCATAGAAGATATTTAAAAAATTTTCCATTTCATTTCTTCCAAAATTCTTTTTAATTGTCTTTTAACTATATTTTAAATATACATGTGTATGATCTTTAACATTAAACATAAAGTATATACTGTCATCGCAACCAAAAACCACCTTAGACAACCTCCACCATCAACATCATTTTCACCACAAAATTTCATTACACTTTATTCATTATCATTAACAAGTTAATGAGTTTTATTGACATAAAATTTATTCAATGAATTACAATTCAATATGATTGTGTTTGTGTACATTATACATACATATCAATAGAAATGTATGTATATTATTTAAGTTAAATAAATCTATATATAATAAACAATTCCATGGTATTTGATTTTCGAATTATAACATTATTTTTAATTTATTTTTTATTACTACTTTCTGAATTTTCGATTTTTAATTGAATATTTTTTAAAATTTTAAAAAACATCGCATCGTAATAAACCGCATAAAAAAATTTTCATTTTTTAGAAATTAGATTTTGATTGTATACTTATATGCGGTTTATGACTTCAGCAGTTCAGTCTGATGCTTTTTATGCTACTGTCATGAATTGATAATTTTGCAAAAAAAATTTGTTTCGCTTATTTTGACGATTAAATTTGTATTTTTTTTTTTTTTTTGAAGGAAAACCCCTTTTTCAGTCTGTTATCATCATTTGGGATCCATTAAAAAATTCCCAAATAAAAATTGAAATTTCAAAAATTTGTATTAAATTTTGAAGACTTTTTCATATATACAAAAGAAATACTCAAGTTTGGGGACTTTTAGGTTTTTTGGAACTTCTAAACCTTTTTCTTAAGAAAAATCATAATATGTGTTATATATTGAAAAAGTTTCGAATCAAAAGTTTTTCTACCTTAGCTTGGGTAGGATTATGGTTTTATAGATTTTATAAAATCCAACCCTTCTGAATGCTATTAATTCAGAATCTCACATAGTTTAAACATTTTAATATTACGTCATCACGTATGAGCTATAACGAGCTTTTTTCAACAAAAGAAGTTTTAAAATTTCAACATTTTGTAAATTCAAAAACTCATATTTTTTACAAAAGCAGCTTTTTTAGACTTTTTTAACATTATACAGAGCTGCCATAAAAGTTCTAGAAACGGAGTTTGATACGAATTTATTAAAACTTTAAAAATTACATGAACATTTAATTTAAGCTCCTATGTCTTGAAACAGAAATGCCTCAGTGTAGCTCTCATGCAACAAAACTACTTTTACTTCTATTTGCTTGAAAATTAAACTTAAACACCTTTCAACAATGCTTCAGATGAGCTTTAAAAACAAAGTTTAATGCCAATTTATTAATAATTTAATTTAAGTTCCTTTATCTTGTATCAGAAGACTTCATCCTCATACAACCAAATTATCTTTTCATAAAGGTTTATACAGCGACACATACTGCGACACATTGATTAACTACCAAAGGACATACCATGAACAAATTGTCGAGATTTTTGTAATTGGATTATAAGGTATATTTTCTTGATGACTTTTCTCTTGAAGCCTATGATCATCTTTCTGTACTCCTTTTCAGAATTCAAAAAAAATTTTTTCTCAAAATTCAATATAAATTCATCAAAAATATGCGAGTAAAGTACAATTTTTTTTTTTTTATCTTAAGTACATAACATTCACATCTTAAGATTCAGATTTTGAATAAATCAACAAATAAAATAAAAAGTAAAATTATACGATGGTAAAAATAACAGAGACAGTAAATATAGAATCAAATAAAAAATAAATAAATGCAAAATAATGATAAACAGTATCTTAAATACATACTAAGGTAGAAAATATAATTTAGATATAATTTTTTTTTCTAGATAAAATAGGTTATAAAATTTTCAACCATAAAATTAAATAATGCGAATAAAAAAAAAAATAGGCGTTTTGGTAGTGATGAAAAATAATCAAAAAAAAAAAAAAAAAATTTACAATTTCCATTTAAAATTGAAAAACGTGGAATTGATTTTAAAATTGTGTTGGATTTATTTTTCAGTTGAAAATTTTCTTTTACAATTGAATTTCAAAAGTATCTACTAGTTATTTGTTTTTTTTTATTTTGAATTTTTCTTTAATATTGATTTAATTTCGAAAATAATAAAATAAAAACCAAATTTCAGATAAATATTTGAATAATGAAATGAAAAAAAAAAGTGAACTTAAGGTTTAGAATTACAATTACTTGAAAATGTAATTGCGTAGGCGGGAATTTTAAACCACATGAAAAATAACATTCAAAAAAAAAATATACAATAGGTACCTAGGTAAATTTTTTTAGGCATTTTTTGATTTTATTATTGGTAACAATTTGGAAATTTTGAAGATTCAAATATTCTGTTTTTTTTTTGTACAAATCTATATTAATTGAAAGAATTTATTATGGTAATAGTAGTAATGATATAAATTGAAAAAAAAAACAGTATAAATAATCTAAATTGGATCTAACATTAAAGAATACATTTTCATTTGTTTTTTTTTTGAATTTTATCTTAAAATTTATACGATTTGAATTTCAGAATTTACATTGAATTTAATTAAAAAATTGTAAAAGATGTTTGAATTGTTAATTTTAATATAATAGACACAAGTACAACTCTAAAAAAGTTCCGTTCCTAATAATCTCATTATCTTAAATATCTTTTTTCTAAAATCCTGGCGGGAAATCTATAAGTTTTCCAAAAACAGTTATTATTTAAAACATTGCGCAGATAATTGCGTAGCAGTACATTTTTTTCGGGAATCCTGCAACGCATTCCTACTGCAGAGCTTTGCCCATCTGTATTTATTGTGAGTTATGAAGGACAGGAAAAGTTTTAAGCAATAAATAGCTGCAGATCTGATAGTAGATAGATAGTTAGATAGACAGATAGTTCCACTTGCCGAATTTTGTATAAAAGTCTAGATAGTGGGTGAATACGAATTTTAAATAAATTTTAAATCAATTGCAATTTTTGAACAAAAGTATCATTTCAAGTATAAAAACTTTTTTTTAACGACAGACATGCTTCCAAGAGCCATCTGCAGCTGTGCGTGTTCGTAGGGTAGTGTGTAAATTTAAAACACCAAAACCACAGTCCTTTTTGAACCAAATTTTAAGATACAAATGAATAGCTTAGTTTCGAAAAAGGTATATGAAAAAACTGGGTTTGGAAAATAATAGATTCTTGGATTATAGGGTTTGATGGTGGGGGTAAATGTTTTAAAGAATTACTATACATCTTAATATTTTAAACGTTTTAAGTATCCTACATCTCCTTTTAATTCTTCTCAATTTTTTAAACATTTGTCCTTTAATCCTTTGAACTTTCTGAGTATGCAATACATTTAGTGGTTCGGACTTACTGAGTATTCTGTGTCTTAAACTTTAGAGAACTCCTTTTACTTTAGAGTCTCTTAAATTTTTGTCAAAATCAAACACTTATTCTAAAAAAAACTTTAAAAAAATTATTTAATTGATAAATTCAAAAAATATATTTCAAATTAATTAAAAATTTAAATATATTTTAAATATAAATTTGGCAAAGAATAAAAATTGTATGTATATATAATGTTTTAACATTTTTTGACATTCTTCTGTGTTTACTTAATTTAATCCCTAATTTGTTAATTTTGAATTCTTTTATAAGTTTATCAATAATCTAATTATTTAATTGTATTAGTATAGATTCACTGAACTACATTATATCCTACTTTTAAGAATATTTATTTAAAATAATTTTATTTCGTGCATTTAAGAAAAGTATAGAAATCGGGAAAAATTCCAATCAATTTCATATACATTTTAACACCTCACAAACATCTTTCCAAATTATGGTACAATTTTTAAAAATCTTATTAGTATTTTTATCATAAGTTCTCATACCGAAGAATCGAAAATTTATATAGCATACAACTTACAATAGAGGGTGGACCAAAAGTCAGATAAAAATTAAATTGTAGGAAGCTACAGGCGCACAAAATGATTATTCATAGTACGATACCTGTCCCCGTTTACTGTCACAGCATTATCAACTTTATTTCTAAAGAAGTATGTGGTCTTATAACCAATTGTTATGCCACCTTACATCATGCTGTACATTTGAGGGAGTGTAATTGTTGCTTGTAAACAACTCTGGAGTTTGAAGTACTCCAAAATCGCATATTTTGCTAATCCACGTTTATTATGATTGAAATATGCTTAGGGGTAATAATTAAATTGTTCAGTAATTTTGGAAATAAAAAACAGTAAAATTGAATGGCCATTAGGAAAGTATTTTTTGGTCCGTTGCTCGTTGGTGTAATTTTGTAAGTTGATGTTTCAAGCTCCGACTAATAAAATCTTAAAAAAATATATAAGCGAAAACAGTTATTAAAATTTTAAACCCTATGATGACTTTTGGTCCACCCTGTATAACAAATATGTTAAATTTTTATCATATAAATAATTTAAATGATTTAAATTCATATATAAATTTGTTTTTCCATGAATACGAGAAATCCAATGTGAGAACAATTCCGTTTAAAATTTCACAAAATCCATTGAGTTGAAAAATAAACAATTTTGGTAATCTTAATTAGGTTTTAAAGTTAATTTTTAAGAAGTCTTTTAAAATCTAAAAAAAAAAATTTGACATGATAAGATATATTTTCACGAAAATCTATTTTAGCTTTAACTATACGTTAATTTAATTTGTTCCATTACATTTGTGATTTTCACTTCATTAAAGAGAATTCCAATACTTAAGTATCGAATTCGGTTAATTTCAAATAAGTAGCTAAGAAGATTCAAAGAACTTTAATTAAGTAATGAAACAACTGTGTAATTAATACTCCACTCTTGAAGCAGGGCTTAGGAATTCTTAATCCTCGAAAATCGTACCACAATGTTAGGCTTGGGAAAACTTGGGCATTGTTTATTTAATCGAGGGCGTGTAAGTTCTATAGGGAACCCAAAAGAGCACAGGTCTTAAATAAAAATAAAAACGAAGGAAAAATTTATTGAAACTAAAGTTTTCCTTTACAAAATCTCATTGGTGACCAAATATCGAAAGTATTAATAAATGCCATTAACCGCTATTTTATAATACAAGATATTGTAAAAGTAGTAAAATATTCTAATTTCGAGCATTGTATATATACCAAATAAATAATATTACTTATAAATTAATAGAAAGCATTGGAAATAAGATAGCATATGATATCGCCTATTAAATGCGACCACCTTCCTTTGTTACTGGCAATCTATTGTAAAAATATTATCAAGACATTTTCATTAGTTTTTGGGGTTTCATAAGAATCAACGAATTGATATTGTTAAATCGATTTAGCAGTTAATCCTAAATCAGGAAATATGTAAATATCAAGAACTAACTTGCTTTTCCTTTGGTTGTTTCACCACGGAAACATCATGCAAATTTATGTACTCTTAATACCTATACAGTTATGTTCAAACGTTCTCTATCTTCAAAGTCTCCGTTCTTTGTTATCTTTTGCCAGACACCTTAATGTAGATTAGTTCCCTATTTCTACACTCTATACACTCTTTATGTTTAAAAAAACTTCTTCAGACCATACAAAAAGGTAAAGAAAAGTCTGATATAATTTAAAGAATAAATAATTCCTTGGGGTTTTTTTTTAGTTTTTTACTTAACCTTAAAAAATTCATGAAATTAAAAAGTCAATAGAAAAAATTCTGAATGGAAAATTTCCTTGAAACAAAAACAAGAAATGTCTATTCATTGACTTTTATTATAATTGAGATGTTCTTTGTTGAGATTTTCTTCTTAAATTTTTTTACCTTTGGTTTTCTTTTAAAACACCTGGCTTTCATTTTAAGGTAAAAATAAAATTTTATGTAAAACTAAAATAAATAAAAGACAACCACTTGATTTTTGTAACAATTTTTTTTTTCCAAATAAATTGTGTTTTAAATACAAAAAACTTATTTACCCCCAAAAAGTACAAAAGAAGATCTTTTGTCTCTTATATTTAAAAAGAGACAAAAGTTTAAACAATGCGGAAAGAATAAAAATTATTTTAAGTTTTTCTTTTTCATTTTCTTTTTTTTATTTTAAACAAAGTTATTTTCAATTTTCAAAGAAAATTTTTATAAAAAATATTTTTACAAGTTTTCGTAAAAAAAAAAGAAAAAGAAAAAGAAAACCGCAAAAAAAAAAGCAAAAAAATATAAAAGAAAAACACTAAAATTAGGGTTAAGTTTTTCTTTTTAAATTATTAAACGTTATTAACGTTTGGAATCTGAAGATTTATTTATGTTAGAGATATGGAAAATGATATGGACAACGATTAAAGTGTCGATATGAGGAGAGTACACAGCTTTTCCGTATAATCTAATGCTGCGTTCACATTGGAGAACAGTGATTTGAAAACAGTACTGAAGAGAGCTACCGTCGTATATTTGGGTTGAATATGAAATCTCTTAGAAAAGTCCCCAATACAAAAACCCAAAAACCAAATTCCCTGAATCCAAAATCTCCCAATTTAAAAACACATAAAACCAAAATTCTCAAAGCCAAATTGAAAACCATGACTTTGTAACAAACTATAAGATATAGGATTTTGGTACTGAGATTTATGCTTTGGGGATTGCGTCCTTGGTAATTTCGAGTTTTCAGAGTTTCCTAACGGTTCTTGAATGTTTTAATCATTTCAAAGTTTAAATTATCGCAGCTGACTCTATAAAGAATTTTCACAATAGGAATTACAAAATTTAAGAAAAAATCACTTATAGTCAATGCCATAAAATTGTTAAAGAACTTTTTTCAATGCACTTAATATGTTATTATAAATTAATAGGCTGCAACAAATCCAATAAAACAAATACGTTAAATCTTTTATGCTCTGTTGAAGGTTACTCTTATCACTAATTGTAACTCCAATTCACGCATTCTTAAACATTTTAATACCAACTTCATTTTCTAAAACAAGTAAGTAGCTAATTTTATACCTTCTTCCTTTTTGCTTGTCTTAGCTTGTCCACAGCTAATTCGGAAACTTTCTAATTAACTTTAGGATGCTTGTTGATTTGACCAACGACCATTTTAATTTAAGGGTTTTGAAATGCATGGCAAGAATTTCAGTAAAAACATTTTCAGTTTCATAAGTCACATCCTACGGTTATGCAAAATACAGTGTTTACAGTTATTTGTTCATTATAGGAATTTTGAATCGCTTCATGGTGTATAGGAAATTTGAGAGATTCTCTATATTTTTAAAACAAATCCAATCGATTTATTATTTTAGTCTTATAAATCCTTTCTGTGTTGAAAGCCTCAATAAATTTTTTTTTAATATTTTACAAATAGTTTTAACTTTATTTTTATTTACTCTCCTGTATCAAAATAATTTATCTCTATAATTTAGAAACTAAATATTTTTAAATTTAATTAGTAATGCGTTTAACTAAATATTTAAATCGAATTTGTCCATAGAAATTGTTAAAGAAGGATGTATTTTTATTCAATCAAAAACAAATGCTGTATGCTTCCTTAGCCATGTTACTACCGATTAAAACTTAGACCTTAAAGTTTTTTATTATATAAATACATAAAATATAACTTTCTCTATTTTAAAATTGTTCAAAGTTGATTTATTTATAAAGAAAAACACCTGAAATTAATATCCTACACTATATATATATACATACGAATACATATATACTTGAAAATCCTTTCAATTTTTCAAATAAAAAAAATATTTTCCAATTTTTCTTCCTTTTAACTTAAATTATTACACAAACTTAATTAGTTTTTGGCTTTGTGTTCTCTGTTTTTTTTTACTCATTTCCTTTCTTTCAAATTATTTAAAATTGACTTGTTGTGTTTTGAAAAGAAGTTTGGCAGTAAAAAAAAACAAAGAAACAATTCTGAACGTGGAACTTTTGAACTAAAATAAAAAAAAAAAAATACAACAAAAAAATTTAACTAACTTTAAAGTTTACAAAAGTAACAAACTTATTACAAAAAAAACGAGGAAGAGTGTAGTAGAGTAGACTGTGTCAACTCTGGGATACCCGTATGACCGTAACATATACATTATATCATCCGGTTAATTACTTTTGGCAAAATTTCAAACATTCAGCTTTATTAGGTGTAGAGTAATGCTCATATAAAAGAAGGAGTTGTATGGCAGCTACTCGAACCCTCAGCAGTAGCCCAACCAAATTATGCAGTAACTTTGGCCATTACACTAAACTATTTTTTGCAAAATTTCAGACACCCAGCTTCATTAGGTGTAGTGTAAAGCTCATATAAAAGAAGGAGTTGTATGGCAGCTACTCGAACCCTCTGCAGTAGATCAACCAAAGCAGAAACTTTGGCCATTATACTAAACTAATTTTGGCAAAATTTCAGACACGCAGCTTCCATAGGTATAGAGTAATGCTCATATAAAATTAGAAGTTGTATGGCAGGTACTCGAACCCGTGCACCAAAATGGCTGGATTTAAATAGCGCTTCCGGTTTTTGCATAAAAACGAATTTGTGAAAATTTCATAATCCTAGGTCCTTTACTTTTTGAGTTATCGTGATGACGGACGGACATACATCGCGATTTATTTTTCGATTCTGATCCGATCCATACACTTGAGTCTATATCTACCCCCCCTCCTTCTCTGCGTCACAAACGTAATGGCAAATTTATTATACCCTTGGACTATATATAGTCATACGGGTATAAAAACCAAATATAGTTGTGTAAAGTTATATGTTTAAGAACATATGTTAGTGAGTGTGTAATTATTTCTGAAAATAGTAATGGCAATAAGTTTGAGTACGAATTCAAATAATTAAAGTATGTACATGTTTTAAAAATTAGCACTATGTAGCAGATCAATTTTATTGTGGCTAGTAACACATACAAGGCTTTGATGATTTTTAGCTATGGTGAAAGGCGAATCATACATAGAATGCTTATTGCTGCATAGATATTTCTTGGTATTATGGAAGTTATTACAGTTAGAACAAATTTCTATTATATCTTAAATAGTGGATTTTTATTAATCCAACTGTGGAGAAAATAATTTTTTAAACGATGTATGTCTAAAAATTGAGAAAACACTCAGAGTAAACTTTGTTGAGTTGAGTGAATCGGTAATAGGGACCTGTGATACAAATGTACAGTTTAGTTACGAGGATAAAGATATGGAAGCATTTTTAAGAAATATTTGAGATTGTTGGAATTTTTTGGAATTATTTCGAATTTGGAATGGGGAAAACTTAGTTCTGTCACTCAATCTAATTTTCGTAATTAGAGCTTGAAAATGTCAAATTTTCTTTGTTTACTGGCAAAAAATAATTTTTATTTTTAAACACTTTTATTTTAAACATTTTAAAAGTTCAATAAAATGTTCTTCCAAAATTAATTTTCCCTCAATTCAGTAATATCATCCGAAAATTGTATATTCTCCATTGTTTCTTTTTTTATTTTGTCAAATATCAAGTATTATTGAGTGTTGATAACTCACTCAGTCATCTTTTTAATCACACCAATATGTAGAGTCCGCACAAATGTCAAATGTCAAAAAGTTTGAGTGGGAGTATTTTTTTTTTAATTAATCCCATACTTAGTGTTCTCTCAAAAAAGCTGAGTAAACACTACTACTCAATTTTTATTCACATTACCCAATAAATTGAATGAAATGAATTGAAGATGTCCGTCTATATCCTCTTATGCTGAACTAGAACTTAAAAAGGGTGAGCAAACCCAAATATTGACAATTAAAATGTCATTGAAAATCATTTATTTAGTTTTTCTAAAATTCTTTTCTAACTTTTATATGAAAGTGCGCAAAGCAATATTTAACAACTTATTTCATTCGATCTATTTAAAAATAAATTTGCACGAATTTGAAATTGCACTTTTAGATAACACTGATCAGCTCAGTATGATGAGTCTGAAACTCACTAACTAAATTTACTGAAAGTAAATTAGTTTATTTTATTAATTGTAAGCCTGCATTTATATGTAAGCCTCCTAATATTTAATTACGTAAGTTGTAAATCAAGAATTTCAATTCAGATATAGACAAACTTACATAACAAATCTAATTAAAATAAACAATGTGATAACTTTTTTTAAATATCTATATCCTTTTGTCCTTATTGAAATATTGAATTTTTTTAGTAGTAGGGTTTGTTTATATAACTGTATTTAATTAAATGACAAAATAAAACGTTATCTATGTCAATCTTTATCAAAAATTGCCTGCAAACTTATAAAAATTTCCACTATTGTTCTATTTAAACTTATCAATATACAAATGTTTCAGGTGAAAAAAAAAGAAATTTTTTCTTTTTTTAGTGAATTACAAAAAGCTTAAAGGTTAAATTTAAAATACTTGTATATGTATCTTAAGGATTTCAAGGTTCTTTCTCTCTATTTTTATTTGTTTTTTTCCTTTCATTTACAGTTTTAAACGTAAGTAATATAAATTTTTTTACTAAATATTTGTATTTCTTATTATTTTTAATGGTTAACAAGAAAATGAAAGTTAAAAAAAAACAAACAAATTAAATAAAATTTATTTAAATAAAATTATTTAATTTACATTCACAATATTTAATATGTATGATAACCTTGAAATCTAAAAACTTAAATTTGATTTTTGCATCAAGTAAAAAAGTTTCCTTTTTAAATTTATAGATTATTATAGATAAGTACGAGCATAGTTCTAAGGATATAATAAAATTGTCATTACGTTTATAACACTGTAAAGGAAATAAGATAGATATAGACGTAAGCGCAAGCATTGGGATAGAATTGCAAAATTGAGGAGATTTGACTGGTCCTAGGATACAGAAATTTACACGAGACCTATCTTTACTATTAAAATTGAGCACGTTTCATCATTTCCTTTGTACACTTTATGATTAAATTAAATATTTGATATAGGTGGTGCCTAAAACTTCGTCACAATGAGTTATCCTACTGACATTGAGTTATACTACTGTCATTGAGTTATACTATGGAGTTGGGAACAGCTGACGTGTTCTTTCTATATATGAATAACTTAGATTTTAATTAGATTTTAAAGTTGACGTTTTTTTGACGTTTGACGTTTTAAAGTTGACGAAGTAGCTTAGTTGAGTGACAGTTTTATGCCAATCATCATTAGCTTTTAAAATTAAAAATTTTTTTTTTTCTTAAATCAGATTATATTACAATAACCCTAATATTAAGCTATTGCAGGTATCCCAGAGTTGCCACAATATACTCTACTATATTCATCGTTTAATTAACGTCAAAGTTAGTTGATGAGTGAATTTAATTCGAATAAGTTATTTGAATATGATAAAAGTGAGATTCGAATAAATTTGAAGTTTTATCCTCAGATAAATGAACTGATTAACAGACATATATCAAAAGATAGTGTAAAATATTTAAATTATTGTGAAAAGTAAACATTAACATTTTTGTAATAAAAACTAAATTTACGAACAAGGCCATTAAAATTGTTATTTTATTCCTATGTAATAACGGTAAATTATTAATTATAAACTTAAATAAATTTTTTTTAATTTTTGCAAAAAATTTTAATTTTCATGAAAAGGATGCTAAAAAAATTTTCAACACATTTTAAAAAAATTATATGTTTTAAATGCTACTGCATTCAGTAATTAGTATTGGTGTTATTAAATGAACAATTAGTTTAAAACAAATTTAATTACAAAAAAAAAAAAACCGTTAAAAAATGAATCATAAAGTTTTATGAACCGCAAAAATTCGTAAATTCCGCAAGTTTATAATTTATGTACATATATATATTTTTACTTTTATACTTTATAGAAGAAAATCATCAACTAAATTCATCAACCATATCATCATAATTTTTTGCTTCATCAAATTTTTTGTGTAAAATTATTTTATTAGGTTAAATTTTTTATTTATGTAAAAAGTTTTTAAATATTTTAAATTTTCTAATAATTATGTGTAATTTAATTGTTTTTTTTTTTAACTTTGTTTAATTAAATATTTTAATTTCACTTAGTTAGTTTTTTTGTACAAGTTAATATAGAACATTAACTTAATAGAATATTATAGAATAATTTTTGACTTATTGCCATTAATTAACAGCTTAGCAAAAAATCGATTAATTAACAGAGTCGATTAATTAACTGAGTCGATTAATTAACTGAGTCGATTAATTAACTGAGTCAATTAATTAATTGAGTCGATTAATTAACTGAGTCGATTAATTAACAGAGTCGATTAATTAACTGAGTCGATTAATTATCAACTTAGTAAAATCAATTGGGCCGCACAGTTTAATGCAGCGAATGTATCTAAAACTTCGCTAAAATTTCGCTAAAAATTAACATTTGTATACTCATTATCTTATACAAAACTGAAGCCTAGTCTAATTAACTTAGTGAATGCCCTCTGCTTAAAGAAGTGGAAAAGGAATTTAAAAATTTGTAGGACAAAGGGTAGGATTAAAAATTTATAAAAAATTGTTATCATTACTTAAAAATTCACAAAGGTCCAACTTTGGACATTCAGAAATATCTAAAAACAATTTAATGAAATTCCTAACCTAAAAAATTTGTACAAAATAATTGATTTATCTAAAAAAAAATTTGGGAAACCTCTATTTAAATAATTTCACATTGTCAAATTTAAACTTGATATAGTTTAAAATTAAACAATTATTTTGATTAAATTTTAAACTATTTTGTTCAAAATGTCGTTTAAATAAAACTTTCACATATTTAAACGAATACAAAACAATTCACTATAACTTTTTTTATTATTCTAACCGTTAAAAAAAAAATATATAAAAAAGTTTAATGTCATTTTATATTATCTGCTATTTGTTTTATTAAAAAATGGGAAGTGTTATAAAGTTACATTACAATGTAACCGCAAAAAAAATGTTTTCTTGTTTTTAGTTTGTTTTTGAATATCAAAAGCAAATGTGTAATTACATCATATTTGTGGAGAAAAATTCAAAAAAAAGAAAGTGCTAAAATTTATATCATACATTTATTTTCTATATGGAAGACAAGTAAATCCAAGACGGATTGTAAAACAGATAATGTTTTTGAAATGAAAACATTCGTACCAAAATTCATTTAAGAAAAAATTGTTCTAATAATTCAGTTGATATTTTGATAAATTATTAGAACTTGACATTCCCGAAACTTCAAGAATCTTTAGCTAAACCCCTTGATACCAGAATCAATTTATGAAAGCTACTCTTCATGGGAACCAACCAATCGTTTATGTCCCAAATTTAAGTTAATTCCAGCGGTAAGAACTCAAGTATTTTTCTAAAAATCTGGTGTTTTGTATGACAGCTTGCCGGTCACGTGCTCCCATTTGGCCCATTTACGAAAGGATCCTTACTATTGACGAATAAAGCATTAGTAGCTAATTTCAAAAAAATTAGTTGAAATTTACGCGATTACAAAATGGAAGATTACAATTTTGCTAGAACAAAAGGTATTCAATTTTAGATCAGATATCTTTTGTTTCGAACGAGGAATTCATAAGCTTTTCTTCTATATTATTGATACTGAAGACAAATTAAAAGTATAAGTAATGAAAAATGCAATATTATTGTCTTATTAACCTGTTAATCTGTGTGCTTTACTGACATTTAAAATTTTAAACTTCAAACAAAACTTCATTTACTTTACAAAAAATTGCATACTTTTAAGCGTTTTTTTTATGAACCCACTGAAAATATCCTAAATATTAAATCATTACAAATAAAACTCATTTATATATTTGGAATGCTAAATATCTTAATTCCTAATTATTTAAGATATAAATAAAAATGTCTAACATCAATCTATATATATATATATACGACTTTTTTATTTTTTATGAAAAGTATTTGGGAATAATTTTCAAATATCAGTGAATTAAAATAATATCTAGTGAAACTATGCAGATTGATTTTGTCTAATAAAAAACATAAAAACTCGTAAAATTTTAAATATTTAACCATAAATTAATTTAATATTCCTAAATTTAAAAAAATTAGTTCTTTTTAATAATATGACTAGTAAGTTATATAGTTAACATAGAACTAATTAAATTAATTCAAAACCATTTTCATAACTCAAAGTATTTAGTACCAGTAGGCACATACTTATTTTTCTAAGAAAATGTCAAACAATTTGTATTGTCAATTCAATCACACATGACATGTAATATGTATTAGCAAAGTTACAAACCACTTTAAATCATATGAACTGTAATCTAAAAATGGGAAAACATATTACATAAATATAATTAAATCAGTTTTAAATCTATATATATAAAAGGGAAAGTTTGTTTATTTGTTTGTTTGTTTGTTTGTTTGTTTGTTTGTTTGTTTGTTTGTTTGTATGTAGCGAGTTGGCTCCTAAACTGCCCAGCCGATTTTCATGAAAATTTGTATATAGAGGTTTTTGGGTTCGGAAGGAAATCGTGGCCCAAAAATTTTGCTCTAACGGACCGCCAAGTTGGGGCTGTGGTGCAAGTATTTAAACTTCTTTGTTCTAAAATGAAAACGGTTTGACCGATTGACTTCAAATTTTGTATACGTGATGCTCTTTGAGAATTGAGTAGATACTATTAAGAATTTTGGAATTTGTTAACCCATGTCGGGCCGACGGGTGGTCAAAAACAATTTTGGGTCCAAATTTTGTCCGATTTTACGAAATTCTGCTTTGGCTTTAAAGAAAGCCCCAAAAAAAATTTTGTTGAGTTCCATTAACCCATTGCGGCCCAAGAGCTTTTTATAGGTTTTTTCAATACTTTACTCTAAATTCGAAACGGTTTGACCAATTGACTTCAAATTTTGTATACGTGATGCTCCTTGAGGATTGAGTAGACACTATTAACAGTTTTGGAATTTGTTAACCCATGTCGGGCCGACGGGTGGTCAAAAAAAATTTTGGGTCCAAATTTTGTCCGATTTTACGAAATTCTGCTTTGGCTTAAAAGAAAGCCCCAAAAAAAATTTTGTTGAGTTCCATTAACCCATTGCGGCCCAACAGCTTTTTATAGGTTTTTTCAATACTTTACTCTAAATTCGAAACGGTTTTACCAATTGACTTCAAATTTTGTATACGTGATGCTCCTTGAGAATTGAGTTGACACTATTAAAAGTTTTGGAATTTGTTAACCCATGTCGGGCCGACGGGTGGTCAAAAAAAATGTTGGGTCCAAATTTGGTCCGACTTTACGAAATTCTGCTTTGGCTAAAAAGAAAGCCCACACAAAAATTTTATTGAGTTGCATTAACCCATTGGGGCCCAACAGCTTTTTTTGGTTTTTTCAATACTTAACTCTGAATTAATAACGGTTTGACCGATTTTCTTCAAATTTTGTATACGTGCTCTCCTGTGAATATTGAGTTGACACTATTAACAGATTTGGAATTTGTTAACCCATGTCGGGCCGACGGGTGGTCCGATTTTACGAAATTCTGCTTTGGCTAAAAAGAAAGCCCACACAAAAATTTTATTGAGTTGCATTAGCCCATTGCGACTCAACAGCTTTTTATAAAGTTTTTGGTTACTTTACTCTAAATTAGAAACGGTTTAACCGATTTTCTTCAAATTTTGTATATGTGTTCCGTTTTGAGAATGAAATTAGCCCTTTTTACAGACTTGCAATTGGTTAACTCACGCCGGCCCGACGATTGACAAAAAAAAGATTTGGAAGAAAATTACGTCCAATTTAGCGCAATACTGCTTTGCCCAAAGAGAAAGTATAATTCCGTTAACCCAATGGGGCACAGTGGCTTTTATAGATTTTTCGTTACTTAACTCTAAATTAGAAACGATTTGACCGGTTGACCTCAAATTTTATATGTGTGAAGCAACTTGAAAATGGAGTTGAGTATGTTAACAGTCGGTCCTACGATTGGTCAAAAAACTTTTTTGGAAGTAAATTACGTCAAACTTTGGAAAGTAGTTTGTACTGCTTTGAATTACAAAAAGTTTCAAAAATTACTAGAATAATCCTAGAAAAATCGTTTTAAAAAGATTGCTTTCATACATTTTAAAATTTACATGTGTAAACCGTGTGTAATTTTTGTGTTAACTTTTTGCAGTAACATCAACTTTAATTAAACCTCCATTGAGAGGCGCAGCAACGCACACCGGGTATTAGCTAGTATAATATAAAATCAAGATTGCCCCCCTTAAGTTGAAGTTCACATAATTTAAATTTAAATGTTTGTTTTTTTTTTTTTTTTGTTTTTTAAATAATAACATTGTTTATATTCAGACATTTTTAAATATAAATGCTGATAAACTTTGATGACAGTTTAAAGAAGTAAAACTGTAATAAGTAATCACATGTATACATATTGCAACAAATACAAATACAATAAAGAAAAAAGTCTTGCCGCATACATTAAATATAAGTAAGAAAAAAAGAAGTAGAATAGTAAAGTGTGAAATATAAAGAAAATAAATAAAACGCGCCTCTTTTAGTGTTCTCTTTTATTTTTCTTATAATAAAATTAAAAACAAAAAAAAAAAAAAATTAATTAAAAATATAATAATCATTTATTATTCTTCATCTCTTTCTTTCTTTTTGTTTCTATTTTTTTGAAGTACATAATTCTCATAATAATAATCTCTTCTTTTAACTTAATTTGTTTGTTTTTGTTTGTTTGTATATGTAATTAGCATAACAGTAAAGAATGTATTTTAAATTTTTGTTGTTATAATTATTGTTTTTATTATTATTTATTACTATGAAAAGTTTTCATTAATTAAAAAAAAAAAAAAAAAAAACAGAAGAAAAAAAACAAAACAAAGAATTATAATCAAGTAATTATATACAGTAGAAATGTTATAGAGGTTAAAAAATTAAAATTTAAAACTGTAGTTTAATAAAAAAAAATAAAAATAAAAAATTATGCACCTTGTTAACATTTTTAAAACTGTAACAGTATTACATTGTTTTACCTTTTTGTACCTATGATCTATTATAGCTTTATATATTTAGATATACAGGGTGTCCGAGACGTTTTTAGCGTTTAGCGTTTTTTTCCATGTTTGTATTTGTTCAATATTCATTCTATTTACATATATAGTTCATAAAAAATAGTAATTCATCCAACTGAATGAAAGAAATTTGAACGAATAAATGAATAAACGATTTTCAATACTGAAAGAAAGAAATTTGAACGAATAAATGAATGAACGATTTTCAATACTGAATGAAAGAAATTTGAACGAATAAATGAACAATTTTTAATACTGAATGAAAGAAATTTGAACGAATAAATGAATGAACGATTTTCAATACTGAAAGAAAGAAATTTAAACGAATAAATGAATCAACGATTTTCAATACTGAAACAAAGAAATTTGAACGAATTTTAGTTTAACAATCGAATGAATGATTATTTTTCAACTATCGAATAAAACGATAGTCTTTATTCGTTAGTTCACATCACTAATATAATGGATTAAAGATTTAAGGAGACTTTTCATAACAAAATCAGTAACTTTTGAACAGCTTCCTGTAGAGAGATAAAAAAAATCAATTTTGTAAAGTAAGTTGTCAGCTTTAATTTTTGTGTACTAATACCCAACAATTACAATACTCGAGTACAATTTTTTGTTTGTTTTAATGCCCCCAATCACTGAGTGTAGTGCGCGTTCTAGTCGCGGACACCCTGTATAATCGTTATATAATGTTATTTATTATGTATAAATATAAATTGAAGTAGAATATTATATTGAAGAATATAGAGTTGTCTTATGTTGTCTGTTGTTGTTGCTTGTTGTTTGTTGTTGATGAATTTTTCTACCTTTTTAGTTTTTGTTTACGTTTTGTGATGCGCTTCTTTTCGCAATAAATTAATGGGTATAACAAATTTTGTACAGCAAAATAGATGAAGAATCTAGGTACAAACATATATATATATATATATGTATACCATGTACAAGAATGAAAGTATCGTAAATAATAGATTTATTTATTTACAAAGATGAAGTTGAAGATGAAGATGATACAAAATAAGAAAAATAGTATAAATTAAGAGTATTTAGTATAAAAAATAACAAAATAAAATACAATTTTGTTATGCAATGAAAAATAAAATTCTTTACTATAATAGTAACCTTGTACATATATAAACAGTTTATAAAATAACAATTTTATTTTAAAGGTCGAAAATTTGTTAAAAGATAAAAAATTAAATGAAATTTTGTTGCAAAATATAATAATAGAAAAAAAAATAATAGAAAATTTATTCAATTTTTGTTTAGATGGAAGTTATTCGTCAAATATTAACTGATAATAAAGATTAAAAATAAAAAATATCAAAAATTAAAAATAGTATGAAGATGATTTTGAAGGGTAAAATTAGATTTTCGAATTATATTTTATAAGTTGTGTCAGGTAAGGTAGGTAGGTATATGATAATAAAGTTTCATGCTGATTTTTTTCTAAACCTTGTCTAGTACTATAATACATTATACATTTACTACATAATACACAGCACTGTTGATTGATGATTAAATTTAAAAAATTCATATAAGGTTTACTTTATAATAAATTAATTTTGAAGAATGCAATGAATTTATAATTTTTATATTTTAATTTCGAAAAAAATTTAATAACAGTTAATTAATTTTTTAGCATGATTTGATTTATTATTATTATAAAAACTAGAAAATTAAAAATAAATAGAGAAATTTTTTGTTACACGCAAAAAGCTTAGTTACTTTGGTCACATTATACGAGCTTCCAAGTACGAACTACTCTAATTAATTATTGATGGAAGAATCCAGGGCAAGAGGCGCATTGGGTGAAAACAAATGTCGTGGCTGAGAATTATTCGCAAGTGGACGGGTATTAGAATCATACTAGAATTGGTTCACACTGCAAGATGCTGAGAAGAATATTCCAATATCATCGCAAGACTACAATAAAACGTGTATAAAGTGATCGCTTACTATTCAGTAGTGGATTGGCAGTAGAAGAAGAATAAAAACTATAGAAATAAAAACTTTAAATCTCAAGAAATTTTAAAATTCATCAACTTTTAATCTCTCAAGGAATACAACACTTATACAAAAATTAAAGACAATTGCAGGATAACCGTTTTTAATTGAATTCGAAAGAAAAATGTTTTAAAAAGGATTTTTAATGCAAAGAATCTAATAAATCCAAAAGTACATGTTCAAAATATGAAATCCGATTTCTTAAGCCAATTATAAGCGGGAGAATTGTAAAACTAAAATATTATTTTTACAAAAAAAAAACAGATTTTTACAAAAATATATATTATTATTGTTATACTGCATCGACCGCACAACAAACCGCTATTACAGGAAAGCGCAATTTGCAAAATCTAACAAAGATTTTTTCTTATAGGTACATAAAAATTTTTATTAAACTACTAATTATAATTTTTTTCAGTTTAAATTTTGCATTGCGTCGTCAACAAAGGCAAGATGTAAACATTTTTTGAGATGCAAACGAGATAAGATAAATTTGAACTTAGAACAAACTACAAAACTTTTTTGAACACTAAAGTTCGTCATATTGAAAATTGATTAACCTCAAAATTACAGTGAACAAGAAGTTTTATGGATTACCTGACTTTCTCTAAAAGCTTATCACTTCAAGATATTAACTTCAAAATCTTATGTATGAAAATACCCCGCTCACCCGTTTAAGCTGTGCGCTTATGCGTAGACAGACACAGTGGACATAAAAAAAAAACAAGTTTTTGATTTGTTTGACATGTAGAAGCTGGTCAGTTTTAACCAGCTTGAATAACTTTTAAAGATAACCTGATTTTCTCTAAAAACTTATCAATTAACTTCAAAATTTTATGTATAAAACATTTCGCTCACCCGTTTAGATTGTACACTTATGCGCAGATAGATATACACCCTGACGGACATCACAAAAAAAAAACAAGTTTTTGATTTGTTTGACATTGACAAGGTTCAAAAATGGGTTTTATTTCAAAATTAAAATTTAATTCAAGCTTCATTTTATTCATTCTACTAGAGGGATTGGAAAGTTCTAAAAATCAAACATTCTAACCAAAAAAAAATCATAAAATCCATCTAATTATCATTAAAATTTCTAGATAATACATTTAATGTGTTTCAATTATAGATCTTAACTGAATTATAATCGATGCGTAAATAAATTATAATATATTAAAAGGTATTTTTAATAAATCGGCACTTAAAACTAAATAATTTTTCCTTATATTAAACACTAGTTGCGGATTATGTGTAGATTAAAAAATCCAAAATAATAATGAACAGAACTATTATATTAATCCATAATTTTAATATGGTAATTATAATTATATTTAATTTATTTCAATATTTATTTTAAAATTTTATAAGCCAATTAAATATGAAAATTTATTAAGTTAATTTAACCAAATAAAATTATGTATTAACCAATTCTTGACATTTAACACAAATCAAAATAAATTGAATAATTTTAAAATCAAATATTTTTTTTTTTTAAATATTCATAAAATTAAAAATTACTAAAATATTGTAATTCCATTTATTAAATAAGACTTCCTGAATTGTAAATTACATTTCATTCCAATAAAAATAAAATTATAAGAGGTGAAAAAATCTGAATTAATTTTAAAATTAATTCAACCTGAGAATTACAGAATTGTTTAGAAACTTTTTTTCAAATTAATTCAATTTAATTTTACTATTCTTTTCTCTTAATGTTTCGCTGCCTTTTTTTAAAATGCGGATCCAATTTGATAATTTTGTAAGTCTACCATTCAAAATTAAAAAAAAAAAAAATAGAAAAACAATAAATTTTTCAAATATTTTCTTTTTTCCATCCCATTTTCCATCCTTATTTTCACTTAATAATACTTACCAATATGTACCTGATGTCATTAATACGTGTTGTCGTGCTGCGACATCTTGTTTTATTACTTTAAAGTAAAAGAAGAAATTCTTCTATACTCTTACATTGTTGATATTTATTTTTTTAAATTTTATAAATTTGTCATTCTTATTTTGTGTTTGTGTTGTTTCTTTTCTTTTTTTTCGAATTCATTTTATTACGGACCATTAAAAAACCGCAAAAAAACCCAATATTAATATATATTGAAAAAATCAAATGGTTTCAGTTTGCCACACCAATATCTCTTTACACCACTTTTTTACAATTCATTCACATATTATATTTTCCTGTTTTGTTGAGGACATTGTACTTATAATTGATACGTGAAATAATCTAATAATACGTGACTTAAGCCCATGATTAATTCGACCTTTGCTAACTTTCTTCTTTTTATATGTACCCTCATAACCTCGTCTGCTAACTGGAGATTCTTAATATTTTTACTTCTAAACATATTCTTATATTCACCTAAACCAGAGTTGTGAATCAGCAAACTCATTTGGTGATTGAAGTCCGGTCAACCTGTGAGCGCTCAAATTTAATTAGCTCAAATTTTGGTTGAGCAATAAGTTGAGTCGATATTTGCAATTTTTACAATTTCTGATTTGTAGACCATATAATATGCTAATAAATTTTTAGGCACTTCTAGTACAGTTTTTGAACGAGTGATTAGCATATTAACTTCTGAGCACCTATTCCGAAAGCTTTTAATTATTTTATTATTTTTTACAATTATTCGTTTATATTTTTTATAAATGCATGTTTTATTAATTCTAATAATGGATTTATCCATTAATCCTTATTATGGATTTAGCAGTAATTTAGTAATGGAAATCTCGTCCTTTGCAGAAAAAATATTGATGGACCAGATTATTATGACTATCACATATTAACTAGGTAAAAATGTATTCAATCACATAATTAGCTTTTTATTAAGTAGGTGGTAGGAGTACTTTATTTCGAAAGGAGATTGGTATAATATTTTGTCGAATTCCAGTTTCTTTGAAAATGATTTTAAAATCAAAACCTTCTTGCAATTATTAGGATCCAAAAATCTTACTTATAAAAATTCCAAGGAACTGATGAAACCATACTTTTTCACAGATCAATAGACTCTCAAGATTCTAATTGGAAATATGAGAAATATTTTATATAAAACCATTAGTATTATTATTTTGCACAACAGTGTACATTTTCAAAATAAAATAAATTAATTTTCATACGTTGTTGGAATTCACAATAAAAAATTGAAACAAAATATTTAATTTCAATTTTATATTTTTTGTTTTTTTTTATTTTTTGTTTTTTATTTTACATCAGATGAAAAAAGTAATAAAACAAGTAATGAAAAAAATCTAGGATTTTTAAAAAAGCATATTTTTAAAATCATATAGTGTTTCATACTGAGTATTTTATCGAAATATAATGTTGGAGTTTCAATGTTAACGTTTAATTTTGGAAATATACGCACTCGTGACCAAGTTACTGATTTATAAAAATGGGAAAATTTTAATTTTTAAGTCCTAATAGCGATTCAATGGAGATGGTTCCGAAATTTTTAATAAAAAAACTTTTAGGGATTCTTACGGATCTAACCCTACCTCCTTCCTTCCAAAATTTTCAGGTTTTAGAAATTAAATTGTTTTAATTGTGTACCAAAATTTTGATTTTTTCTCAGAATTTTATTATCGAAGCAAAAATGGTTAAAACTATGAGACGCTTTCTTCAATTTAAAGAATCAATTTTAAATTCAAGAAAATCCTTCAACATATATTAAAATATAATATTGGACCTTTAAATTTACATACAGAAAAAAGTTTTAACATTTAATTATATTTCTTCTAATACCTACCTACCCGTTTTTAAAATTTCTTAGTTAGCCGTAGTTAAAAACAGACGGACTGACTGAAACTACAAAGGCACTTTTTTTTCAAAATTTAGAAAAATGTGCTAAAAATGAACAGATGAGATGGAGTTGAAAAAAAATTCAAATAAAATCCAGGGTAAATTTTAAGCACCAAACCAATTAATAAAAATAAAAATATCTGCAATAAGTATCTACCAAAACATACCATCAGTTTCATTATATCTGAATGAATATAAACACATTAATATTTAAAACTGGTTTGTGGCTTAACAATATTTAGATCAATAGGTGAAATTAAAAGTGAAAAAATTTTATTTAGAAAAATAAAACAAATGTGTTGTACTGCTATACGTCAACTATATCAGGTATATTAAATGTGTACATATATATATAGCGTAAAAAAACTTAATGTTAATAATAAATTTTCCGGATTAAAAAATGGTTTATTTCCAGATCGATTGTGAAAAACTTTCTTTTTCACACCTTTTAGATTGATTGCATTTTTGTTGCAATTCGAAAATATCTGCAGATATTGAAATAAAAAAAAAAATGTTAATTGATAGCACGGATGTAATAAAATTAATTTTTATGTTGCAAAATCTTTTGAATTAAGTGATGCAGTTAGCATTAAAAAATTACTTTACAATGTTTAGAAAAATTGAATTTGCAAGAAATTCAAAATTTCTGGATTATTGTAAATGAAAGGAATTTGTCAGATTAAAATACGAGTTAGAAGGGTAAGTGAATCCGATATTTTGATGAATTAAAAAAAGAGGTTAATTTTTAAATATTGTAGGAAATTCACTAATTTAAGAAGTAAATTTAGGCGATACATAATCAAAAATAAATGTGGTAATATAAAAATAACCTTATAGTTAAAGAATGAGTTAATCAGTCGCTCGCCTAAATTTGAGTTAAGATAGCTCGAAATCGAAAAGGACTTGTTTTTCGATTACTTTAAATTTTGAAACTTTTGCATAGCTGGTTATTTGTAAAAATAAAGTGGAAATTACAAATGAATAATTCAATTAGAATAACGGACATTGAAATCATTGGTTTAAGAAAATATAATTACAATAGATCTGACCAAGATTCGGAAATTCAGAAAAAAATTTAAAAAATTGTGTATGATTAAATTAAAAATTTTTTGTTAAAAAACCTAAATATAAACAAAGTCTTACAATTTTTGATTTGTTCTAATAACTCACAAATGAAGTTCTGAAAATTTTATTTAAGTATTAGAACACATTGAAAATTAAAACAGAAGTTGTTTAGGCAAAACTACAAATGCGGACTGAAGAGTCTAGTAGTTTTGAAAGAACAAGAAGCCTTTTTGCGTATATTAACTTAAAAAATTACAAACTTCTTAAATTATAGGCACCATTGGTCACCAGGTTAAAAAAAATACGTAAACATAATAATTTGTAGGTTGTGTTGGTTCCTAATAATACTATACTTAACTAATAATTTAATTTAAAAATATAACTCGCAGGTATAAAAATATCTTATAAGTCAGTTAGTATTAACAGGGTATCACATTAGCGTATTTTCAAATGAAAATGGATTAAAGAGGATGGATCAAAACAAACAAAAAATTGTTTCAGAATGTGGGTTTATTTATAACGGTTTCTTAAATTAAAGAAGTAACATAGAAGATTCATTCCGAGTGTAGGCAGCTAGTAATAGGTTTTATCAACATTTTTAATTTTTTATTATGTTTCATTGTTGAAAAGTTACAACGTTTTAAAAATATTGATATTTTTCACTGTTCTTATAATATATCAAAATTTTTCCATGTTTTGTTATTAATGTGACCAATTTTATTTAATTCTACTTGAAACGTGCTTATTATGTACAGGCGGACGCTATACGCCTAATAATTTAACAAATAGCCCTAAAAAAATTTACATACATAATGATCAGTTGAATAATATTTGCTTTTTAAAATCTCAAAATAAAGTTTAAAAATAAATTTTCTGACTTGTTAAATCCGTTCTGCTATAGCCTAGAGAATTGGTATGTAAACTAAAATTTTACTTTGAATCCATTAATATATTTTTATAATTTCAAAAGTGGTCCTTGTTTAAATACCTGTAAAGAAAAAGAAATCAAGGTTAATATATTTATTAAAAATAAAAATTATAAAATATATAAAATTTTAAATACATTATTTTAATGTGTAATAAATTGTTTAAAATGCATATTTTTAATTAATAAATCCTCTAAATACCAAATTTTTTTTAAATTTTTTAAAATATCATTTTATTTAAAGTTTTTCCTCGAGATTAATTTAAAATGATTTTATTTATTATAAAATACTAGCTAATACCCGGTGCGCGTTGCTGCGCCTCTCAATGGAGGTTTAATTAAAGTTAAAGTTTGCAAAAAGTTAACACAAAAATTACACACGGTTTACACATGTAAATTTTAAAATGTATGAAAGCAATCTTTTTAAAACGATTTTTCTAGGATTATTCCAGTAATTTTTGAAACTTTTTGTAATTCAAAGCATTACAAACTACTTTCCAAAGTTTGACGTAATTTACTTCCAAAAAAATTTTTTGACTAATCGTAGGACCGACTGTCAACATACTCAACTCCATTTTCAAGTTGCTTCACACATATAAAATTTGAGGTCAACCGGTCAAATCGTTTCTAATTTAGAGTTAAGTAACGCAAAAATCTATAAAAGCCACTGCGCCCCATTGGGTTAACGGAACTATACTTTCTCTTTGGGCAAAGCAGTATTGCGCTAAATTGGACGTAGTTTTCTTCCAAATCTTTTTTTTTGTCAATCGTCGGGCCGGCATGAGTTAACCAATTGCAAGTCTGTAAAAAGAGCTAATTTCATTCTCAAAACGAAACACATATACAAAATTTGAAGAAAATCGGTTAAGCCGTTTCTAATTTAGAGTAAAGTAACCAAAAACTTTATAAAAAGCTGTTGAGTCGCAATGGGTTAATGCATTTCAATAAAATTTTTGTGTGGGCTTTCTTTTTAGCCAAAGCTGAATTTCGTAAAATCGGACAAAATTTGGACCCAACATTTTTTTTGACCACCCGTCGGCCCGACATGGGTTAACAAATTCCAAAACAGTTAATAGTGTCTACTCAATCCTCAAGGAGCATCACGTATAGAAAATTTGAAGTCAATTGGTCAAACCGTTTCGAATTTAGAGTAAAGTATTGAAAAAACCTATAAAAAGCTGTTGGGCCGCAATGGGTTAATGGAACTCAACAAAATTTTTTTTGGGGCTTTCTTTTAAGCCAAGCAGAATTTCGTAAAATCGGACAAAATTTGGACCCAACATTTTTTTTGACCACCCGTCGGCCCGACATGGGTTAACAAATTCCAAAACAGTTAATAGTGTCTACTCAATCCTCAAGGAACATCTCGTATACAAAATTTGAAGTCAATTGGTCAAACCGTTTCGAATTTAGAGTAAATTATTGAAAAAACCTATAAAAAGCTGTTGGGCCGCAATGGGTTAATGGAACTCAACAAAATTTTTTTTGGGGCTTTCTTTTAAGCCAAAGCAGAATTTCGTAAAATCAGACAAAATTTGGACCCAAAATTTTTTTTGACCACCCGTCGGCCCGACATGGGTTAACAAATTCCAAAATTCTTAAGTGTCTACTCAATTCTCAAAGAGTATCACGTATACAAAATTTGAAGTCAATCGGTCAAACCGTTTTCATTTTAGAACAAAGAAGTTTAAATACTTGCACCACAGCCCCAACTTGGCAGTCCGTTAGAGCAAAATTTTTGGGCCACGATTTCCTTCCGAACCCAAAAATCTCTATATACAAATTTTCATGAAAATCGGCTGGGCAGTTTAGGAGCCAACTCGTTACATACAAACAAACAAACAAACAAATAAACAAACTTTCGCTTTTATATATATAGATTATATTATATTAATTATATAACATTTAATATTTATTTGTAATAAATTATCATATTCATTATAATTTTTAATTTATTAAAATATTTTTTTTATTTATTAATATTTAACTTAATTATTTTTATTTACAAGATAAATTTTTTTTAAGAAAAACAAACAAAACACATCTGGAATTAAATTTAAACAAAACGTTAAATTAATTGTAAAATAATATTAATTACCTATATTATTTAAATAAAATAAGTTTTTTTTTGCAATTACTATTTTTTACAAATATAATTTTTTCTTTTTTAATATTGTTTTTTTTTATATTTTTTTCTATTTTAAAAACAATTAATATGTAGTTAATGACATTCTATGAATATTAAATAGATAAATTTTGCAAATTTTAACCCTGTACATAATGTAACACCTCTTAAATATAGAAATTGTCGCGTTCACATTGTACTCATATAGTCCAACTGTATTTGAATCAAATTAAATTTTAAAAAATTTAAACTATTTCAATAAAAAATTTTTTAAAAATTAAAATTAGGTAAAAATTTGAAATTTAGTCATAGCAAATTCAAAAAAAGTATATGTATAAGAAATTATATTACCTAGGCCCTAGATGATGTCAATGGGAACAAACCTAGAAATGTAATGTTTTTTAATAGTTTTTAAACTAAAGCTCCGTTCAAATTTTTCAACAGTCATTTATTATCAAACGTAGAATTTGTATATCTTCTGTTTATATCCTTCTATATTAACGCTCCAAAATTACTAATCCATACCTTTAAAATAACAATTTTAAATGATCTCATCATTATTAAACCAATTTATTATAGGTAAATGTATACTTAATGGTTGTCGTAAAAAATTTTATAATATAAAATTATATAATTAATGAAGCAATGAAATCTTAAATACATCAGTCGTAAAAATACCTTTCGATCAATTTAATTATCAATTTATTAAACTCATTAAACACATGTAAATATATTTAATTACGAATAAAACAATGTTAATATTGTAAACAGAATAATAATAAAAAACAATATCCTTTAAAAAATTGTTCTTAATTAAAGTTTACTTTGATTGTTTAACTG